>CM052883.1:140579160-140642838 GCA_028534135.1 Potos flavus
CCACTGCCCACCTTCCATTCCTGAGAAGTCACCTTTGGTTACCAATGATCATAATGCTGCCAAATCCAATAGGCATTACTTGTTTTTGGCCTCCTTCATATCTGATATAGCTCATCACTTCTTTCTTCTTGAAATGCTTTCCTTGGCTGGACTCCAAGACTATTCTCTCTTGGTTCTCCAGTTCCTTTCCTGACCACTCTTTTTGGTCCCCAGACCTATTTCCTTTTTATCTCTCCAACTTCTAAGTACTGGATGCTTTAAGGCTCAATCCTCAGTACTCTTCTATTGTCCATCTGTACTCACTCCCTAGGGGCGCTCACCCATGCCCCTGTCTTTAAATACCTTCTGTAGACTGACTACTCTCAAATGAACATTTCCAGGCTTAACAGTTCCTTTAATTAACAGACTTATATGTCAGCTTCCAGCTTGGCATCACTTCATGAAGGCCTAGCAGGTAATTCAAATTTAACATGTATGAGGCCCAAATTTTGATTGCTCTTTCTAAATCTGTTTTCCAGTTGTCCCCATCTCAGTGTAATACAATTGTATTCCGTCAGTTACTCATGCCAGAAACGTTCAAGTCATCCTTTTTTTTTAAATTAAAAACTTTTTTATTTTATTTTATTTTTTTATTAACATATAATGTATTAGTTGTTTCAGGGGTACGGGTCTGTGATTCATCCGTCTTACACAACACACAGTCCTCCTTGACTCCTCTTGTTTCTCATTCCCCACCTTGGTCCAAGCCACAAGCCTATGCCTCTGGATTACTGTCCCCTAGCTTCCATACTTGTCCCTTTATGGTCTGTGCTCCATATGATAGGGATACAATACATACATTAGACAGAATAATCTTTTGAAATCACAAGTCAGATTATTTCATATCTCTGCTGAACACTTCAGTTGTTTCCATCTGACCCTGGTACAATCTAAAGTCCTCATCATAGCCTTCAAATCCCTCTCTAATCTGACTATCCACTACCCCTTCAACCTGATCTTCCATCTTTCTGCCTGGCACCTCACCCCACTCTGGCCATGTATGCAATTTTTCAAACAGTCCAAGTCCATTTGTGTCACAGGACCTTTGCATGTAGCTCTTCTCTCTGTCAGAAGTGCTCTTTCTTCTCAGAGCCTCAAGACTCACTCCCTCAAGGGACATTTTATCAAAGAGGCCAGGGTGACCATTATTTCATTATTCTCTACTATCTCCTCCCCCACCTTACCTTTATTATCTTTCATGAGGGCGCTTCTCCAACTTAGCTCATTGTTTGTGTGCTTTTTGTTTCTATTATGTATCTCCCTATTATATATCTCTCTAGTAGCACCTAGGCTAGGTAAGAGCAGAGGCCTTATTTTCTGAATTCTATATCTCAATAACCTAGAAAAAAGCTTGCTCTACAGTAGGTACTTTTTTATTTTTTAAAATAGAGTATATGTGTAGTGGGTACTTTTATTTTATTTTTAAGTAAAATTTTTTTAAAATAACATTTTGTTTTATATTAGTTTTCACATGTAAAGATAATTACAAGAAAAAGATGTTTAAAGCCATGCTCTCATTAGATCTCTTCTGTCCATTTTATAAAGAGGATATTAAGTATAGAAAGGAGGTTTTGTATAGGGAAAAGTGATCTGCCCACTTGCTAAGGTATCCTACACAGAAAATCGGTACAAAAAATAAAGTAATAAAACCTACATGGATACCACAGGTATTTTGCCCACTTAATTGTATAGCAGATAATCCTGGATAACTGCCGTTTTTCTAGGTGGAAAAAAAAGTGGTCTGATGGGGCACATATTGGCTTTAATCTTGCCATTCACACTGATTACAAAAGTTTGCTCTTCACCAGAGAGAGTACCATATAGACATCCCATCAGTTCTGTGAAGACTTTCTGAAATCCTCTACTTGATATCTTCCTGCCAAATTCCTGCTGACTGCAAATGAGCACAAAATGTCAGCTTTTGTTATTTGAAGCACTAATGATGGATTTGAAATATTATTCTAACTTTGATTTCAGGATTCACTATTAAGATTTAACTGATACGATATCCCAAGTTCTGTTAACAGAAGAATCAGATTTTAATAGGAAGCATGCTCAAACCTAAGCAGATCAAATTGGGGGAAATAATTTTGAAAGGTTTTTCCAGATTCTAATCAAATTTTTAAAATTTTGTCTGCCTCAAACATGTTGAATTTCTTGAGGAACAAGGGGTGCAATCCATTGCTAAGGAATATTCTCTTTTTTTCTCTTTTGTGAGTTAAATTTTACTCAACTGAAGTGATCACAATCAAATGTTTAATGATAAACCATTTAAATAAAATTTAAAAGTTATAAGACCAAATCATTATTTGAGATTATTCTTACTTTTCAACAAGTAAGTACTATCTTTATGAGAATGTGGTACTTACAAAGAAAGTAAAAAAAAAAATATTATAATGCCCTATCTTTCTTCAGTTCATCCATTTGTTTGTCTGAACTCTGGTTTTAACACCTCTGCGTGTTCACTGTGCCTTGTTAAATTTTATGTCTTACTCATTTCTAGAACAAAGAAAAACTGAACCGAGAGGTGAGGTGGTATCTGTGACTGATCTCAAATCAAAAGCCTATTCTCCAAAACCCCAGCCCAGTTTTGAAAATATCAGAGTTGTTCTTGGAAATCTTGCAAAATCTGGTATCATTCCCCAAAAAACAATTAAAAAGACTGGTACATTTGTATGTCTTTATGCAAGATAATCTAAAAGTTATGAAATAATACCTCTATTCTTACATGAATTACTCATTAGTTTGGTTGTAACACATTTCCATCTGTCATGTTTGTAACTTTTTATTAAGACTTCATTTTTTTAGGGCAATTTCAGGTTCACAGCAAAATTGAAAGGAAAGCGCAGATTTCTCAACACTCGCCACCAGATTGGTACATTTGTTACAACTGATGAACCCACACTGACATATCACTATCACTCAAAGTCTGTAGCTTAGAGTTCATTCTTGTTGTACATTCTATGGATTTTGACAAATGTATAATCCATCATTATTGTATCATACAGAGTATTTTCTCTGCCCTAAAAATCCCCTGTGTTCCACCTAGTCATCCCTCCCCCCAACCAACCCCTGATCTTTTTACTGTCTCCATAGTCATGCCTTTTCCAGAATGCCATATTTTTGGAATCATACAGTATATAGCCTTTCAGATTGGCTTATTTCACTTAGTACTATACATTTAAGGTTCCTCCATGTCTTTCCATTGCTTGATAACTCATTTCTATTTAGTGATGAATAGTATTCCACTACATGATGTACCACAGTTTTTAGTCATTCACTTGCTGAAGAATATTTTGGTTCCTTCCAGGTTTGGGTGATTCTGAATAAAGATGCTGTAAATAGCCATGTGCATGCTTTTATGTGGACCTGTCTTCAGCTCCTTTGGGTAAATGCCAAGGAATGCAATTGCTGGATTACATAGTTAAGAGTATGTTTAGATTTGTAAGAAACTGCCAAACTATAATCCAAAGAGGCTGTGCCATTTTGCATTCCCACCAGCAGTGAATGAGTTTCTGTTGCTCCATATCCTCATTAGCATTTGGTGTTGTCAGTGTTCCAGATTTTGGCCATTCTAATAGGTGTCTAATGGTATCCCATTGTTTTAATTCGCATTTTCCTGATGATGTCTGATGTAGAGCGTTTTCTCATATGCTGATTTTCCATTTGTATATATTCTTTGGTGAAGTATCTGTTGAGGTCTTTGGCCCATTTTAAAAATTGGGTTGTTTTCTTATTGTTGAGTTTTACAAGTTTGTCATATATTTTGGATAAGAGTCCTTTATCAGATGTTCCTTTTGCAAATATTTTCTCCCAGTCTGTGGTTTGTCTTCTCATTCTCTTGGCATTGTCTATGACAGAGCAGAAGCTTTTAATTTAAATGAATCCAGCTTATCAATTATTTCCTTCATGGATCACGCCTTTGGTATCATATCTAAAAAGTGATCACCATAACCAAGGGCATTCTGGGTTTTTTCCTATTATATTCTAGGAACTTTATAGTTTTGCATTTTACACTTAGGTCTGTAATCTATTCTGAGTTAATTTTTGTGAAGAGTATAGGGTCTGGGTCAAGATTCAATTTTTTTACATGTAGGTATCCAGTTGTTTCAGAGCCGTTGTTGAAAAGGCTATCTTTGCTCTGTTGTATTGTCTTTGCTCATTTTTCAAAAACCAATTGCCTATATGTGGGTCTATTTCCAGGCTCTTCATTCTGTTCCATTGATCTATTTGTCTCCCCCCCGGAGGGATAAGCACAGAGTTATTTCCCAGGCCTGTTTGGATATTATTATATGGTCTAAAAAAGAAAAAAACAAACAAACAAACCCAGAACTGGTTGCTCTTTGTTCTAGTCCACCAGCTAGAATGCTCGAACTGTGGCCTCCTTGAGGCCCTTTATCTCAAAGGCTCCAAATAAGAGACTGGAGACTTGGAGCTGTGAGTCTCTTTCCTACATGAATATTCCTGTGATTCCTAGGCTTCTAGATAGGGTTACCAGATAAAATACAAGATGTCCAGTTAATTGTACATTGCAGATGAATGGATACTTTCTTAGTATAGGTATGTCCCATGCAGTTTACAATTTAAAAATTATTGTTTATCTGAGATTCAAATTCCATTTTTATTTGATAAATCCGGCAATCTACTACAGATCATTGTGCCAAATGACCCTGGCCAACCCGTCCCAATGTATGAAACTAGCTGATATGCATGTACATATATGTGTGTGTGTGTATATATATATATATATTATATAATATAATATAAATATAATCAGATATATATTACCTGGGTATCTCCTACCCCATCCTGCCCCACTGCTGTGTATCCTCAGTTTTTATCAAAATATCTAGTGATACAGTTTTATTTAACTCAATCTCTATTACATCTTTCCTTTTCTCAGAACTTCACCATTAATTTAAAAAACTGGGTCAGGTGACAGCCCACTTTTCCACCAATCCACCAGTTGGGTTCCATCCCATCCAGAGCTGCAGGGCAACCAACAGATGCTTTCTCATTTCCAACACAGTTTATTACTAATGGCAAGTTTGTTCCACCTAATGCTGTTGCCCCTCAAAGTTGAATTCCTTTCTCATTGATAGTACTTAGGAATTGAGGAATGATATTTGTCAACCAACTTTTGGCATTTCCTAGATCAGAAGCTACAATTAGAGTATAACAGAATGGTGAATATGATGGACGTATGTGTGTGCATAGAAATAGTTGATTGGGCCATTGGTGGGAGTGGTACTAGTGAACTGAGGATAAAGGACAAATAAGAGAGAAAAGAATTTTCTTGGCCAAGAAAGCATCTGTAAAGATACAATGGCATGTAAGAACATAGAAAGTGTAGAATGGCAAGTCGTTGAATGCTGCTAGTTTAGGAGGCATGTGGGACAGCCAGTAGGACATTAAGTACAGGTTAGATCCTGAAGAATTTTCCTTGATTATTTTGAAGAGCTTGAGCTATCCTGGAGGGAGAAAGGAACCATTAAGAATTTTAAGAAACAAGCTGAAAGTCAGAGTCTTAGACTAGATTCCTTTGAAAGCAGAGCCCAAGGTAAGGACTTGTGTGTTAGTAGTTTATTTGGGAAGTGATCCAAAGAAGTAGGAGTGAGGGAGCAGAGAAAGCTAGATAGGGAAGGAGGAAACACGAATCAAAGAGCAGATTGGGTACATGGCTGCTGTAGACACAGGGGCTTGATTCCATCATTATTGCTAAGGAGGGTGCAAAATGTATTGGGAAAGATAAAAGCCTAGGACATGTATCAAATGGTTTCCATCCCCCACTGGTTGAGGGTTGCCTGGGAATAGGTATTGCTAACTCTTGTAGACCTCTAAGTCTAGCAGATGCACAAGTCAAATAGGTTCCAGTGGCTTTCCTGACTGGCAGGCAGAAAGCAGAGATGGTGCACATGCTTTAGGTGGGACACTGTGCAGAAATCTAAAATAATGGCTCAAATTAGAAGTAGCCCAGGGGATAAGATGCCAGGCACCAAGAGTGTCTGCTACAATCAGAGATCCATCTACAATTTACATCGTAAATATAATTTGCTAAATTATAATCTAATCACAGCAATTAAGAGAGAATCATTCACAAGAAACCCAAGAGTAGAAGAAGATAGTAATTGATGCATGGATGTTATGATTTAATATTTAGAATTAGTCTTTCTGTCCTCTACGAGCCTGTTACCTAAAAGCCATGGTACTACTAATGCCTTCCAAATATATGAAACTAGTCAAAAGATGTAGAGAGGAAATAGAAAAATTTTAAATCTCTATGAAAAACAAGTTTGTTTTTTAAAAATAGGAAGAATAACATGTTTCTTAGTGTGATTTATAGGTAGTTTTCAAAATTGCAAATAACTATTCAATCACATATAAATTGCCTCAAACTGAACTTGCTGAGTTGATGAAAGAGAGAAGAGATGAGGCATGGAGGTATTATTTATTGAGTATCCAGTATGTGACGTTTTTCATTTTTGTCATTTCTATGTATTTCACAACCCTCCCTGGGAAGTAGATATTATTGTCCCCCTATAAATGTAAGGAATCTGAGACTTAGGGAGGTTAAAAGGCTTGTTCAAAGTTACATAGCTAGTAAATGGTAAGACCTCGACTCAAATCCCTAATTCTCCTTTCCACTTTGTTGTCTTAAAAGTTCATTGTTGGGGTGCCTGGGTGGCTCAGTCAGTAAGTGTCTGCCTTTGGATCAGGTCATGATCCCAGTGTGCCAGGATCGAGCCCTGCATCAGGCTCCCTGCTCAGCGGGAAGCCTGCTTCTCCCTCTCCCTCTCCCACTCCCACTCCCTCTGCTTCTGTTCCCTCTCTCGCTGTGTCTCTCTCTGTCAAATAAATAAATAAAATCTTAAAAAAAAAAAAAAGTTCATTGTTTTGCGAGGTAAAACATTGAAATACTTATAATTGTAAAAAAAAAAGGAAAATATGGTTATATTACTACAAGTACTAGAACATATATTACAGCATTGTATGTTTGTAAAATATAAGCTTTGATATTTTTATAACCACAATAATATCTATGATAGAATATATTCAGACCACATGAAAGAAATCTCTGAGTCTGTTAAAATGTGAAGAATGTTCTTTTGACCATGGGCAAGAGTTTAGCAATAATAAAATTCTATGAGGGTGTTTAGTAAAGAGAGAAAAAAATGTTTTCTGTGGTCATGTTTTCCAACTTTAAGTATATTTGCCTATCATTTTATTATAAACAGGGTATATTTATATAGCCTAAAGAAATAGGAACCAGACTCCTTGTTTTCAAGATGCCAAAAAAAAAAAAAAAAATCTTCTAGGATGATAAGCAATAACAGAGAAGAGTGAATCAAAAATATGAAGCTTCTATCTGATTCCTGACCAAGATTTAAATTTTATTGCACAAATATGCCATGACAACAGATATATAGAGTAGTACCACCCAACCAAACCTGATGCAGGGAAGGGTCTGCCAGCATTCCCATTATAATCCTTTAAAGGAGTTCTGATATTTTAATACACATGAAATTGGCATCTAGGTTCTCAGCAAGATGTGTTTTGTTAAATTAAAAAAAAAAAGAAAAGGTTTTAAAAAAGAGACCTAAATAGTGTCAGCTGGCTTTGTTTAGAAGGCGTGTAGCATGCAAATGCTGGTAAACCATTCGATCTTATGATGTCAGTGGAACGTCTGTACTCGGCCTGATGACCCTGAAACAGATCCAGAGGACAATGCCAAAGGAGAGATTTTTATTTACAGGGTAGTGAAGAAGGTGCAGTATCCAAATTCTTCAGACGATTACAGAAACTACATATGTCATAAATAATCACATCTTAATTTAAATCACCCTGCTTTTCATTTTAGAAAGTGAAGAACTGTCGTCAACAAGGGGGAAGATCTGCATAATGGTAGAAGTGGAGGGTCTGGAACTAGATTGCCTGGTTTTGAATCCCAGGTCCATTTAATTCTTAGCTACGTGATTGTGGGCAAGTTACCGAACTTCTTACTGCCTCCCTTTCCCTCTCTATAAAATGAGACTAGGAATAGTGCTTATCTTACAGTTTGGGGGCTTAAGACTTAATACAAGCATACCTTGGAGATATTTGGGATCAATTCCAGACCACCAAAATAAAGAAAATATCATCTCAATAAAGCAAGTCAAATGATTTTTTTTTGTTTTCCAGTGCATATAAAAGTTATGTTTACACTACACTGTCATCTCTTAATTGTGTTCACAGCATCATATGTAAAAAATATTCATACCTCAATGTGAAAATATTGCTAAAAGTTGCTATCATCCGAGCTCTCAGTGAATCACAATGTTTTTGCTGGTGGAAGGTCTTGCCTCTCGATGTTGATGGCTGCTGACTGATCAGGGTGTTGGTTGCTGAAGGGTGGGGTGGTTCTGGCAATTTCTTAAAATAAAACAATGAAGTTTTCCACATCGATTGATTTTTCCTTTCACGAACAATTTCTCTGTAGGATATAATGCTGTGTGATAGCGTTTTACCCCCAGTAGAAATTCTTTCAGTATTGGAGTCAATCCTCTCAACCCTGCAGTTGCTTTATCAACTAGATTTATGCAATATTCTAAATTCTGTGTTTTCATTTCAACGATCTTCATAGCATCTTCACCAAGAATAGATAGATTATGTTACCAACCTGGGCCCTTGGGGGGTCCCTAATCAACAAAAATTGACAAGAGGCCAAAGGGGAGTTTTCAGACAAGGCTTTATTGGGGCTTATGCTTGAGCATGAGGGAGACAACACAGAGGAAAGAATCCTCAGGCTGACTCCCTGGAGAGGTCAGAGTGAGTTTTTAAAAGGCTTGGGGTGGGGGTGGGGGAAGGGTGACATTTAAGCATGGAGAGGTGGGCTGTCTCTTGGCACTTGCATACTTTCATACTTTGCCATATGTTGCATGTCTCATTAGCATGTTAAATCTCCACCGCTGGGCGTGATTTTTAGTGTTTTAATGAGGTAAATGGAGCTCCAGCGAACTCCTGGAGGTCACTGCACATATTCTAATACCAGCGTGGGGAGTCTGTCCTGATGCAAACTGGTCTGGTCTGGATTTCACTAGTTCTTTTGGTCGGCTGACTCCCTCTAAGCTGACATAGTGTTTTCTGTGTTCCCGTAAGGTGTATTACCCAAGAGACTCAGACTTAAGAGTTTTCTTTTAGGGTATTTTGTTTTTATGGAATAGTTGCATCACATTAGGGTTTTGGGAGGGGCTCTGGGTCGTGTCCCTATTCTATCTCAATCCCATCTCAAGAAACCACTTTCTTTGCTCATCTATAAGAAGCAACTCATCATCTGTTCAAATTTTATGAGATTGCAGCAATTCAGTCCCATCTTCAGGCTCCACTTCTAATTCTAGTTCTCTTGCTATTTCTACCACATCGGCAATTACTTCCTCCACTGAAGGCTTGAATCCTTCAAAGTCATCCATGAGGGTTGGAATCAACTTCCTCCAAACTCCTCTTAGTGTTGATATTTTGACTCCTTCCCATGGCTCACAAATATTCTTAATGGCATCTAGAATGGTGAATTCTTTCCAAAAAGTTTTCAATTTACTTTGCCCAGATCCATCAGATTAATCGCTGTCTATGGCAACTATAGCCTTATGAAACATATTTCTTAAATAATAAGACTTATAAGTTGAAATGGCTTCTTGATCCATGGGCTACAGAATCCATGTTGTGTTAGCCAGCATAAAAATAACATTAATCTCATGGTATATCTCCA
This sequence comes from Potos flavus, assembly GCA_028534135.1. Classification (NCBI taxonomy): domain Eukaryota; kingdom Metazoa; phylum Chordata; class Mammalia; order Carnivora; family Procyonidae; genus Potos; species Potos flavus. The sequence continues at coordinate 140,588,942 of CM052883.1, forward strand.
TCAGAGCTCTTGGGAGATCAAGTACATTATCAGTGAGCAGTAATATTTTGAAAAGAATCTTTTTTTCTGAACAGTAGGTCTCACAGTGGGCTTAAAATATTCAGCAAACCATGTTGTAAACAGATGTGCTGTCATCTAGGGTTTTTTGTTTCATTTACAGAGTACAACTTAACATAATTCTTAAGGGCCCTAGGATTTTCAAAATGGTCAACAAGCATTGGCTTCCACTTAAGAGCCACTTAAAGTTAGGGGCATTAGCCCCTAACAAAAGAGTCAACCTGTGCTTTGAAGTTTTGTAACCAGGCATCAACTTCTGTCTGGCTGTGAAAGTCCTCGATGGTACCTTTTTCCAATAGAAGGCTATTTCATATCCACTGCAAATCTGTTGTTTAGCGTAGTCACCTTCATTAATGATCTTTGCTGGATCTTCGGGAGAACTTGCTGCAGCTTCTACATCGCACCTGCTGCTTCATCTTGCACTTTCACGTACTAGAGATGGCTTCTTTCTCAAACCTCATGAACTGGCTTCCTCACCTCTCTCAGCCTTCACAGAACTAAAGAGAGATAGGGTCTTGTTCTGGGTTAGGCTTTGGTTTAAGGGAATGTTGTGGCTGGTTTGATCTTCCACCCAGACCACTCAAACTTCCTCCATATCAGCAGTAAGATTTTTCACTTTCTTATTATTCATGTGTTCACTAGATTGCACTTTTCATTTCCTTCGAGAAACTTTCCTTTGGGTTCACAGCTTGGCTAACTATTTGGCACAAGAGGCCTGGCTTTTGGCATGCCTTCTTCACTAAGTTTAATCATGTCTAGCTTTGGATTTAAAGTGAGAGACGTATGACTCTTCCTTTCACTTGAACATTTAGAGGCCATTGTAGTGTTTTATTAATGGGTCTAATTTCAATATTGTTGTGTCTCAGGATATAGGGAGGCCCAAGGAGAGAGAGAGAGAGATGGCAGAACTGCCAGTCAGTGGACCAGTCAGAAGCCACACATTTATCAATTAAGTATGTGTCTTGCATGAGCGTGCCTGAATGATGACAATAGCAGCAGCAAAGATCACTGATCAGAGATCATGCGAATAAATACAATAATAATGAAAAAGTTTGAAATATTTTGAGAGTTACTGAAATGTGACACAGAGACACAAAGTAAGCAAGTGCTATTGGGAAAATGGCACCGATGGACTTACTTGCTGGATGCACGGTTGCTACAAAGCTTCCATTTGTAAAAAACACAGTATCCTCAAAGCTTTAAATAAAGTGCAATAAAACGAGGTATGCTTGTGCAAGTAAGTGCTTATAACGAACAGCGGACATTCATCCAATGTTGAAAACTAAGTAAAAATCCATTGTGTTTACATACTTCCAAATAAGTGAATACTCTCAAATTGTGCAGGAGGGAATAAGTATGAAATTCATGTGTGTGTGTGTGTAAAATATTTGTTTTTCTCTCTAAACTGTAGATGCTGTGGAAATTGTCAAGCTATAAATTAAAACTTCTTTATAGAGATAATAAAATAATACATGTATTTCTTAGAGTTTTTAATATTGGTAGTGAGAGAACTCTACATGCCAAAATGTATGCAGATTCTTGGGGTGAAGGTAAGGTCAAATGTACCAGCAAACTTTCATGTGTATGGGTCAGGACCATTCTAACTGTTAGACATTATGATCCATGAGTAGAGCAGTAGGGTCCTGTAGCAATATAATGCTAGCCACATATGAAATGTTAAATTTTCTAGTGGGCACATCTAAAAAGTTTAAGGTGAATTTATTTTATTAATATATATTATGACAATATGTCAAAAACATTTCACTAGATAATAAGCATAAAAATCAATGAGAAATTTTATATCTTTTTTATACTAAGTCATTGAAATCCAGTCTATATTGCATACTTGCAACACACCTCAGTTCACACTAGCCATATTTCAGGTGGTTCAGCAGGCATATGTGGCTACTAGTGGCTACTATACTGGAAAATATGGCTCTAAAACCTTAAGAAAAATTGGTTAAAATAATAGGAAATTTTAACTTAATAAACATTTATTAAATCTTAAAAAAATAAAACCTGCCAAACTTATTCATATTGAAGTTGAATCTTTATTAAAATATCATGACATTTGGAATAAATTTGTAGGCTCATGTCTTATGACTCAGGTCACAAGATTCCTGAGTGTATGCATAATGATTTTGGAGACATCATAGCCTACTATAAATTAAACATGACTCAGAACCTAAATAATCTCAAAAATAAAAATATCTTTCAAAAGTTTGCTAAGTGTTTCAATTATCATAGAATTAGAACCATTTTAACGTGTTTGATATGGTATAGAATGGGGACTCAAAAATGTCTTTACATGTCTTCAAAATGGCCTGCGTATAACAATACCATCTTATTACCGGCCATCATGGCCATGATGACTTCAGGCTAAGTACTGCAGGATAAGACAAAACATCTGTCCCCTTCCTCGGTCCTGTGACTTGGACTGCCCAGCACCCTCTTACTCAAATCCCACTTGCTCCCCCAACAAGACCGTAAAGCTCTATGCAATCTGCTCCTGCCAGTTGTACTCCCCACTTAACCCCTTTCCTTCTCCGATTCAGCTTCCAGACAGAAAGGCTGGAAGAGCCATCTCTGGAAGTTGATGGAACTAGAATCCCATCCTAACCCTGTCCTTGAGGAGCTATACGGTCTTTGGAAATTCATATTCTTCTCTGAGTCTCAGCCTTCTCATTTGAAAAGGGGGATGATAATAGCTCTTCCCACAGTTGTTATTACGACTAAATGAAAGCACCTGGCCCCCTAGTGTGGGGTTTCAACCATAGATGCTCAGTCAGTTTTTTCTAAGATTCTATATTCAACGTCTAATAAAACAAGCTAATGGTTATTGGGCACCATCAACATGCCAACGATCTCCTGTTGTAGATGTTAATATTATCTCGTTTTTACGTTTTCATGACAACTCTGTGAGTTAGGAATTATTCACTCCACTTTACTGATCAATTTGATGAAGCTCATGGAGGTTAAGTGACCTGTATAAGGTCACACCATATCATTGAGTAGAACAAGATGGGTCATAAGAGTTTTGTAATGGTTTCATCTAACAGATTGAGAAATATAAGAAATGAAGAAGCATATGCTTAAAAATATAATCAACTCTTATTTATTCAGTGACAGAATATCCTGTTTGTATTGTTTTCTTAAAGTTTATGCCACAAGCTCACAGTGGCTTTAATTCCTTTGTAGATGGAAAGTGGATATTGATACATATATTCACACAGACATTATTGTGGGAAAAAAATACCACAGACTCCTCCTGTAAAGCTAGAGTAACAAATTTACGAATAATTATTTTATAGGAAGGAAGGGTGAGTGTTTACCTCTGAGGCTGTCTGACCACCACAGTGCGGTTCCTTAACACATCAACTTTCAGGCTTCCTTTTACACACATTTCCACTTAAGAACATCCCTCCAATTCAAGTGACGACTGCAGGCAGGGGAGACCATGGAGTCTCAAGTCAGCAAACTGCAAAAAGTAACTTGTAAGGGACAGGTGAATGGAGGTGGAGAGGGGATAACCTGCATACGAAGGCATCCATCGTGTTTGTTCAGTAAAATCTTAGGTTCTTTCCTAAGACTTTAACATTTTTTTCTAACTGGATTTTTCATAGCATGAGGTTCTGTCTGTTTCGGCAGCCAGGGCGAGGGCTCGGGGGATGTGGATGATGAAGGGTTTGGGATGCACAGGTCCTCCATTTCCACGCAGTTCCTCTAGGCTTCTCTGTAGCATTCTGTCTGTCTCCCGTGATGCCAGGGTTTCTTTTTCTTTCTCCTTGAGGCTAAAACTCAGAGAGGAAATTTAAAAAAAAAAAAAAAAAGTTTTTTTTTTTCCTATGCTTTTACTTTTATCTTATAAATTCTGCTAATTCTAATATGTGAATAATTTCCTTTCAGGAAATTTTAAGCAATAGTTAGTTGGTCCCATGAATGAACTTAATTTATCACATATATTAAAATATTTTAAGTTGTATTTATTAAGCTGATTTCCTTTCTAAGTACTTCAATTAAATTTTTAAGTAATTCACAGTAGAACTTCCTTAGGAGTAATTGTTATAACTTTAATAAGTTAAATTTGTAAATAGGGCAGAACTTACGTTCTTTTAAAAGCTTTAATACTGAACATAATAGGATTCCAATTTAAAATCATAAGTTTAAATCAATTATTTAACTACTTTTTTTACTTTAGATTTACCCTAAGATGATAACTCATTTTAGTTTATACTTACACAAAATAGAAAATATACACAGATTATTTCTTAAAGTATATTAATGTTTGAGCTTTGAGCTGTTTGAAGGGTTTTTTTTTTTTTATGTTAAATTCAAATCCTCTAAGAGTTGGGAATGTTCGACGTAAAGAAAAGATTTACCATTGCAGGTAACTGAGGTAATTACCTGATATTTGGACTAATGTTGAGAAGATTCTTAGTCATGACTCTGTGAGTATCCCTGAACTCTTTTGTATCAGTGGTTCTATAACTCACATAAGAAGTATATCTTTTGCTCATTTCTCTGGGCTCTGCTTAAACATATTACTTTATTCTGTCTGCTCACAGAACCCTATAGAGCCTGCCCTGTATGATCATTTGATTCAATAGAGCATTTTGATTCCTAACTCATACAAATGAATTTTCCTTTTAACTGTAAATAACTTTTAAATTACTTAAACTTAGAACTTAGTGGATTTTCCCATTTTTTTATATTCTTAGGACAATATAATTCATATGGATATTTGAAATCATATTTGATTAAATTTTAATTTAATGGCTTTGCTTTGCTGGCTATCACAACTTATGGGGTCATTCTAATGACATGTCCCCTTTAGTCAGAAATGCCTTCTTACAGACTTATTTGACATTCATTAATTTCTGTATTATTCACTGATACAATAAATGAATTAAAAATACCAACATGATCCAGTGACAAGATTTAATAAGAGTATGTTTTAGTCTCTTTCTTTAGAATATTAAGATTACCTTTCTCTTTTCGTATAATGTTGTAGAGTGTGGCTTTTCATAAATTTCATGGTTTTTAGTCAACCATAATTAATATTCTAGATGCTCACATTGTAGCAATTTTGGCATTGGAGCCCCTGAGGTTAGCACTTGTACCCTTTTGATATGGCCCCATAAATCTTTGAAAAATGTTGTGCTTTCTTGTACTAGTTGTTCCAGGTTCACAGTGTCCTTGCTCTGGATTTAAAAGCCTAGGTTTCAGTAGGAAAAATCAGAGATTTTAATTTAACGATCTAGGCACTAAGATAAATAATGGTGAAATGTTGCTTCTCAATCTTATCACTGGACCAAGCTCAGGAAACATATGCATAGAGATGTTTACTACTCAGTTCTAAGTGTTTTTATACTTTAATTCTAAAATTCTATCTTCATTCCTTTTTATATCAAACTCTTAGTTCTATGAGAATATAAACAAAAGTACTTATCTGATCTTCAAAATTTTTTTCAAAATAATAATGCCAATAACAATGCCAAAAATGACACTCTTGAATCAAGCTCAAGGTTTTCTCTGTAGTCTTCTCTGTTCTTAAAATGCGCCCCACTAGAGAGTGGTATACTGAGGTAGGGGAGAACAGTGTGAGCCTCTGCCCCCTGGGAGAAACATGTTATCATTAACATGGTTAGAACTGCTCGTACATGGTTACAATAAAAAGCAGACCAACTGGAGTGCCTGGGTGGCTCAGTCAGTTAAGTGTCTGCTTTCAGCTCAGGTCGTGATCCCAGGGTCCTGGGGTAGAGTCCTGCATTGGGCTCCCTGCTGAGTGGGGAACCTGCTTCTCCCTCTACCTGCCACTCTCCCTTCTTGTGTTCTCTCTCTCTCTGACAAATAAATAAATAAAATCTTTAAAAAAAAAAAAAAAAAAAAGGAGACCAACTCATAGTCACTCATATTATTGTTTCTAAATTTTTTCAGGCTACGCACCCTTCTCACCCGATCCCAGGTATCCCACCTCCAAAACCTCCACCCGCAGAGCCCCGCACGTCACTGCTACCAGGTACACACAATCCTATTTCTCTATTCTTGACTCATTCACAAATTCTCATTCAGTTTTGCCATGGAAGAGCTTCCCTGGATAGTTCTTTCAATAATTTCAGTTCATTTTCCATTTAAAGACATTTGCATTTGTAAAGTTGATGGTTTAGACTTCTCACAAGGTGACGGTTTTAAGCCCCTCATCTTTCCTTGATGGCAGAGCTCACCTCGTGGAAGAGGGCGAAGTTCCACACTCCCATTCTACCTTGAGATGATAGGAAAACTTGAGCAGCTCAGTATCCAAAATTTTGTACACGAGTTTCATTTCACCACCATCTGGTTCATCTACAATGAGATAATGTATATTTATAAGTGCAAGATTTATATATTTCAGTGCTGGCTGGCACACAAAAAAAGAAAATCTGCTTCCTACTATTTAATTTCTAGTGATATTAGAACCATCATATTTTCATATATTCAAATACATAGCAACTTTTCTAAATCCGGTTCTGATATTAAGGATTTTAAATTTATCTTGCTCCTTTTTCGAAATGACAAACTCTTCCTTTTTTTACACCATGCGACATTCCTTATCAACACAATATTCGTGCTATGTATTGTAATAACGAAGTTGGTGGAATAAAGAGCCAAATGATTTCATAGTCAAAGTTAGATTACCAAAGAACTGAGTGTAAATACAGGCTCTTGAGTTTTTATCCAAAATCCTCTTTTGACTCTTATTATGAGAGGATATAATTTTAATTTCTATAATGTACAATATATATAAAATACGTAAATATATGTGTATATATGTATATATATGAATCTTTATTTTAATTAAAGATAGCCCTACCAAAGAACTCAAAATTTTCAGCAGACTTACAATAATTCATACTTCTAAAATCTAATTAAAAAAAAGAAAACCTAGAGTCTATTGAGATAGACCATAAATACATAGCTAGCTAGCTAGCTATTAGGGGGATATATCAGTAAAATTTAATAGGGATCATATACTTAGAGATTCCTGCCAGAACTAATTCATAAAAAATCAGTTTTTCTACTTGTAATATACTTTATTGTAATAGATTTCAGTTATGTCTATGTTTTATAAAACATTAGTAGAAAACTTTAGATAAAGTAGAAATCCAATTTCTTCATGCAGTCAAAATATATCATGCTCAACATTCCCACTTCTTTTTGTAGTAATTGTATTAAAATCTACAGAGGAAAAAAACACACAAAACAATAGCATTTACATTTAGGGAAAAGCATTAATATTGCAGTTTTAGGGTACAATATATTTTAATCAACACAGGATATTTAAAAGGTACAGATAATTTGTTAGCCAAGAAGAGAGGAATAGTTGATTCAACTCTAACTTTCCTAGAATCATGGATTTTGTTAATGATAAAAATATAAAGCTGCCACTTTTTCCCTCTCTGCCTCAATCTTCTATATATTCTTTAGCCCCCGGGACTTTTTTTTTTTCTTTTTCACCCCAAAGTTCAATTTCTCTTTTTGACTTCACATCCAGCAGGGCCGGGTGAAAGAACTACTGATTTAAATATAAAGACCCTTCTTAACTCACAATGGTCTTATGTTCCAATAAATCCATCATAAGTAGAAAATATCATGTCAAAAATGCATTTACACACCTATCTTACAGAACATCCTACCTTAAACGTGCTCAGAACACATATTAGCCTACAGTTGGACAAAGTCATCTACCACAAAGCCGATGTTATAATAACGTGTTGAATATTTTGTGTCATTTATTGACTACAGTACTGAAAATGAGAAACAGAATGGCTGTACGGGGACAGGACGGTCGTCGGTGTGTGGGTTGTTGACCCTTGTGACTGGGGAGTGACAGGGGCTGTGCCTTCCACCTCCCAGCATCACGAGCACATGGCGTACCACCTACGGCCAGCCCGGGAAAAGATCAAAATTCCAAATTTGAAGTACAGTTTCTTCTGAATCCGTATTGCTTTCGCACCATGGTAAAGTCGGAAAATTGTAAGTCAAGCCGTCGTTAGTCTGGAACCGTCTGTAGTTTTTAGCCTTATACAGATATTTACAATGTCATCCTGTTTTCCTGGCTAGAAACACATTAATACTTGCTAGCAAAAATAGTCAAACACAAGCTCTTTACATTTCGTAATGTTACCAGTTGAAACGTCCATGATTTCAAGGGAGTATTTTTTAACAGTTTCATTCTTAAGACCCTGAAATCTAAAGATAGCCTTTTTAATTCAATAAATGTATGTTTGTATCAAATTTAGCACTCCAAGTGATTTTCAGAGATAGTTGCTTCCCATAAGAAGTATTTCAATTTCAAGATATATTCAGGCTTTCTTGTGGAATAGGATTGTGTTCGATGTAAGCCATTCTTCCACCTTTGTCCTTTTGTGATCTAAGCTTATTCTGAAGAGCTATTCTAAGTTATTCCTAATTATTCAGAATTTAAGGTTTAGTTGGTGGAGTGATAAATTCAATAAAAATGGACTTCTTCTGGGGAGGTACAGTAGATTTTCTAAGTCTATCATTTGGAAGGTATGGCCCCTCCAGGATCAAAAACCTGGGTGTTAGTACCTTGAGGATAAGATTCTCTGTGAGAAGGTTTCTGCTCTTACATCAGCTTTTTACAGGGATCAAGAAAGACCTCTCCTTGATCTTCCTTTCTTCTTCCTTGCCTCAGCTTGCCTTGCCTTTTTTCTCCTTCCCTTCCTTTCCCTCCTTCCCTTCCTTCAATCCTTCTTTCCTCTTCCTTTCCCCCTAGAGCCCTTAATGCAGCTTTTTGACCTCTGCTGATCTCTGATGGAGGAAATTAAGAATGTGTCTTTTGTCAGTCTCAGCCTCTGACAGACATGAGCAACTACAGGATTGAAATTTTTCTTCTTGGATGTTTGGTAACATCAAGAGTCATGAGAGCTAATTATGAGCATCCTTGGTGTCATGGTTCCACGTTTTAGAGATCTGGGACCATAAAAGTCCAATATGATTTAAACATGTACTGGGTTTGTCTTCTGATCTTTGAATGGAGGAGAGCCCATGATATGTTGATCTAGGACAAAAATAGGCTTTTTTTTTTATGGGATAAGAGAAAAATTTTAATTGTAGGTCTGGGAGCTATAGAGGGGAGATGGAGAGATAGGTAGTCACTATTTATGTCCCTGCCTAAAATGGCAAGGTGTTTCTGAACTAGAATAAGTTCAGGATGAAGCCTACCCATCGCTGAAAGAATGTGAGCTAAATTATATCCTTATATCCTTCCACATCTAAAAAGATATATGTAAGATAGCAACGGATCTTACTTGTGCATTTTACACAAGATGAAGAATGATCTGAGGGGCTGATATGCACACATGCACACAGTGACCTCTCTGCAAAGAGTAAATTTGAAAAGATGAACTAAAGTAAACTCCTCAGAACACCATTGCATTAAACTCCCCTATGATACTCTTGATTGCCCATTTCCAGAGAGTTTGAGAGAAGAGGGACTGAGTCCATGAGACCTTTCACTTTGTGGTTCAAGTTTAATAAAACATATCTGATGTATGACAAAGGTATTGAGTGAAGCGAGATGGCAGAAAAGCCCCAGAGGAGCCTCCAAAAGGAAAAACAACAAGGGGGGCATGTGGGAGAGTGTCCTCTGACGATTTAGACTCCAAACCAAAGCCAAGGACAGTCATTTTGGTATACTAGGGAGATTGACTGCTTGTATGTTAGAGAACAGGAACTCCAAAATCAGTTATTGTGGGTCCCAGGCAGCTTTGCTATAGAGCCTCTGGCTGAACATTATACGTGCAAGGAGTATCCTCCTTTGTACTTTAGAATCCACCCAAATTTGGCAAATGGCAGAGGCCCTCAACAAGGACAAGCGTAGAAAAGAGTCGAGTTCGTAGCCTGCCCAGGACTTCAGCAGGAGGGCAACATAACACAATTCCTGTCTTTAGGAAAAGTGATTCAGGCAGTTGCTGTTCCTAAAAGGCCTTCAGAGATTGGGCACATCTACCAACCACTCAAGGTCTCTAGTAATCCACGTCCAGCAGCCCCCAGCACTGAGGAGGGAGTACGGTGGTAAGAACTGCTGATCCGGGGGTCTGTGAGGGGAGCAGCTGACGTCCGGGAGCCTAACATTCTAGACCTGACCTCTAGGGAAGTCTGTGGGTGGCAGCAGATGAGCAGTGTGGACAAATCCAAGAAACCTCGAAGGACTGCATCATACAGCAAGTGGGAACCAAGGAAAGTGACTAGATTACTGATTTGCTATGAGGGGTCCAAAGTTGCACAACTGTGACCATTTCCTGGTCCTGCCGGTTGGGAAAGTCTGGGATATTGTGCCACATACAACTTTTTGCTGAATGAATTATAGCTTAATGTAAATATTTACCATTCTTTACGAGTATTTTATGAAATGATTTTTGGCTGCAGCATGGTATTTTATCATATGGACATACAACATAATCCGTTTAACTCATCTTCCAGATTTGGAAATTTAAGATTGTTTCTATTTTCTTTCAAATTTAAATGGTGCCACCACAAATATATTTATAGATATATCTTTGTAGATGTACCTATGTGTAAATCTCCAATAACTTACCAGTTAGGATATAGCTTTTTTTCATTTTAGCAAGTTTCTGTAGTTCACAAACCATAATCTTAAGGTGAGTTCTTTTTTTTTATTTGCTATATTTTAAAAAGTCACCATTTCCTCAGTGAGAGGAATATTTTTAAAAGCATATATAGTGAGAAGGAAAAAAGATTTTTACTGATTCAGTGCTCAGTTGCATTATGCCATCCATATCTTACCTATGATACTAAAATTTATTTTCGCATCAGCATTTGACATTGATAATTAAACCAGTTTTAACAAACTTGAGAAAAGTTTTTTTTCCTCTAAAGAACCCCCTCATTTTCCCTTATCAAAAGATGGTACTCCTTCAAGATGGTGAATATTAAATCCAAATCACAAATATTGAAATCACATTAATAAAGAGAATTTCAAGTGATCTCTTTGTCATAGTGACAATATCCAGATATTTCAATACATTTATATTCCTATCTACTGTTACAGAGACAAACTTATCTGCTATATGAATTGGTAGTCATACCCCAATGCGAAGTAACTTTTCTACAAAAAGAAGGCATTTTTTTTCTAAAGCGTTTTGGAAGTAAATTAAATATTAAAATTCATGCCCAGATTTTTTTTTCATAAAGCTGTCAACTTTTCCTTACCTTAGAAGTAAACTATGTGAGGGAAAAAAATAAAAGCTAGACAAAGAAACACCCAGCCAAGAATTCGGAGTTGGAAGAACACTGAGCTTTTCTGTATGGCTACAAATTGCCTCGCTGATACGGAGAGAATTCTGCTGTGTACCAGGCACTTAATATATATTAGTTGGTTCTTCTAACAACTTTGTGAGGGAGGTCATTGTTATTTGTGGACAAACTGAGACTTGGAAATCTGCAGAACTTTGCCCTGTGTCACATAACAAATAAGTTGTGGATGTCTGTGGGACTCTACAATCTGGGTACATTCAACCGTGCCTACAGCTTTCCCATACAAAATTGGTATGGATTCAGAAAGACTGGCTTGCCTGAGCGGACCTCTCTTGATCCCACCCACCATATGGCTCAAGCTCTCCCCAGTGAAGGGCCTGTGAGCCTGGGAAAGTAAGTGTAGTCATTTGTACACAATTTATACAGTCCCAAGATAGTAATGAAATTAATTCAATTAGAAACTACTGGAAATGTATACATCGAAGATTCTCTCAATTTGCTTCTTGGGTACAAATGTAACCCAGAAAGGCACTAGGGCTCTTATTCAGGGAGAAAGGATGGTCAAGCTGGCATACCCCACCCCCACTCACACATGCTCCTTCCACCCCGTTACTGCCCATCCTCTGTCCCCAGGTTCTGCTCTTGCCAGACCTGTGGTCACTCTCTCTCCATGCGAGTCCTCCAGGTGAGAAATGGGGGATGAAGGGACTGTCTCGGAGGTCTAGTCTTTGGAAGAACCCCTGAGATAAAATCAGATCTTTAGTGGTTAATCTTCTGCTACCTTATCTCCTGTGCCTTATATCCAAAGACTTTCTCTTTCTCAGCCTTGAATTACATTGCAAAAGGAAATATTCCCTTGTGCTAATTAAACCAAGCTCGGCTCAGGGGAGGTGACAAGGCAGGTGGGACAGTGGAGAGATCCAGAGAATTTGTGGAGGTGTGCAGGTCGGGGGCTCCTTCATGGGGGATTAACGTCACACACCCAGCAAGTATTTCCCAGAAAATAATAGGAAATGACTGGGATGTGAGTATTCAGTTTTTCTTAAATGGCTTGGTGAGTGGACTATAGGTTTCCAGTCTCATACTCATTTGCAGACAGGACTATTGGTCAGAGAAGAATTAAAGAGGGTAAGTGCGCCAACCAAATCCGTGGGAATGGAAGGATACGGGCAAGTCAGTATGTTTTCATCGCCTTTCCTCTAGACAGCCTGCTCTAAGTAAGTATATGGTAATTTTTAAAATCCAGTTCAGATCAAGACATCTTTATAATTTTGATTTCTCATTCTAATAATTCATTTAAAAGAAAAAAAAAGGAAACCTGTAGACGTCTGATACTGTACCAGAGTTGAAGCTTTCATGATAAATAAGACATTAAGATATGACTTGTCCTATAGGATCTTACCATCTAAAAAGGGAGGCACAACAGCAAATTAAAATGCTAGTAATACTTTAAAAATCCTGATTAGTGCAGGACGCCTGGGTGGCTCAGTGGGTTAAAGCCTCTGCCTTCGGCTCAGGTCATGATCTCAGGGTCCTGGGATCGAGCCCCACATCGAGCCCCACATTGAGCTCTCTGCTCAGTGGGGAGCCTGCTTCCCCTCCTCTCTCTGCTTGCCTCTCTGCCTACTTGTGATCTCACTCTCTCTGTCAAATAAATAAATAAAACCTTTACAAAAAAGAAAAAAATCCTGATTAGTGCGCTCTGATTTCCCACACATTCTGATAGGTGATTCGCCCCCTGGCTAGTTGGAGGAATCCATTCGTTTGGGCTGCTTTAGGTTTTTGTGACAAAGAGAAACAGTGAGGGGTCAGTTATGGCTCCTAAAATGGGCTATTTAAGCCTGTGTTAGGAAGCCAAAGCCTTTGTATGCAGGAAGTGGGCTTTTTGAGAGCAGAGAATGTTGAGAATCAAAAGGCAGAGTCATAAAGGAAGAGGACATAAAGAATATCCACAAATGGTCATACAGAAGCCAATCTTATCCCAGGAGGAGTGGGCAATTTGAAGGGGTGACAAGAGAGGTCATCGAGGCCTTTAGTACCTGTACTGACCTGGTAGGGAGGAGCAGACTAGGCAGGAGAGATTTCCCAAGGTCTCCACACCAGCAGTGAGCCACCATTTGGTACTTGGGGACACCGCTGCGTGGGCTTACGTTAGGGAGCTCAGCCAGCTGGCCTGGTTGCTATTTGAACAGGGCCTGCCGAAATGCTTCTAGATTGTCTTCCAGTTAGTACTCACCTGTGTCCTAAAATGTAGCCCCTCTGAGTTATCCCACATGATCCAACTATTTTGCAAGGCCCAGGGAATTGTCATTTCCCATGGACAAAGTGCCATGGAGTGTGGCCATGGAGGCGTGGAAGGCCAAGCCCCATAGCCCACACTGGCACTGTGGTTATGACTGCAACCCGGGAGAGTACTGTGTAGCCCCAGCCAGCCCCAGTGTCCCTCCTTCCCTTCTTTCATGGTCGCGAAGCCTTCAGATTTGTCGCTGGGTACCTGGTGCCTTGGTGTAGAGCTTGGATTTCCCAGCCCCACAGTCTCCATTTCTGTTTGACATGTGCCGTCTGCTCTGTTCCCTTCCCAGCACCAGTCCCTCTGGGACTTCTTGATCCCATCAGTTCTGTCTTGCTATCAATATATCATGGCTGGACATCTTTTCCAAAGAATCCATTGTTTTTTTTTTCTCTTAGAAATCCGTATTTGTGATCTTCTTCCCCATAAAGTGGCTCAGCCTCATCTTTCTTCTAGATGACCCTGCTTGATGAGATCCTGATTCATTAAACTCTATACAACAAGTAAGGGGCTGGGGATAGATATAGGAACTGCTTATTAGAAAGAAATGTGAATGTATCAAAGATTTACCATATTACTGAATTACTAAAAGTAGTAAACATTAGTATATTACTTGATATAACAAATTACCTAATTGGTTAAATTAGCTGAAATCTGCGAGACCTTATACATGCCAAGTTCTAACAAGATTGCTTGACACTTTACTAAAGAGGCTGTCTCAAGGAAAGAAAATTTTGCTAGAAATTTTACTTAGAAAGCACATGTTACTAATAATCTGAACCATATTACTAGATGTGACAGATCTGACATTTGCTGACAGATACAAATTGACTTAATTAAGTATTAATAGTAATAAATCGAGGCAGGATTTAAATATGTGGTCTAATGTGACTTTCCTATTAATAAAAATCTATGATCTTGCCACCCTCAAAAGAGATAAATTTCTATTGCTTCGGACAGTGTGGTAACTATTTCATAATGAGGCTTACCTGTCATCAGAGAGTGGTGGTATCTTCAAACATATGTGATGGCTCATTTACATAGTTAAGTCGTTTGTTCACACACTTAGTGTAGGACTATTTATTTTTAAAATACAGAAAATATTCACAGAGTTCATAGAGAACGTGAGAAGGCCTCTTTAATTCTCATGAAACAATATTGGAGATATAAGTGAGTGAGTGTGTGTGTGTGTGTGGGTGGGTGGGTGTGTGTGGGTGTGGGTGTATGTGTATGTCCACAGGCTATTGTATGATGTGGAATATTAAGAGTCTGGGTCCAGGGACCACAGCTGGTGGTCCTACAGGCAAATTCAATTCAGCCTGCAGACATGAAGACATGCTTTGTTTTGAGCAGAGGGACATTTCCCACACAAAAATCTGGATTTCCGATTTCATTTTGGAAAATCAGGGGAGAGTGGGCATTCCCACACAGCAGCTATTGGTGTGATCTGAGGAGAGGCTGTCTTGAGCTGCAGTACTCACGCTCAAGTTTGCTGTCACCTTCTTTCCACACTTCTCTGGTCTAGCCCACTTCACTCATTTGCATAACCAGCCTTAACACATATTTAAGTATTTTTTACCTCTGTTTCAGACACTCAAAGCCACCTCAAGCATTAGAGTAAAAAGGAATGAAGGGTAATGAAGAATAAAGTATTCCATGATTGCTTCATGAATAAAGGGATTTGATGTGGGAATGATGAATTTAAGATGAATTTAAAAGAACCTGGTATAGGTGAAAGGGGGAAAGGGAGGTTCTTAGTGAGGGAAAATAGAATGAGTATGGCATCAAGGTACGAATGATCATGGTAGACTGGACTTCAAGGATTTGAGTAGAAAGATAAGACTAACATTCCACATGAAGGGAATAAAAAGTATTTTGTGTTTAGTCTCATTAGGTCAGAAATGAGAACCCAGTAAAGGAATTTTAGAGGGAGGTAATACAGTGCACTGAAAGTGGTATTTTATGGAAAACAGTAGGTAAAGGAATATGGTAGGAGTCTGGCCACAGAGGGACCAGGTGGGTAGCAGTGCAGTAATTAGGTGTGAAATAAGAAGGAACTCCCACTTGAAGGTTTATAGTAATGGGAAAGATTATAGATGAGATATTGTGAATGACAAAGCAACTGGCCTTGAAGAACATTTAATTTCCCATAACTGATAACGTTCATAGGTAAATGGTTATCCTGACTTTAAAATATTAGGCATATTTATTTCATAAATTAATTAGCACTTTATCCTGGGAAGAAACCTATTTTTATTTCTTTGCATTTCATTCATCTTCATTCAACTGAAGCTTCTTTTGAGGGCAATTATTTCTCCATGCCCTTGACCTCTATCATACCTCTCCCCAACATATCTGTGTCTGGGTCCCTTAGTAACTCATTTATATTGTAATGGGTGATAATTTTTAAAATGTAACTCTTCTTTAAGGGATAATGGATATTAAGATGGGACTCAGAAAAATAAAATCTTAAGTATTTTGAATTGTAACAGACTTTAGTGATTGATTTAATCCTCTTCTTTTCTAACCTATTGGTCAGAAAACAGGCCCAGTTAATGCAAGTAATGGAATGGACCAAGAAAAATGGCTACTTTTTTAGCAATGCAAAAGCTTCTTCCTTCCAGTGTCAGCAGTTTGGGTAAATTAGCTCCTATGCAAGACGTGATCTGATTCTCAGTCGAGAACTGCTGAGATTTAGTACTTCTCATGCTGCTTTGTGTTAGAAGGCAAAGAAAATCCATCTCCAGAGTAACAGTGGAGGACATGCTTATGAGACATCTAAGGGGCTGTCTGGTGCCAAGATCATCAAGGCTTTCTTAGGGCTAGATGTCTCTAACACATTGCGCTTTCAGATGTGGTGGTATGAAGTCTTAACTTCGGGGATACTGAATTTATTTTACTTTGCTGAGATTACCAGAGGCCCGAAGCAGAAAATTTGGTAAGCCCATACCTGTAAGCACATCTCATGTTAAGCACTACGGGTTCCCATACAAGGTCTTGTTCAAGGACCTGTTCCATTTGTAGTCTGGCTAAGATGCATCAGCTCAGGGTAGATTTTATCTTCATTAAAATTTATAGGTATTTTAACCCGCATATTAATTAAAATGCTTTCTACCTGAATTGAAGTATTACACTATCAACACATTATCTAATAAAACAATTTATATACAAAGATGATTTTATTCTCTCATTTTGGAAGATCCGCTTCTAAATTTTAATGCCTTGATTGGATGTTGGCCAGTGTGACTCTCACTCCACAGATATCATAAATCCAGATCTTTTAAAGAGGATTTCAGTAGATGTTGTAGGTATCTATGCTAACAAACCCCAGTTAAGATACAGTACCAGTTCGCGATGATTTTTCTAAAAGTGAAACCAAATGTGTATGTAATTTATATGACTTAATCGATATATGAGTCTAGGCTTTTATGTATATATAATAAAAAATTAAACTTAAAATTAATCATTTTCTGTCTGCTAGAATAAATCCTATATTTAACATCTATAGTAGCTTCTCAATCAAAGAAGAAAATATATAGGTGAGAATACACAAATGACTATATTTTTCTAAATATGTATATTACATAATTAAAACATGAAATAGCTTACTATTAGAAATAAAGTTCTAGAAGAAGCTATTAAATAACTGTTCAATGATATACTTGTTTATCTTTCTGAAATTATCCTCAAAGTGAGTTGTCTAGTTTTTTTTTTAGAGAGAAAGCATATGCTGGGGGGTGGGATGGGCAGAAGAAGAAGTAGAGTGAGAATCTCAAGCAGACTCCACACTGAGCGTAGAGCCCAATGTGGGGCTTGATCCGAGGACACTGAGATTACGACCTCAGCCGAAATCAAGAGTCAGATGCTTAACTGACTGAGCCAACCAGGTGCCCCTGTCCTACTCATTTTAAAAACTAACCCTCACTTTAAGAAACTCAGGGTTAAATACTATACAAGACTAATATTAAAAGTTATAAATATATAGCCCTTCCTTAGTGGACAGGAAAGAGTCAAGAGGCTGAATGTTCAGAAAGGCCTTTTCAGGATGGCAGTTTTCCTAGTGCAAACAGCAGCAGCCCTTTTGGTTTCTAAAGGCATGACTGCCACCTGAGATGATATTTTAAATTACGGAACAAGAAACCCTTTAAAAGGATGGAGCATATTAGCATTGTCCTTCGAACTGCATTTCTAATAAACTGTTATTTCTTACTCCAAAATGTCACTTAAGCATTTTCTAAAAATCTGAAATCTGAATCCTTTATGGGAACCTGGACAGTTAGAACTTGAATTACAATTTCCATTGTGACAGAAGCATACTTCTTCAGAAAGCATTCTGATTACATTGTTCTCCTTAGTGTTTTATTTTCAATTTCTCAAGGTATTAGTGGGACTGTGTATCTTTTCTTTCACTAGTGGTTTGTTTTCTCTAAACTAGCCTTGGCTCCATCTATTTCAGAAATCCAACCCATGTGACCAATACATAAAGTAATATTTGACCCACTGTGACTCACTCTCTCTGTTCTTTTTCACTTGATTTTTTTTTTTTTTTTAGAACACTCACCATCTGGCATTTTACAGATATATCTGTAATATTTGTTTGTTGGTTTGTCACTGCCTCCACTCAAAGGTGAGCTTGGTGAGGACAGGGGTTTAATCTGTTTTGTTTGTTGCTGGGTCCCCAGTGCCCACAGTGCCCGGCACATAGTAGGTGCTACATAAATAGGCTTTGAATGCATTTGATGAATTATTGAATTTTTAAAGAAAAGTTTACTTCCATATCTAGAACACTGATCCTGCCAATTGTTTTCTTCCATATCAGACAGGAATGACATATATGTGGAAATAAAACTTAAACATCTTACAAAACCACTTCATCACACTATCTCTCCTTGAGATTTATCCTGTTTACAGACCTTTCATGGCACAAGTTGAGGAGAATGAAGGAAAAGGAGTCAGTGTGGCCTATAAAAAGATGTGACTAACCAACTCAGTGTATCAGAGAATCATAATAATGGTGATCAATCACTTATGATAAATTCAAACATTTACTTTTGGCAGGTAACTTTGTGCCAAGAATTTATCCTGCATTCCCTTTATTTATGATAAAAATGACATTATACTTTGTCAGGAAAGAATGTTTCAAGTGATGCTCTTAAAAATATATACACTGTTCTTGAAACAACTCCTTGATTTATGATTATAGATGCCACAAAGCACGTGGCTATTGTACTTGATATAAAAAGGAGTGTGGTCAGCCGCTATGTGAGGAAGGATTAATGCATTTCCCATTAGACTAGAAGTCTTAATACTTTACTCACTCCCAATTTTTTCCTAAGCAGGCATCAATTTCTTTTTCATCTTTGATATGTGAGGACCTGCCACTGGAATAAAATTTAGATGCCTTAAGATCTGTGGCTTTAACATACTTTCATTATATGTGCTGTACTAGGAGACTACTCTTTTGGGGGAACCCTTAAGAGATTTTGCTTTCTGTCCAGAATTATTTTCCAGCCTTCAAAGTGACATATTTTCCAACTGATGGTATTTTGGCTTTATAGAGTGTACGGGCCTCACACTATTGCTGCACTAGCAATTTGATTTTTATTATAGTGTGTGTGTGTTTGTGTAAATCTGTGCATCCCCTTCCACCCCATCCTTTGTGCACCCAATACCCTCTAATTCTTTTCTAAGTCATAGTACAAGTTCCATCCTCTGGCAATAATTGGTCCTCCATACCATTGTGGGTGCTTTGAGAGTGAGGATCCTTTCTTAATTCAGTGCTTTCATTAATACTTGACACACAGCTGGGAGAATTATTTGTTTCTTTCGTTAACTGTGTGACCTTGGACAAGTCACTAACCAGTTTTTATCTTTAAAATATCTTTAAAATATGGGAATATGGGAATCGTGCTAGAAAGCTGACTCAACACTGTGTTCTGGAAGATGGAACAGAATAAGCAGATATAGCTCTGGTTTCCTATTCTCACTTTGATTTATTTTGCATATTGAAGTTTTAGATAATGAAAGAATCTCAAAACTAATACAAGTTTGGAAATCTCTGGGCTAAATGATCATCAAGGCTCCAGTATTAACTTATTTTTATGATATTATTTTAGAGCAGTTTTTTGATCTTGATTATACAAACAGTAAAGAAAAATGAAAGCACTTTGGGTGGTGAGATAAGGCAAGGTTTTTAACTTCTTTTTTTTCCCTGTATTTTCTACAGTGAGCATATATTATCATTATTATTCAAAAATGAATACGCTTTAAAAAAGAACTAAAACAAAAACATATGTGCAGTTAGGAAAAACCCATGGGTTTTAAACTTTTTATTGAAATATATATATGTGTAATATACACAGACTATATAGAGAGGATGGGGGAAAGAGAGACAGAGAAAAAGGTACACAGTTATGAGTTGGTTTTTTTTTCAGAGCAAAACATTTTAAAATCATTTTCTATGGATTAGAACATGAGTTATGACTTATATAACCAAAATTGGCCCCAACTTCTATTTGTTCCAGGGGCTTTCCACTCTTAGAAATTATTTTAGCAGATAGAGTTTATATTTGTTGAGTATATACATTAAACGCTAAGATTTTTAAGACCAATTTAATTTTTATGGTTGGTCTTTACAAAACTGAAGAACAGAAAATCACCACTGATACTAATTAGTAAATGAGAAATACTACATATCGTTTAAAAAACACCCTAACTTAAAGCCAAGGACATTCTTTCTATTCTTTCCATAGTCCAGTCCCCTAACTTTTCAAAAAACAATATATTATACTCAAATTCAACCTAATATTTTACCATTGCCTCTATTAAGCCATTTTCTCAAATCATTCTGGCTCTTAAAGTAATCACTATTCAAGCTCTGATGAGCAGTAGAGCCAAAAACCATTGTTTTAGTTTTTGCTGCTTTTAAAACCAGTTTGTTTTCCTGGAACCAGTCTGCCAAAGTCTTTTTGCAGTTCAGTAGTTAAGTGAGAAACAGATTTGCCATTAAAATGCACAGTCGTGCCATCTGCATAAAGATGTATAGAGCAGTAATGACATATCCATGTTAAATCATTAATAAAAAGAGAAAGAGGAACGGGTCCATGACTGACACTGTGGCTTAATAACTGGAAGGAGAAGGCGGGGAAGAGGCAGCCCTGTGAACAGGAACAGATTGATGTCTGTCGGAGCCATTTCTTACTTTTGACAGCGTTTGGGCCAGAGCCCATGCTCCCTACCTTCTGTAGTCAAAGCCCACGGTTCACCAGGCCAAAGCAGTTTGAGAAATTAATAAAAACCACCACTTAATTCAGAATTCCCCTTCAAGACATGTATTCATTAATATTAGGTTGTCATGGAGTGACATATGAAACGTTGGCAAATTCCTTAAAGGCTTTTCATACATGAAACTCATGTGTTGTCTGCATCTCTGAGCCTTCTGAATACTTATTATCAGGATTAACCACTGATACTCAAAGGTTTACTTCATGATTTCTTATTTTAGTTTATATTGGGGAGATAGAGTTTGTGAGAATGTTAAAGCGAGTCATGAATTAAATAATTGGTATGAAATATAAATTTCAAATTTAGAGATTTCTTTGAGAAGAAAAGATGGGACAAATGAATGAATTTTACTCTTGGGTAAAGTTATACATTTTGATCCTGATTTTGCTGGTGCCAAAGTCAGTGAAGAATATTTTTATATAATGTGTGAAGTTAAGAAGGAATTGTAGATATGATCCCCTTTGCCCTTAGGAAATAACAATTTAAAAGGAACTCTTAGCCCACAGATATATAATCCAGGCATCAAAAATTTTAAAGAAGTTCATAACTAATTTTGGCTGGTCACAATACATATAAATTTATAGGTGTCCTAGATTGATGGGCTTCAATATATTTAAGTGGCATTAGTCTGGGAAGATTTTTTAAAAAGACACAAATTTGGGAAAATGCTGATGTCTTATTTTGATAGTCTAAACTCACCTTATACTATGAATATTAGTCATACTGTGTAGTTCATGGTTGTATATTCTGACATTCAGTGGGATCTGAAGCTGGATAAAATGTCCTTTCTGCTTACATATACAAACATTTCCTCTGATATAAATATATATTTGCCGTGGGAATGATTCTGGGTCAAAGGGTCTAAGTGGCAGTCTCCCTCGGACTAGTTGAGTCATAGTGACCAAGTCAGCTGCCCTCTTCATCAGATTTTCCTCCTATAAATTTAGGTCCCTTTTAGCCCTTTCATTCTAGAATCCTATTATGTTATTAACCATCTTACAGTTGTGAGAATACCAACTGTGTTAAAACATTTATGCCTATGCATAGATTCCATTCAACTACAAAGCACAAGTATCAATAAAAGAAAATAATCCGGCTTTCCTTCCTCAACTGTTTAGTCTGACAGAACCCAGTTATGTGCCAGGAAGGAAAAAACAAACCCAGTCCCTGTATGTATGGAGCTTTTAGTTTAATAGGGGACATTACATAATCGAGGGAAGAAATAAATGTATAATTGCTAATTATGTTAACTGATTTGGAAAAAGGTACAAGGTGCTGGAAAGAATCTACCATTGGCTGAGGTCTCAGGGAACCCTTTGGAGAGAATCTGTTTTTTTTGAGGCACAATTGAGATACAACATTATATTACTTTCAGGTGTACAACATAATAATGTGATATTTGTACATACTGTGAAATGATCACCACAGTGAGTCTAGTTAACATCCATCATACAGTTATAAAATTGTTCTACTCGTGATGAGAATTTTTTTGTGTGTATTTTTATAATTAATTTTTTAAATTTCAGTATAGGTAACATACAGTGTTATATTAGTTTCAGGTGTATGATATAGTGATTCAACAATTCAATACATTACTCAGTGCTCATGATGGTAAGTGTGCTCTTAATCCCCTTTACCTCTTTCACCCATCTCCCCACCAACCTCCCCTCGAGAACCACCAGTTTCTTCCCTGTATTTCAGAGTTTGTTTTTTGTTGATTCTTTTCTCCTTTGTTCATTTTTCTTGTTTCATAAATTCTAAATATGAATGAAATCATATGGCATTTGTTCTCAGATTGACTTATTTCATTTAGCATTAAACCCTCTAGATCCATCTGTGTTATACAAATGGCAACATTTCATTCTTTTTTATGGCTAATATTCCATTGTGTTGTGTGTGTGTGTGTGTGTGTGTGTGTGTGTGTGTGTGTTTTTTTCCAAAGTAGCTGCACCAGTTTACATTCCCACCAATAGTTCCTAAAGTTTCCTTTTTCTCCAGATTCTCACCAAGTCTTGTTTTTTGTGTTTTTCATTTTAGCAATTCTGACAGGTGTGAGGTCGTATCTCACTGTGGTTTTGGTTTGCATTTCCCTGATGATGAGTGATGTTGAGCATGTTTTCATGTGTCTGTTGGCCATCTGTATGTCTTCTTTGGAGAAATGTCTGTTCGTATATTTTGCCCATTTTTTAAATTCATTATTTGGGGGTTTTTTGGTGTTGCATAGTGTAAGTTCTTTATATATTTCAGATACTAACCACTTACCACATATATCATTTGCAAACATTTCCCACTGTCTTTTAGTTTTGTTGGTTGTTTCCTTTTCTGTGCAGAAGCTTGTTATTTTGATGTAGTCCCAATAGTTTAGTTTTGCTTATGTCTCCCTTGCCTCAGGAGACATATCTAGAAGAATGTTGCCATGACCAATGTCAGAGAAATTACTGACTGAGCTTTCTTACAGGATTTCTATGATTTCAGGTCTTACATTTAGGTCTTTAATCCATTTTGAATTTAGTTTTGTGTTCCATGTAAGAAAATGGCCCAATTTCATTTTTTGCATGTTGCTGTCCAGTTTTCCCAACACCATTTTCTGAAGAGACTTTTTCCCATTGCATATTCTTTCCTGCTTTGTCGAAGATTAACTGACGATATTGTGGATTTATTTCTGGGCTCTCTATTCTGTTCCAATAATCTGTGGGTCTATTTTTATGCCAGTACCATACTGTTTTGATTACTATAGCTTTGTAATATAACTTGAGGTCTGGGATCATGATGCCTCCAGGTTTGCTTTTCTTTTTCAAGACTGCTTTGGCTATTTGGAGTCTTTTGTGGTTCCATACAAACATTAGGATTGTTTGTTCTAGTTCAGAAAAATGCTTTTGGTATTTTGATAGGGATTACATTAATTCTGTAGACTGCTTTTTTTAATTAAAAAATTAATTAAAAAAAATTTTTAACAATATTTTTCCTCCCAGTCCATGAGCATGGAATATCTTTCCATTTGTTTGTGTTATCTTCAGTTTCCTCCATCAGTGTTTTATAGTTTTCAGAGTACAAATCTTTCACCTCCTGGGTTAAGTTTACTCCTAGGTATTTTATTATTTTCCGTGCAATTGTAAGTGGGATTGTTTTCTTAATTTCTCTTTCTGCTAGTTCATTATTAGTGTATAGAAAGAAATGCAAAAAAAAAAAAAAATGCAACAGATTTCTGTATATTGATTTTGTATCCTGCCACTTTACTAAACTGGTCTGTTCAAATTTTCTATTTCTTTCTGATTCAGTTTTGGGAGATTGTATGTTTGCAGGAATTTATCCATTTGTTCTATGTTGTCCAATTTGTTGACATACAATTTTTCATAATATTCTTTTATAATCCTTTATATTTTTCTGATGTTCATTGTTATATCTCCTCTTCCAGTAGTTATTTTGTTTGAGCTCTCTCTTCGATGAGTCTTACTAAAGGTTTATCAATTTCGTTGATCTTTTCAAAAAACCAGTTCCTGGTTTCATTGATATGTTCTACTGTTTGTTGTTGTTGTTGTTTCTATTTTGTTTATTTCTGTTGTAATCTTTATTATTTCCTTCCTTCTACTTGTTTAAGTTTTGTTTGTTGTTCTTTTCCTAGCTCTTTTAGGTATAAGGTTAGGTTGTTTGGGATACCTGGGTAACTCAGTCAGTTAAGCCTCTGCCTTTGGCTCAGTGAGGAGCTTACTTCTCCCTCTGCCTGCCATTCCCTTGCTTGTGACAAATAAATAAAATCTAATAAAGTGAAAACTTATTAAAAAAATAAGGTTAGGTTGTTTGAGATTTTTTTTTTGGTTCTTCAAGTAGGCCCGTATTGCTATAAACTTCTGTCTAGAACAGCTTTTACTGCATCCCAAAGATTTTGAACCATAGTGTTTTCATTTTCATTGGTCTCCATGTATTTTTTTATTTCCTCTGATTTCTTGGTTGACCCATTCATTGTTTAGTAGCATGTTTTTTAACCTTAATGTATTTATATTCTTTCCATATTTTTTTCTTGTGGTTGATTTCTAGTTTCATAGTGTTGTGGTCAAGATACATGATATATCTTCAATCTTTTTGATTTTGTTGAGATTTGTCTTATGGCCTAATATGTGATCTATTCTGGAGAATGTTCCATGTGCACTTAAAAAGAATGTGTATTCTGCTATTTTAGGGTGTAATGTTCTGAATATATCTGTTAGATCCATTTGGTCCAGTGTGTCATCCAAAACAAGTATTGTTGATTTTCTGTTTGGATGATCTATCCACTGCTGTAAGTGGGGTGTTAAAGTCCCCTACTATTATTGTTTTACTATTGATTACTTCCTTTATATTTAATAGATGCTTCATGTATTTGGCTGCTCCCATGTTGGGTTCATAAATATTTACAATTGTTATATGTTCTTGATAAATTGTTCCCTTTATGATTATTTAGTATCCTTCATTGTCTCTTGTTAGAGTCTTTGTTTTAAAGTCTATTTTAGGTGACATAAATATTGCTACCCCAGCTCTCTTTTCACTTCCATTTGTATGATACGTGTTTTTCTATCCTTTTACTTTAAATCTGCATGTGTCTTTAGGTCTGAAATGAGTCTCCTGTAGGCAGCATACAGATGGGTGTTGCATTTTTATCCATTCTGTCACCCTGTGTCTTTTTTTTTTCCCCACCCTGTGTCTTTTTATTATTTAGTCCATTTTCATTCAAAGTAATTATTGATAGGTGTGTGCTCAATGCCATTTTATTACTTGTTTTATAATTGTTTTTGTAGTTCTCTGTTCCTCTTGTAGTTTGTTGACTTTATTAGTGATATACTTGGATTCCTTTTTCTTTATTTTTGGCATATCTATTACTGGTTTTTTATTTGTAGTTACCATTAGGTTTATATATACTGTCTTATACATATAGCAGTCTATAATAAGTTGATGGTCATTTAAGTTTGTACCCAGTCTTTACTCTTGTCCCCATCATGGTTTTAGGAATATGGTGTCAAACATTACATCCTTTTATTTTGTGAATCCCTTCACTGATTTTTACAGATATACTTAATTTTACTGCTTTTGTGCTTACTACTCTTCTTACTCCTACTTCTGGTCTTTCCATTCAAAGAATCTCCTTAAACGTTTCTTTTAGGGCTGGTTTAGTGAATTCCTTTAACTTTTGTTTGCCTAGGAAACTCTATCTCTCATTCTTTTCTGATGGTCTTGGTAGATAGAATATTTTTGGTTGCAGGTTTTTCCTTTCAGAATTTTGAATATATCCTGCCACTCCCTCTGCCCTGCAGTTTTTGCTGAAAAATCAACTGATAGTCTTGTGGGGTTTCTCTTGTATGTTACTGTTTTCTTTTCTACTGCTGCTTTTAAAATTCTCTTTATCACTACTTTTTGCCATTTTAATTAATGTGTATCTTGTTGTGGATCTTCTTCAGTTGATTTTGTTGGGGGCCTTCTGTGCCTCCTGGATCTGGATTTATCTTTCATTCCCCAGATTTGGGAAATTTTCAGTTATTTTTTCAAATAAATCTGCCCCTTTTCTCTCTGTTCTTCTGGGATTTCTATAATGCGAACGTTGCTATACTCAATGGTGTTGCTGAATTCCCATAATGTATTCTCATCTTTTTATTATTCTTTTTTCTTTCTCCTATTCAGCTTGGTTGCTTTCCACTACTCTGTCCTCCAGATCACTGATTCACTCTTTTGCTTCCTTTTGTCTACTATTTATTTCTTCTAGTGTATATGTAACTTCAGTTATTGAGTTCTTCATCTCTGATTGGTTCTTTTTGTTTTCTATCTCTCTGTTGGGGGTTTCACTGAGATCCTCCACTCTTTAATCATGTCCAGTAAGTATACTTATGACCATTACTTTAAATTCTCTATCAGGCATATAACTTATCTCTGTTTTGTTTAGGTCTTTTGCTGTGATTTTCTTATTCTTTCATTTGGGGCATATTCCTCTGTCTCCTCATTTTGTCTAATTTTGTCTATGTGTCTGTTTCTGTGTTAGGAAGATCAGTTAGGTCTCCTGCTTTTGAGAGTGGTGGCCTTATGAAGAAGAGGTCCTATAGTGTCTTGCAGTGCAGTATCCTTGTTCACCAGAACCTAGCACTTCAAGAGTGTGTCCTATTTGTGTGTGCATGCTAATGTTGTGGCTGAGCCATGTTTGCCTTCAATCCAGTCATCTGAAATGACTCTCTTTACCTACTGTGGGCAGGGTTGGTCCCTATGTTAATGGGCCAGTCTGGGGGCACTTTGGGCCTGACTTGGGTCAGACCAGGTGTTTGCCAGAGCTTCAGTAGAACTGAACTGCAGGTGATCTTCTTATGTTATTCCAAGAGGCCTTTGTTGGTGTACGGGGCCCATAGTCAGATCAGATGTCTGCTCCCAGCCCACAACTGGGGCAGCAGTTAAACTAGTGTGTGTGGTTTCTCCCCTTCTTCCTAGGGCAGGAGTCACTTCAGAGTGGTGCTGGCCCCTTTTGGAGCTGCTTGCACAATGCCAGGCTTGTGGCACCACTGAATGGACTCCTGCTGAAGGTATGTTGTATGGGATGGGTCTGCAGGAGAAGGTAGGGTGGGGGAATAGGATGTTAAGCAAGGTTTGAGGTCTGTTGTGGGAGGAGCCCTGAGCAGCTTTGGAGAACTGCTACGGGGGGTTGGGGGGGGCAGTGGCAGGAGAATGTGTGTGGGGGGGGGTGGGGAGAACAGAGCACACTGTTAGCAAGCTAGGTGAAGAATATTCATGATAGTTTGCACAGGTGTCTATGTATCTAGGCTGGGAGGTAGAGGAGGGAAATGGTACCTGCCAGCTCTTTTGTTCTTGGAGAAGTCTCCTAAAGATCCCTGCCCCTCCAGCACACATTCTGAGATTAGTAAATCTCCCTCCTGTATACTCCAGGCAGTTTTCAAATTGCTGCTTCTATGCTGTATCTCAGAGGGGCTGTTTGTTATGCTATCTCTTTAAGCGTGGGGACTCAGTTTCCTATCAAAGTTAAGCTGCTTTGGTTTTCAAAGCCAAATATTGTGGGGATTTGTCTTCCCAGTGTAGGTGCCCCATGCCTGGGGTGGGATCTGCTCCTCTCCCTTTTCTATGCTGGCACTGTCCTTCCCCTTTGCAGATAGTCTCATGAGTTAGTTTGGTTCCTGACCACATCTCTGCTCTCCTACCATTTTAAATGTGACTTCTCTATGTTTAGCTGTGGAGAGTCTGTTCTGTCAGTCTTTAGGTCATTTTCTGGATTATTTACATTGATGTGGGTGTTATCTAGATGGATCTGTGTGACATGGTGAGCTTAGGATCCTCCTACTCCACCATCTTCCCTGGAAGTCATGATGAGAACTTTAAGATCTACTCTCCTAGCAACTTTCAAGTATACAATACAGTATTATTAACTGTAGTAACCATGCTGTACATGACACCCCAATGCCTGATTCATATTGTACTTTCCAATTTGTACCTTTTAACCCTCCTCACCTATTTCTTCTACCCTTACCCCCTGCCTCTGGCAACTATTAATCTGTTCTATCTAGGAGCTCAGTTTTGTTTTTGTTTTTAGATTCGACATATAAGTGAGATAAGGTATTTGTCTTTCTCTGTCTGACTTATTTCACTTAGTATAATGTCTTCAAGGTCAATCCATGTCAAAAATATTAAGATTTTATTCCTTTTTATGGCTCAGTAATAGTTAATTACACACAGACACACACACTACTTTATCTGTTCATCCATCAATGGACACTTAGGTTGTTTCCATAGCTTGGCTATTTTAAATAATATGGCAATGAACATGGGGGTACATATTTCTTTTCAAGTTAGTGTTTTCATTTTCTTTGGATAAATACCTGGGGTGGATCATATGGTAGTTCTATTTTTAATTTTTTGAGAAATTTTCACACTGTTTTCCATGGTAGCAGCACCATTTTACATTCCCATCAACAATGTAAAGGGTTCCCTTTTCTCCACATCCTTGCCAGCCTTTATTATCTATTGTCTTTTTGATAACAGCCATTATAACATGGGTGAGGTGATCTCATTGTGGTTTTAACTTGCATTTTCCTGACAATTAATGATTTTGAGCATCTTTTCATATATCAATCACTTGGCCATCTATGTCTTCTTTGGAAAAGTGTCTATCCAGATCCTCTGCCCATTTTTCAATCAGATTGCTTGCTTTCTTACTATTGAGTTGTATGAGTCTTTTGAGCCCAGATGTATAATATAGTATATGTAGGAAGTATATGTTTGCATAGTATGTATATGTATGAGTAGTATAAGCAGAATTAATTGCATGTTGGGATTTGGGGTGGAGAGAGAGTGCCAAAGTGTGCAAGGCAAAAAAAACCCAGTAAGTTTGCAAAGGATCCAGGGACCCTGTAGGAACCGAAAGAAGGCTGGTATCACTCCCCTGGGGGAAGAGGAATGGCTGAAGTTGAAGTTGGAAGGTCAGGTAGGGGCCACATCATGCAAGGGCATGAGGCTAGACTATAAATATCATTTTGATAAGTTGCTGAAAATTTGTTTTAAGAAAAATTCCTAGTGATTCATAGAATGCCTTTCTAATTCTGTGATGGAAAGAAATAATGTGCACTGTCTTAGACATTATGTTGGAGTCATTTCGCTCTGAGTGCCCTAATGAAAGAGCCACTTTCTTATCAGCATATGTAGCTCAGGTTTCTGATTACTATGAATGCGGTTAGTCATAGTAAAACAATAGAGTGTGAGACTCAATAAAGCTTACCTGAATTTACCATTTCCAGAAAAAAAGTATTCAAATCAACAAAATTTTCTGATTAGAACAATTCTAAACTATAGAATTGCTTTTCCCTTATTATTTTATTTGGATAGAGGGTAGACTCAAAAACATTCCCTGAACTATCTGGAGTTTGTACCTTCTGGAAGACACTAGATCCCTGTTACTCAAAGTGTGTTCTGCAGCCCAGCAGCATCAAAGGGAAAGTGTTAGAAATGCGGAGTCTCAGGTCCCACCCCAGGCCTACTGAATCTCCATTTTTATCAAGATTTTCAAGGAGATTTTTGTGCATATTAAAGTTTAAGAGCTGCTTTAGGTACTAGAAGAAATGAATTCAAAATAATGTATAAATTAGAGCATCAAGAGTAAATTTAAAATTCTCTTCCTTGTAGTTAATTATCATTTTAATGTAAAATGTCCTTAATACTTTCATAAATTCAAATTTAATTATTGTTATGGAAAATGTTTCACTAGGAAACAATTACTCTAGGCATGATGCCAACAGTTTCAAGGTTTAACATTTACTCAAAACACAGCAAAATATTTTGAGCGTATGCATATTTCCTTGTAGGGCAGAAATAGCCATGTTAAATATCAATTATCAATCACTGAAATTTCTTATAAGCAAACAATGTACACAGTGGTTAAAGGCAAAGCAACAATTCAATGGTATGTTACTTGTACTAAAATCATTGCTAAATGATTATTTAGCCCTTAAGATCCTCACAATCAAAATCTAGAACTATTTATGGGATTCATGTTTGAAATTTCCAAGCGTATTTGGACTTATTTGGAGCTCAAGTTTATATAATAAAAACACATTCTTAACAATTTATTTAACTAAATTTGAAGCTCTAAGCTCTCAATGGATGTATGAATCATGGGAGCCTTGCCAGATGTTTTGGAGTGTGGAATTCAAAACGCATTAGCAGCACAGCACGTCATGAAGTTTGATGCAAAACATTTCTTCTCTCTTTCCAAAAAGCCTTGTTTAGTTTCTATTGTAAGGCATGAACTATGGTGACAGTTCATAGCTCTAGGGAAACATCTAAAATCCATAAGTAATATCTACCCAGACAGTGGAAATATGAGGCAAAATTATCTACACAATCTATGCCAAAAAAAGCCTGCCTACCCAACCGTACCTAGATAACCAAGTCCAAAATGTATATTTACCTGTTAGGTTTATTTCACTTTGTTATGCTTACATTCTATAGACGATCTCTTGTCCCTCGCTCCATTCCCACCCTTCTCACCCTCAGCAGATGACCTTCTT
Organism: Potos flavus; assembly: GCA_028534135.1. NCBI lineage: Eukaryota > Metazoa > Chordata > Mammalia > Carnivora > Procyonidae > Potos > Potos flavus. Next base: position 140,619,875 of record CM052883.1, read on the forward strand.
TATCCTTTACAGAGAAAATACAAGTGATCTATGTCCCATAATTTTTTTTTAAAGATTTTATTTATTTATTTGACAGAGAGAGATCACAAGTAGGCAGAAAAGCAGGTAGAGAGGGAAGGGGAAGCAGACTCTCTGCTGAGCAGAGAGCCCGATGTGGGGCTCGATCTCAGGACCCTGAGATCATGACCTGAGCCAAAGGCAGAGGCTTTAACCCACTGAGCCACCCAGGCGCCCCTATGTCCCATAATTTTACCAATACAGGAGTCAGAATCTGTTTCTCTGGGATACTGCTGTACCATTTATGCCTTCTTTTTCTTTTCCTCTGAATTTTCGTCTCTCAACTTTGTTCCAGTATTTACTAGCATCAATATTTGATATAAGTAGTGGGCTTTCAATGAATGTGTAAGATGAGGGCTTTATTCTCCAACTTGTAAAAACAGGTAAAACACACCCAATTATCTTCTCCTGACCCTCTACTCCCCTGAAGATGCCATTTATCTTTGTCTTTCCTTCTTCATTTAGAGTTAGGCTTCTTGAAAGAGAAATTAACACTGTGTAACTCTTTTTGCTCCTGGACCAATCCCCACAACTCAACTGCAGCGGTTCGCAGCAATATGACCAGTTATTGCCTTCCTGCAAAGTTGAAGAGTTTTTCATTCCTCGTTGTGCTTAACCTCTCTGCAGCACAGTGCAGTCTTCTACCACCTTCTTGAAATTCTCCAGTTCCTTCTTCCTTGGATTTCCTGATACCTTTTCCCCAATGCTTCCTCCCAGTTCCTTTTAGCTTCCGTCTCAGCCTCATCTCCAGAACTGGGCTCCTCCTGTCTTTTCTGTCCCACTGATTAACTCAGTTTGTCTTTCTCCCCCTTCTATTGCTTTTCTTGGCACCAGCCTGTTGCGTTGATTGACCATTTTCACCAACTACTAGAATTATTGTCCTTTTAAAGGAAATGAGGTGTCTCTTCTACCTGCTTTCTGATGTCCCATTACTTATGAACAAGTGTCTCCTTTATTTAAAATATGAATTATCACAAATGGTGATTTATATATATTAAAATGCTTTTGTCAGCGTTTAGGTCCTGCCTAAGTAACTATGTTGGGAGAATAATAATCTATAATATAATATAACACCTGGCATTTATTGAGAGTTTCTAAGTTTTAGGCATTGTACTAATTGCTTTAAATGCATATTTTTATTTCTCACAATACTACTATGAGGTGTTATCATTTATTACCTTCATTTACTGACAACAGAAACAAAGGGTAATAACTTGCTAAAGGTCACAAAGAAGATAAGTGACGGATGTAAAATATGAAACTAGATAGGCATAACTTTAGATTTCATGCTCTTAGCCAGATTCTACATGGCCTTATGATAAGGAATGTTCAGTATATCGCCAGCATCTAGTATTGCCAGTGGTACTACCCTTAGACCAAAGGAAGAAGAGCCCTCACCTGGGTCCTATAGCAGGCTCTGTTCTAACTCTTCTCCACAGGGTAAAAAGTTAGCTTTGCAGAGGGCACGTGCCACCCAAAGCACACGTTCTCTCCTCTACCCTGTGCCCACTTCCAGGGTATGCATGTGCCCTTTTCCTAGGTCTGTTTGAGCGAAGACCATAGTGGCAGATCCGCATGTCTAGCTACGCCCATGTGTTGCCAAGTTGGAAGCTGGGGTGCCCAGAAAAGTGTACTTGAGGCCTCAGGGCGTGGGTAGAGCTGGGTCAGGAGAAAGGGAACAGACTGCAAACCAGGGGGTGGGCTGGACTCTCTTCTCTACCACATTCTAGTACAGAAATCCGAGTCTAAAGATCCTAAAACCTGGCCTTTCAGCTAATAAAAAGATGATGTTTTTCTAAGTAGAACAGAGAATATTTATTTTATACTTGTTTAAACTTGATTGAAAACTCTTAAATATTTAGACACATGACATATGGGCCTCAATTGTTTGTCTGTCCCAGCCTTGCAATTGTTAGGAGTGAGCCTGGATGTCAAGTTACTTTTTTTTGCCATTTAAAGCTACAGGAGGCTGAACATCACAAATTGTTGTTGTTGTTTAAAAACACCTACCACAGTATTATATGTATTTTAAAGCAGTATTTTTAAAAGTTTATTATGTATAAGAATCACCCAGAGCAATAATTTTTATAGTTTAACGTGCCTGAAAATCACCTGGGGATTTGTTAAAACATAGGTACTAATTCAGCAGGTTGCAAGTAGGGTCTGAGAGTCTGAATTTCTAACAAGCTCCCAGGTGATGCCCATCCTGTTGGTCTTTGGGCCACATTACAAAGCATCAATGACCTACATTACTTGTTTAACATGCAAATTCGCAGGCACCACCCTCTGAAATTCTGATTAACGAGATCTAAATGGGATCCAGATGGTGAGCAAAACAGGAATTTTTAAGAAGCAACCCAGGTAGTGCTAAGTAAGGTGGTCTGTAGCCCACATTTTAAGAACAAATGCTTTAGAACATGCTTCTCAAACTTTACTGTGCATATGGATTCCTGGGGAATCTTGTTAAAATGCAGATTCTGAGTTAGCAGCTGTACTTCTGATAGGCTTCAGGTGATGCCTACACTACAGGCCTGCCAACTAAACTCCGAGTAGCAAGACCTCAGGAAGCCATCTCAGGGCCTTCAGCCCTCGGCCATTTTGAATACAAGGTATTTAATTGTGAGGCAAAGAATGAGAAGGTGACTTGGAGTATAATGTCTTGGAAAACATCCTCAATCCTTTGTGTCACAAGTTTCATACAAATAATAATCAGACCCTTTGTATGATCCCAGATTCGCTCATAGTCCCTGTTTGGGAGCAAGGATTCCTGTTCCCTTCAAGGGTCCTTCTAGCTGGACTAAGAATCAAATTGATATGAGACAGATTAACAGGGGAAAATCAAATTTAATAGCATAGGAATGGGGGAGCTGAATAGACAGGCAAAATGAGGTGTATACATATGTCATCCTGAACTAAAGGGAAGGGGGTAGGGATATGGGACTTCAAGAGGAAAGGAATGTAATTCACAGGGTGATAAGAGATGTTCGGGGTTAGATGTTTGCCTTGCCATCCAAATGGGTCACTCAGATAAAATTAATCTCTGTTAATAGCCCTTATTCTGGGAAAGACCCCTACTTTAGATTCTTCTGTGTAGGTAAGGGAGGGGCAAAAGTGTTTCTTGAGCCCACAGGGTCTTGACTGCCTTCAGTTCAAAATAATGTGCTTGACAAAGTGGCACACTAGGGTGGCAGTCTGGCTGTCCTGTCCCCTTTCTGTTCCCCTGCCTAAAACTTACTTGGGAGTCTCACCTGTTCCAAGTTGAGCTGGTAAGTTGTTTCATCTCATCGATCCTGTCTCTTAGAGGACAGTTTAGTCAAACTCATTTCAGAAGGCAGTGATGCAGGTACATTCTCAAAGTGTTCAAGTCATCAGGTATTAAATAAGAAGCATTTCTATGGAAACAGAAGAAAAACAATGGTTAATAATTGGATTGAAGTTAAAGCCAGCTTCTGAGTTCTGAGGGTAGCTACTTGAGAAGACTGCTAGGTATCAGACTCAAAGCATCTTCAGATAGAGTGAGGTCAGGTAGTGGTGATCTGACAGATATTCCTAGGTTGTAGCTCAAATGTTTCTGATGTCTCTGGCCCACTAAGCAACAGGCACAAAGATGGTCTATGCAGGAGCTATTACGATAATGTCTTTACATCAAGTCACTTACATTTAGTTTGCAGGGCTTCAGGAAGAAGGGCAGTTTTAGTTCTCAAATGATTCCAAATCAGGTAGGTAAGCAAAAAATCAAAATGTTAGTTTGAAGAATTATAGTCAGGCATGGGAGGACATAAGAAGAAATCAGGATCTAGTCCACTTTATAATGAATAGTATTAAAATCGAATATCTTCGAAGATGTTACTGAAACATTTTCTGTCTATAATCACCCTCATTTTTTGCCAAAGATAGCCAAATTAACACTAATTTGCTTGCAAAATAAGTCTAGTTTCAAAAAACTTGGCTTGATCATTTACATAAGTGTAACAGAAATAGTGGTTGTCCATATATAAATTCTTTTAAGAGCCTCTTGAAGCCAGAAGTTAGACCAAATACTTGCCATCAGACTTCACCTGCAATACCTATAGATTTGGTTGAATTCCTTTCTTCTTGAGGTCCCCCAAATATCCTGAGGTTCCTGCACCTGCCAGAAAGCGACCTTCTTTACTTGCCTGGGAAGGCTGCTGAGGACTGTGTAAAGCAAGGTATCAGGCTGCTATTTCCAAGTGGGATTTACTGGCTTCATAAAATCAGTCTTAGATCCTTAAAAATTGTCTGGTCATACCTGAGTCTATGCAGGTCTTCTGACATTACATTCCAGTCAAAGCCTTGGTAATATAACCAATGTTTCCAATTGTGTCCTGTCATAAAGAGAACAGAGTCTTACTGAATTTATGCAGAAAAATATAAGAATACTCAACTGAGAGTTTCTGAATTCTGGAGGGTCCCAATAGGGAGAAAAGACAATGTTTCAATTTGTTCACAAAGGTATATTTTATCAAATCACTATAAATCAGTTAGCTTAAGAGAAAAGGTTTTCTTAAATCTAGAAATTTTTTTTTAAAAAGTCAGCACTCTTTCAAACAAAACATCATAAAAAATATAATTATCTTCCTCCATTCAGTCCCATGTTATTAATTTTTGTTCTGCTTGAATACAATTTTTTCATTAGTTCTGGGCATTTTTTACCTAGTTCATCTTTATGATCTTAAAGTTATCAGAAACCTGAACTCAAAAGAGTTTTTTCCATGATTCTCATTGAAGATGAAGCACATTTACAGGAAACTTTTATAAGTATCTGAATAAAAGTATAACTGTAAATGACAGAAGACTTAAAAATGACCATGATTAAAGATCTAAATAGAGTTAATTACAATGTAACTGATAAAGGAAATTAGGTTATCTTTTGTGACATACAACACGTCAAGATAATAACATACCAGGACACTGGAATTCTAGGAGCTTCATAAAATTTTAGAACACTTATTTTAAGTAGTATATCTACATTAATATAATCTAAGAGGGTTTAATATCACTTTGACAATACTTCCCATATAATTTAACATACCAAATAAGGCTAATTAGTTTAATTTCTCACAACCTTTTTTCTTGAAATGTTACAGGAGCCTGCTGAAAAATTTCACATAGATTGTGGTCAAAAGACATTATTTTCGAATTTGATTTGGGGAAGTAAGTAAAAAAATATCAAAAAGTTTAAACACTTGATTAAACAGGATAACAAATTAAATTATACATTTAACCAAAGTGACAATAAAAGATTTCAAAGGCAAATACATAGGGGCGGATGGCTCAGTTGGTTAAGTGTCTGCCTTCATCTCAGGTCATGATTACGGGGTCCTGGGATTGAGCCCCACATTGGGCTCCCGGCTCAGGAGAGAGTCTATTCTCCCTCTCCTTTTCCCTCCCTCCTTCTCATCCTTGCTCCCTCTCTCTAAAATAAATAAAATCTTTAAAAAACAAAAAAGGCAAACATAAAAGTTACATAGTCGTGAGCAAAATATAGCCATTTTACTATTAAGACTAAATTTTCTTAGGTAATCAAAGACCTGATACACGATATGAATTATTTTGGCAAACATAGAATCATTATTTTTGGGGGGGTGGGTAGGTAGCTTTAAAGATAAACTTTTGTTCACCATTTCTTATGAAGAGCAGACGAATAGTTTAAGAAAACTTTGCACTTTTAACAAAGCGAAAACTCTGCACCAGGGTTAAATGTATCCTAATCTTGGCCAGTACTGACCACACGTAAAGATTCTTTCTCCATAAACTTCTATAACTTTCCTTATTTTACATGGATTTGGTCTTAAATTTTCCCTCTTTAAATAACCAGTCTTATTTTAGGACAAATTATTTTCTTTTCCCTCAACAAATATATATTCTTATTCCTCATACTTTTTCTTACCAAAAACATGTTACATTCCTTGCATACAGAGCTGTTTCCCTTATTTCCTGTAGTTTTAATTACATTTATTAGAATTCTTAATGCTCACAAATCTTAATTTCTAGTGAAAACTAAGTAGTAAGCAACTGTGTTACACCAGAACTCTTTAGACTGGCATATTTATCAGTATTTACATTAAAAAAAAATTTTTTTTTTTTAAGATTTATTTAGAGAGAAAGAGTATATGCAGGGAGGGGGATAAGGAGAGGGAGAGAAGCAGACTCCCTGCTGAGCACAGAGCCCCATGCAGGGGCTTCCTGGATCTCAAGACCCTGAGATCAGGACCTGAGCCAAAATCAAGTGTTGGACACTCAACTGACTCAGCCACCCAGGCGCCCCATATTACATTATTTTTAAAAACTTTTTTTTCATAGTACAATCTTTCAATAAAACATAAAGCATGTGTATCATGTTTATCAACAGACCCAAATTTAGTTTCTCTGTAATATATAGGACAAAAGTAGATAAACCATGCTCAGTTTCATTATTTTATCTGATTTAAAAATGATCTAGATAATCAATGAACTTTACTCATCCATTTAACTTAGTAAAGCTTTAAAATTTTATGTTACCAAACATTTTGGAAGCTATTTAAAAGTTTGCTTACAAATCTTTTTATTTTATTTACTTGTTCTCAATTATGCTTAGACTACATACAAAAAGTTCATGAGGTATTGGACAAAGTCAACCATTATTCTTAGTTTTTTTTTTTCTAACAAATTTTGCAACCAAGGTACCATAAATTCATTTGACCTTTAGTAAACACAAGCAGAATAAAAGTTTATATTTAATGTTGATAATGCTAAAGACCTATTTTAATTAAACCAATAACCTTAAATTAGCTTTAATACTGAATATCTTCCAGATCATGTAAACATTTGGGTAAGTTTCTATCTTTCTGAGTTTTAGAATGCCCAGTCCTTACAAGTGCTTGCCTTCAAACCAACTAAATAGAGTTCTTTTATGAATTCATTTTAGCAATGCCATCCAGAGGTAGAGAAAATATTTCACATTTATGACCTACATGGACACACACACACACACAAACACAGACAAGATGTAAACAAAAATCTTAGTTTTGTTTCTACTAATATTTGTAGGAAGGACATTATAGACCCAATTTTTAAATACTTCCCTCTATGTGTGTATGTATGTATTTTTATGTAAACCTTTTCCCTTAAGTTTGAATGCCAAGGAATGGCTCTTAGGCTTAGAGAAGATGGGGTAGAAAATTTATGTCAAAGGCACAGAGAGAGTATCTAAGTTTTCTCCAAGGTGGGTATTTGGAGCATACCTACCCATTCTCAGAGGTGCTAGTGTCTGGGCATAAAAGCCCCTTTGAAAGCAGTTTGTATTTTAAAAAGCTTTTTTTCCTCTTTCTTTTTATCCCCCCCCCCCCCATCCCCTCGGGAGATTGTGGGCTATTTACATATCAGAGACATGATAAGATTTATAATTTCAAGGGCCAGAAAGAATGTAAAGAAAAAAATTTAAGTACAGAAAAATTTTGTTCCAATATTCTGATTTTTTAAATCATATGCACAAACATTTTGAGAAGAACAAGTGCGGTTTGGAGACTGGTAAAGATATGTGGGCTTCAACTTGTTTCTAGAATTAAGAGTACTGGTTTTGCAGAGATTTATCTAAAGACAGTTGTTCCTAATTCCCCAAAGAACTGGATTTCAGCTTGAATATCAAGGGACTGGCCCATATCTTTTTAACTACATTTGCTTCTTTATACTAGGGAGAATTTTTAACTTAGACTAGGGAACCAAAAAATTTATGCCCTTGTAAAGTCTGTATACAGTATTTTAACAAAGTACTTTTTTCTGGGTACACAACTTAACATTGGTTTGTATTAGCCCCTGAATACGGCCTTTTGCAGACCATTTGAAGGAGAAATTTGTAGGCCTAGGAGAAATTCTGGTCGTCTATTTCCTCAGAGGGAAAAGTTGTGAATATAGTCAAATAACGTTTCAAATGACTCTAAATTCGGTAGAATCTTTTGAAAGTAGAGGTAAAAGCCTTTATAACCTGGAAGCTCTGCTGTTGTGCAGGACACACAAACTTTTGCTGTGGCGCACCTGGGCTACTCCTGCAAAGGACACTGTATATGAACGCCTGAGGCTTGGCAGAGCCTTGTTACTAGTCTTAGGTGCTTTGGTTAAATTTATTTTCTGGCGTTCAGCATTTACATGAACAACCTGTATCCTCTGAACCTAGAGATTAGGCCAAAGTGATCTCTGTCAATCTTGTGGGGAAAGGGGAGTTAAAACAGGCCGATGTGGTCAGATTTTTCAGAAGGGGAACTTACAGTGGATAGTCTGCCATCTCTTTTTATCTTGAGTCTAACTTCTTTTACCTTGTCAAGGAAGTCCGTACAGTTAGCTGTTGTACTACTAAGAAGACTGAGAGCTCTTTATAATATACATATTTTTAAAATACAATTTAAAGGATCCATCATCTATAAAACCAAACCAAACAAAATAAAGGATCCCACATCTGGCCATTGATGAGTAGGATCTATTCAGTGACTCAAACCAGTAACTTTCATTTGTTTGGGGTTTTTATTTAAATTCTAGTTAGTTAACATGGTGTAATACTGGTTTTAGGAGTAGATTTTAGTGATTCATCACTTACGTACAACACCCAGTGCTCATCACAACAAATGCCCTCCTTAATACCATCACACATTTAGCCCATCCCCCACCCATCTCCCCTCCAGCAACCCTTAGTTTGTTCTCTATAGTTAAGAGTCTCTTATGGTTTGAATCTCTCCTTTTTTCTTCCTTCCCTTTATTCATCTGATTTGTTTCTTAAATTCCACATATGAGTGAAATCATATGGTATTTGTCTTTCTCTGCTGACTTATTTCACTTAGCATAATATACTCTAGCTCCACCCACGTTGTTGCAAATGGCAAGATTTTACTCTCTTGATGGCTGAGTAATATTCCATTGTGTATATATATATATATATATATGCCACATCTTCTTTATCTTCATCAATGGACATTTGGGCTCTTTCCATAATTTGGCTATTGTTTATAATGGTGCTATAAACATCAGGATGCATGTGCCCTTTTGAATCAGTATTTTTGTATCCTTTGGGTATATACCTAGTGGTGCAATTGCTGGGTCATAGGGTAGCTCTACTTTTAACTTTTTGAGGAGCCTGCATACTGTTTTCCAAAGTGACTGCAGCAGTTTGCATTCCCACCAAAAGTGTAAGAGGGTTCAGGTTCCCCTTTCTCTGCATCCTCACTAACATTTGTTGTTTCCTGTGTTGTTAATTTTAGCCATTCTGACAGGTGTGAGGTGGTATCTCACCATGGTTTTGATATGTATTTCGCTGATGATGAGTGATGTTGAGCATCTTTTCATGTGTCTGTTGGCCATTTGTATGTCTTCTTTGGAAGAGTGTCTATTCATGTCTTTTGCCCATTTCTTAACTGGATTATTTAAACCCATAGCCTTTTAATGGCTTAACCAAAGACATAAGAGTTGTCCAGAGAGGGAACAGATGATGCAGCCCCCATGATTGAAAAGTTACTCCCCAAATTAGTCTAATAAAGCAAAGGCCTTTATCGCATCAGTGGTAAGGATGATCTCCATTTTCCCTTGAAAACATAAGCTGCCTCTAGTCATAGACCTACTAAACTGTGACACCAAGCGGGCACTTTTGGAGTGGGACTTTCTAGCACTAATCAAGCCATGAACGTTGAGACAACAAAAGTTCCTATCTGGAACCTCTTATGACAAACATCCTTGAGAGCTGGCACAGCCAGACAAAGAGAGAGAGGCTCAGTTCCCTGTCTGTGCAACTGGAACTCCGCTAAGTGCACTCCCTGGATAGTGGAGACCAACAAGAATATTCTTATTGGTCATAAAGCAGAGCTCTTATATTTTTCCTTTCATCTTGTTCCATGTCCTCATAGTTTTATCTACGCCTTGAGTCTCTTGAAGCCACAGTAATACCTAGGTGGGAAGTGCCGCAGGATTAGGGACTATGTGTTGTTTTACGGTGTACCTCATTGCACAAACGTTTTCTTGGAGTTGGAGGGTGACCTACTGTCTATCTAACCCATTCTGTGGCCAACTGATCCTATTATGGGAGTCTTCTTGAGGTGGTGAGTGCTCTAATAGCTTTTAAGTGCTCCACCCATGCCCACTAATTTTGCGGCTTTGGCTTCCAAGATGTCCCTTAGCAACATATGACAAACAACATAAAAGACAAAGACAAAGGAAAACAAAGACCTTCTTTGGGAGAAATGGATCAGTAACCAAAGAGTCGCTTAGCCTAAGAAACTAGTCCCATGAATATTTTCCCCTGCTAATCTAGATTTAGAAAGAGAGAAAAAGGACTCTCACCATTCCCGCTCCATTGGACTCTGCAGATAGAGAGGCTGACATGGTTAAGAAATCTCACCTTCTGCCGGCGGTATGTAAGATGTCCTAGGATCTCTCAGCTAGAGCAGTGTTTGGGCGAGCGGTGTCCAGAGAATTAAAGCATCCTGTCAACTATGCCAAGTGTTTGGGAGCAAAGAATTCCTGTCTCCTTCAAGGGTTCTTCTACCTAGATGAGGAATCAGATTGACATGAGACAGATTAACAGGAGAAAATCAAATTCAATAGCACACGTATGGGGGAGCAAATGAGGTATATATGTCATCCTGAACAAAGGAGAAGGGGGTAGGGGTCTGGGACTTCAGAGGAAAGGAATGTAATTCACAGGGCGATAAGAGGAGCAGATGTTTGGTAATTAGCTGTTTGCCTTGCCATCTAGATGGGGTCGCTCAGGTAAAACTGGTCTCTGCTAATAACCCTTATTCTGGGAAAGTCCCCCCCTTTAGATTCTTCTGTGTAGGTAAGGGAGGGGGCAAAAGTTTCTCTTGAACCCACAGGGTCTCGACTACCTTCAGTTCAAAATAATCTGCTTGACAAAGTGGCACATTCAAAGTGGCCCCTTCATCCCTTTCCTGTGCTTCTGCTAAGGTTCAGCCCATCTTAAGATATCCTTGAGTAACAACTGAGCTGATACTGTTTGCGGATGTTTCCAAGAAGCATCTGTGAGTTATCCAATAGCTTGAACAGATCCTAGACATTTCAGACACTTGGACCAAAAGAGACACTTAACTGAGGACATGGAATTCCCATTTTAGGAGCCCACAGAGTGATACTGAGTGCTGTGAGCGCTCCGTGTTGTTGTGAAAAGTTAGGAATCTCATAAATTGGGGACGTAGAGAGGGATGCCCCAGCTGCTGGGGTTTCTTTGGAGAATCCATAGCCTTAATCATGATCTGTGATCAGAGGAGTTTATGCCTATTCACAGAGCCAGTTCTAGTATTTGTGATCAAATGAGTGACAGGCTGTGTCCACAGGGCAGCTCAGGAAGGTGAAATAAGGTAATACAGGGCTTGTTAGCAATGCAGAGCTTGACTTTCTATGAGGCCCGGAGATGCTGTTTTCCTGAGGCCTGAGGCACCCAGGGACAGTCTGCATTCATCATGAGCCTGTGAAACATCGGAGACAGAGTCCTTCACATGGAGCTAGCTTTTTAAAAATTTGTTAGACCACGCTTATTTTGAGAGACATCTATTACAAAATCATGTACCACCTTCAATAGTGTTGCAAATTTTAACCTCTCCTTACGTCTGCCTGCTTTTAAATACTGGCACCCACACAAAAGATGCATTAAACACTAAAAAAAAAAAAAAAAAAAAATGAGGGCAACAAATTGCATGAGAACTCTATACCAAAATTCAGCAGATTCTTTAAGCTGGTAGAATACTTAAAAGTTTTTTTCCTCTTCAATAATCCGTACAGTCAGGTCCACCTCTTCATCAGCGAAATATTAATTTATTGATATCAGAGAATGGTAAACCAATAAAATATACTTAGTTCCTAAGGATATTCCATCACAAAATCAGAAATGTCTTTACCATTCAATGACAAAAGGCAAGACACTGTCTAATATATATCACAGGTATTTTGCATGTTTCAGCACATAGAAACAAACTGAGAACCCTTCAAGGTCACCTACCCCACGGTTATCAGAGTGTGGTCGTCAGACCAGCAGCATCAGCAAAATTTGGAATTCTGCTAGAAATGCAAATTCTTAGGCTACATCCCTGAACAAATAGGTCCACCCCAAAGTCTGGATTTTAATAAGCCTTCCAATGATTCTGGCACATGCTCAAATTTGAAAGCCATGAATCTATACCAATTCCTTCCAGTTAAATTAATTCAAAAGAAATTTCTGGTACACCTCAAGAGGAGGAAGCAGAACTTCTGGCCCAGAAGAGACTTCAGTGGAAATTTTTTTTATCATGAGTATAGAACCTAAAGATGATGCTAGAATTGCTCTTGATGCCATGCAAAAATTAAAATTGCTAATGAATTTATAAACAGAGGTCTCCTTTCACTTTTTCACTGAATACAAACAAGAGGAAACCACTTGAGCCTGAAAGATGAGATAAGAAGCAGAGTTGCTTTTGTCCCCAGAAGGAGGTTCTGGAATAGCATCATTTATCTGGGAGGCTGGTAAGAAAAGAACAACCTAAGAGTGGAAAGGTAAAATGAGCATAGAATGTTATAAAAACATTTTCGCGTAGCCCACCCAAACAAGGGAATGGGGGTGTGTGGGGGGAGTGGAAGGGCTGCTATTATGTCCTTAACTTGAGGGATTTGTCCTTCTTATCATGTTACCCCATTCCATGGGCCTTGAGCCACACAGTGTTTGTTCTCTTCTTAAATGACAGAAAAAATAATGAAGGTGAGAGAGCTGTTCCCAGCATTAATGATCTCAATTGAACTGTCTGGCATTTATTATTTACAGTATTTCTCACATTAATTTTTGGCACAATAGCGTGTTAGTCGATTGCATATTGTGGGCAGGAAAGGAGATTGTTGGAATTTATTTCATGCAAGCTAAAAAGTTCACACTGATTTATAAATGTACAATGGAATAAGATCCAATGAGCCTTGACGAGACAAAGCTGAAATAATTCAGAATCAGGAGGCTGAAATATTATAGGCGGTTTGTTCATCTCTGAAATCTCATCCTGTTATTTAAATTCCTCTAAGTTCATTAATCCCATTTAATAGCAGTTGATGCAAATCCACTAGGACTTTGGGGAGGAAAAAAAATAATGGGCCATAATGCCTTTGTGCCACAGAAAATAATACAATTATTTTTACTTTGCAAGAGGTCACAATTGAAGAGTTTGAGATTTTGAGCCGCCATAACTACAAATTTAGCAAAAAAGTAGGCATTTAATGATAGCGTTCACTTTGGTGGTTTAGGTTTTATTTTGAATGTTTGTTTTGTCTTAAAAACACTAATGCTGAAATGTTGTCTCAAATCTTTATTTTCAAATCACTTATTATATTACCATAAATTATAGGGTGCAGTAAAGGCCAGATTTGAAAGAAAGCACACTTTACTGTCTCATTTTTCTATAAATAACATGACACTTTATGAAATAAGAATTATCATAAAAGTTTCTTTTTTTTCCTCCTATAACTCCAGTTGCTAGCGCTGAGCTAATGGCCTTCCTCCAAGTAGCTCAGTGGACTATTCCAAATATAGGAGCATAATGGGTAGAGGTTAACTGTAGGAAGTCTGAGAAAAACGGTAATCTATAATTTCGCCACAATTACAATGTTTCCCTTAAGTAATAGTGAAGTCCATGGGGTGAGTGCTAACAAATACCTTTTAAAGACGCTCTTATTACTTTCATTGTCTCAATGCCCGTGCACTCTCCAAAGACGCCTTTAGAAACAGTGAAAGACCTAGGGCTTTGACCCACAGAGGCTTCGAGGTTGTGGTTAACAAGCAAACAGACGATCTCAGCCCACGGCCCACCCTCCGGGGGGAGGCCCACCCTCTGGGGGAGCTCACTGTTATCTCGAAGACCCGGCTATGCCACCTTTACAGGAAGCGAACCCAGCCAAATTAAGGTAGAGACTGTCATGATTTTAACCAGGCCTCCCCCTGAAGCCCCTTGGGGGAGAAAATCAGGTTTGGCTCCCTTGGGCTGGCCCAGAGAAAACCTTTCTTTTTTTTTCAATAAACAGATAAGATAGCTCAAGTTCCTCAAAGTGAGTGCATTTGGGTGTAAATCCTCTTTTGTCTCTTTTACACCCTGCCTTTGAGAAAAGAACGTTTACAAGTAGAACTCTCTCTTGGATAAAGAACCCAGTAAGTCATACACACACAGCTATGTGGGAATATCCCCAATGCAACAGGCTTGGGACACACTCACGTCCCAAGAATCACAGCAGAACATGTGAGCCCACATTGAAAGCCAAGGGTGAGCTGTGAGGAAGATGAGCAGCTCTGGACTCAGACCTGTAATTCTGAAGGATAAGGTACGCTGTTCGCTGGTTTCAGGATCTCTGGTTATCTAATAGCTTGGCAACAAAGAAAGGGCTGTCTGGGGGGGAAATTCTCACAGGGATCAGGGACAGAGAGAACAGAAAAAACACAAACTGTCCCGGCCGGATTTATTGGTATATTTCAGGAGAGTCCTTCTGTCCCCACTGTCACACACTGTACTATTATGGATTGTGATTAGGGATGGGATCATGTGTTTTGCCAAGTTTAAAACCCACACAAAATTGTAGGGTTAGAGTCTGGAACAAAACTCCAGCTTCTTGGTGTGGAGTTTTTCTACTTACGGCAAAATGTGGCTTCCGGGAGGGTGAGTTAAGATGCCTCAAAGGGAAAAAATTCTTCCAAAGGAACATTTTGATAATTCAAGTGTAAATAAATATAAATCCAAAACACATTTTTAATTAAAGGGAAATTGCTTAGAAAAACATATTTATATCCACTCCCCTTCCGCATATGCTCACTGGCAATCCTCTCCAAGTAAAGTTCAAAAGGGGTAGCTCTGGAAAGGGCGGGTTTATAAACCCACATTCGATTGCCTCCTTGAGATAGTGTCTCGGAATCAGGCTCTCTGAACACACGTAAGACTTATTAAAAGTAATGCTAAAAAGTGTTGTTCTCAGTTCACAAAAAATCATGTTTGAAAATAACTGCTTATGAAACTTACATCGCCACGTCCCCGCATTAAACATCTCTACAGGTTTGCACTTTTACCCTAAGACCCTGATCTCCACAATCAGGTTTTCCACTTCCTGACAAGTTCCTACGGTAAAAGCCACAGTTCCTCTGCGTTTTCACCTCTCTTACCATTCCATCACACCGACGCACTTGAATTACTGTCTGTGAAATAGGAAGATTTCGTTTTAGCTTTGTTCTTTCTTTTAAGCCCTCTTTCTCTTGTGGCTTTTGTGGTCTCTTATAATTATGTTTCATAAAACACTTTCAGGCCTATCTTCCCCATATATAGATATATAAAAATACATATAATAAGCAACCATTCAGAAGAAAAGACAGGAACAATGGGAAAGAGAAAATATGAAACGAAGTATTCAGTTATCCTCAAACATGAGTAATATCTATGGTGTCGTATTTTTTTCTTCAAACCTGGCTTCAAAAGGAAACCTAAAGACACTGATACATAACCTCTTAAAGTGCTCTCACCAGCTGCCTACAAGGACAAGCAGAATTTAGTATTTGTTTCACTATTTATACAAGAAAGACCAAAGGAAGTTTTGCTTGTGGAAACGAAGTAATTAAGAGAGCATAGAAGAAGGTAGCCTTGAATTTTTATTTTGATTGTGTTTTTTCACAATGTCCTTCTCCTAGCCCCATAGAGATACGTGTCTCCTTCACTAGCTGAACTCAAGTGAAAGGGTGTATCTTACTCATTTTGATATTTTCACTGTCCACCACTGACCTGGAACTTACAGGAGGTGCCCAGTAAATGTTTACATAATTTTTTGTACATGTGTGTATGTGTGCATGCATGGTCCTCCTCTTTTGTCCATAATGACAAAAGAAATGTATCCTTTTTTGAAATCCTCCGTTGTGTCCAGGGCTGTTGTGAGCAAAACTACAGCAGAGCTTTGTCTAAACTTCACTAGTCAATCACTGTATAATTCCACAGAATGTAACCAAAAATTTAACCGAATATTTTGGAATCTAAAGAGGCTGATAATCTTGTTTACCATATCATTCATGATTGCTTTCTTACTGTTAAGAACATCATCTGTTTAAGACAAGATGCGTTTGAGGTACAATTTTTGTTCTAATTACTAATGGCACTTGCCAATAAGGAGTTTGTGGCATGCATTTAGAAACTAATGAAACAAAAGCTTTTTTTCACCCCAGCTTGAAACCATGCGTAGCCAAAGGGTAAAAAAAAATCACTAAGTCTCATTCATTTATCTGGACTATATATTGTGATGACTGTAATTATTTTCCTTTATACATGAATCCCAAGAAACACAATAAAAGAAAATTTTTCTCAATACAGTCTCAAAACTGTATTACCTGTCATTGAAAGAAACAAGAAATTAAAGGATTGTATAAGAAATCAGCTCAATTTTTATTCTAAATTCTGTATTTCAGTCTGCGCTTTATTTGTAGTGGAAAGAGCCTTTTTTATTATTTTAAATAATATTTGGTATTCGATATCAATTCACAGAGATCTTAAGCTCCTACTTTTTGGGAAAAAAGAAAGCTATTTTTAGTTTTCTTTGCCATTCAATGCTTACCATCACACTAATCGAGAGATAATTTAGCAGTAACAATGAAGACTTATGAGTCCTTTTTTCTTTAACTGAATTTCTTCTTTTCAAGTTAATGATTAAACACATTGAGTAGCATAAATTGGGGGAAAATGAGATTTCCCAGGCAATGAATGGCTTTCTGATAGGTTACAAATTTATTCTGAACAGATAAGCTACTGTATTTTCAATTGGACAATCAAAATATCATTTTACTTCAAAGGAAAGGGAGCAATAATTGAATGCCTTGACTCACTTCATATTTATGGCTATATTTCCCATTTTCCCATTACAGAATACAGTTGGATATAGTTTTATATGCCTGTGAACTGAACACATTTCTTCTGCACATGGAACTTACTATATGAAGAGGAGTATTGTACGGGTATTGACGAAATGAGAGGCATGTAAGAATCAGGTCAGTGGCAATAATCCATTCTTGCTAAGTATTCAGTTGCCCTTTCAACAGAATAAAGGCTGTCTTGGGTTATCTTTTCTTAGAATCACCTCCTTTGCCCCTCTATAGTTTAAATAGCCACATATTTGTTTTTGTTTTTTGTTTTTTTTTAAGATTTTATTTATTTATTTGACAGAGATCACAAGCAGGCAGAGAGGCAGGCAGAGGGAGAGGGGGAAGCAGGCTCCCTGCTGAGCAGACAGCCCGATGTGGGGCTCGATTCCAGGACCCTGAGATCATGACCCGAGCCAAAGGCAGAGGCTTTAACCCACTGAGCCACCCAGGCGCCCCAAATAGCCACATATTTGTATTTAAGGGCAGCTTATCTTTCAATAAAGAGCTTGCTTGAGGAGTATGGCAATATATATACTTATAACACCAGTTCTAAAGATGTAACATCCTGAAGTTGAGCAAAAAATTAATTAAAAAATTAAATAAAAAATTAAGAACTCAATAACAACGAAATGGCAGCCAAATTCGTTATATTAGTGAATGCAGATGTTTGGGAGGAAACAAACGTGTAAACCTGCCGTGAAGGGTCTGTCCCTTAATCACGTGTAGTAACCCTCAAACCAAGAGCAGTGAGGATACCCAAACAGATGCCAGTGTAGACATAGGGGGTTAATTTTTCCAGTTAGCACAGATTTATCTAAAACCAGGCTTTGGCTAACCTCACGGTTATTATTATTTAAATTTTATCAAATGCCAATGATGCACTTCCTCATGAATGAAACATGAGCGGGCCTTGATGAATCCTACATGTTTTTATGTAAAGGGCAAACCCCAGACCTCTAACACTGGGGTAAGAACTAAGCTGATATTCTTCTTCAAATGTAACACATGAGGTCCTTGTCCGTACTTCTCCCTGAATCTATGATTCAATGAGCCAAACCGCACTCCTGCCCAATCTTATGGTGTGTATTGTAGGTACCATAACTTTCTTAGGCTTGTTCTTACATATTTTTAAGATAGGTTGGTATTAATCCAAAGGAATTAAAAATCAGACTATCAATATTCACTCTGATATACAAAAGGCAGGTCTAGAAGAGCGTCAGAGGAACAGCTCGTTTTATGTGACATTTACTGAGATTATACATACTCTAAGTGACTGACAAGATGTGGTTCTTGGCCTCAAACACTCACAATCTAGTGGGAGGGGGGTGGGGGATACTGGGGTACAAATATGTAAAAGAGAGCTGCACTGCACTTTCACAGGGGGAGGGGAACTGCACATTTGGGTACCCGTAATGGGTAGAGTGGAGTGAGAGTAAGGAGGGGAAATTCTTCCTCAAAGAGGAATGTGGTTGAGCTGAGTCTTGAAAGACTAATGAAAAGTAGCCTGTCCAAGGATTGGAGGTAGAGTGTTCAAAGAGGGGGAAATGACATAGAAGTCAAGTAATAGAAACAAAAGAGACATCAGGGCAACTTGGCAAAAGTGCAGGAGGCTGGGCAGGCTGGGGGTAGTCCCAGGTGAGGCTGGAGTAATGGGGGCGATCCTGGAGGATTTTGTAGAAGGCTTCAGGATTTACACTGATATCCCCGGGGGCCTTTTGGACACTTTAAAGTAGGTGAGTGCCATGATCAGTTTTACATTAATTTTTTTTTTTTTTTACTGGCACCCTGTAGAGCATTTTTGGAATAACTGGGGAGGAGTGACTGGTGTTATAACTGATTTTGAGATATCACTGTGGTTTCTCTCTCCAGGTCGAATTCCTAAGCAGAGCAGCACTGTTCGAGGTCTTTGACAAAATATGGACCACTGCCATGCCTTCTTGGAATGCTTCCTCACTCAGCCAATGGGCTTAGAGGGAAGGTACCAGAAACATAACAACTATTCCAGAAAGTCAAAGCAAAGCAGATCACATTTTCTTCTTCAGAGAATGGCCCCATCAGATGCTATTTGGCAAGTCACTTTGCTTCCCATTTCACCATAAAAATCAGTGCCACAGTTTCACTCTTGGAACTTATTAACTATTTATCTAATGTTAACAGCTCGGCAGTCATCGTGGCCCCTCTTCCACAAGCTTGTTATGACCAGCAGCTCTTAGTAATACTCATTTTATCACATGCCACGCACTGTGATAAGCATGTACATGCGTTGCCATGTTAAATCCTTCAACATCATCAATGCTGTCATCATCATCATATTCATCATCATATCCCCATTTTGCGTATGAAGAAATGGAGGCTTGAAGGAATTATGGGATTTGCTCCCAGGCAACACCAGGAAGTGGCAGGGCCCGGACAGGAAACCAGAGCTGTTTTATACCAAAGGCTGTACCCTTGGTAATTTCTAGGTCCTGCTGATGGCATCAGTTCTCACTAGAATGTTTTAACTTTTAACTCCTCTTTCTAAAGTATTTCTCTTTAGCAGCTGATCTACTTCCCTTCAAATGAAAATATTTTAGCATCTTCAGTAGCATTTTTTTATGAACTCTTTATAGTTTTGTTTTATTTGTGTCCACTGGCCTTTTAGAAGTCTCTCTTTTGTTTTGCTGCAACTTGGGTTTTATTTGTATTTTAAATCAAGATCTTTCTTCCTGTGGAATCCACAACAGGCCACTCCTGGGACTTCCTTACGTTGCAGCAGAGGCTAAAAATGGAAAATTCAGGGTCCTTAACTGGACTCTGGCTTTATAATTGCCTCTGTGGTGCTCTCACCACATTCCCAGATGTGCCAGAGAGACAGAGGGTAGTGAGGGAAGTGAAATGTTAAAATAAGGCTAAGCAAACAGTTTGCCCAACAGATGTTAACCCAATTCATAATTTAAAAGTTCCTATTTTTGTTCACCACTTAGACAATGGACATTTTAATTTCTCCTCCAAACACTGCCTGTGAATTAGGGTCAGAAAGCTAAAGTCATCAATAGTTCCATCAAATTTTTTTTCCCAGTCATAGGTCAAAGAAACAAAAGGAGTATGTTTTCTTTTTATTTGAAGCATAGCGTTATGACGAAACCTTGTTAGGACTTAAACAATTTGTTTAAATATGTCTTAGCTAATATGGTTACCAGGACTAGATTTAATCAAAGTTGAATAACCTATTGTTATAGCACAAATCCTATTGGAAAAGCAATACCCAAGAGTTACATTTACATAATTTTAAATAGCATGACTGCAATTAACTATAACTAATCAGCACTTTTTTTCCCCAATCCCTCTCTCTTCGGAGTAACCTTTGTCCTTAGATCTAGGAATTCAGGCATTAAAGAAACCCAGTCAATTCAGTAAAGTAGTAGTATCCCCCTACTGAGCTATGCTAGCAGAGCATTTCTGTTAGAGTCAGCAGAGGCAAAGAATCATCTCTAAAATATATTTGACAAATTACTTATCTGGCAGAATCGGGTTTAAAACTGTGAGTTTCCTGATCTCTCGTGTTACACTCCAACCACAAGAAAGTTGCACCCCCTTGCCTCCCACACGTTGGGTCCCACGACCCCGGGACCACAAGTCCCACAGACAGAACCAGCGCATGGGTACAGGAAGATCGAGCTGACATGGAGCTGGTGAGAAGGCTGGTGGTAAAAGTCAAGTATATATTGGAGGAGCTAAAATAATTGCAAGCCCAGCCCTTGTGGCATAAATGGCAATAAATGGAGAACAAAGCCATGTGGAAAAGAACAAAGAAAATAAAACCCTTGAGAAAATCTAAAGAATCATCAAATGTTAGGTGAAATCTCGGGATAATGAGAGAACATTCTTTCAAAGACAGAAGTTTCTTTTCTGATCTTGTATTAGTACTTGTAAAGTACTTCCATACTTTCCCCCCTGCCCCCCCCCCACTAGGGCATCTTAATCATTCCTCATAGGTCAACATTCTACACTTTGATACACATGGGCTTTCTACCTAACAGAGGACTGACCCAGGAGAACCAAGAGGCTAGAGGGAAGAAGAGCCCTATTATCATCGTAGCTGGATGTACCAAAAAAAAAAAAAAAGCGGCAGGATGAAGGTGATGAAGATGATGATTTAAAGGCATTTTATGGCATTATAGGATCAGAGACCTGTACCTGACAATTGAGACTAAGTTCTCAGCGTCTTCCATTTCCCAGGGGAAAGAAAAACAGTAACAAGGAGGAATCAGATGTTTTTACTGCACTACCTTAGCTTACATATTTCAGTTCTAGAATCTCTTTTGTCCTTTCGGGTATGTGAGTCCCCCAGCTACATCACAGGTACTGAGGGGAGTTTGAACACTTAAAGATTTGGGGCAACACATATGTCTGGAAGAGTCACATTTAAAACTTCAACAACTTTAAAATATTTCTTTCAATCATATTGAATTTATATTTTCTATTATTTTTCTTTGGGAAATTGTCTCTTACTTCCCAATGGAAAGGGCTTGACTTTGGAATAATTTGTATCTTGTCCATTCTTAAATCTAGGTTTCCCAAAATCAGTGAGTGAGTATGAATGTAATTCCCCCCCTCCCATTTTGAACTTCTGGTGGGACGTGAATTGCAAGGAGACATATGAGGAAGTTGAGGAGTTTCTAAGAATTATAGCATAAGTAACTTTTGTTATTAAAGCAATAGGAATAGAGATGTTACTAAAGTTGCTCTGTAACCACAAAAATCTTACCGAGGTAAATATTTTAACATTGACTTCTATTTGCAATGTTTATGGACTTAAATGTCTGTGAAAATGAAACCAAGTAAATAATCAATTTTGTTGTATATACTATGTATCAGTTGTTACATATTTTATTATGTACTATAAATTATGTATTATAAATATATATTAAAACTAACTAGAATAAAAAATACTGTAGATTTTTTATCTTTTTCTGATCATTTTTAAGTTTTAAAACTAGGTCTCACTATGATAATTGGCTCCTGTGTTATTTAAAATATAACTTTGAAAACCCAGTAATTTTTTAATGCCCCCTCAGTAGCTTTTTTTTTTTTTTTTTTAACTTTATGGCATTTTTCTAGTGATACCAATGGGAAGAAAGGTAATACCTATTTAACCAAATAGACGGAAAGATTTTTCATACCAAACCCACTTGCCCGCCCATCAAGGTCCTTGGGCTAAGGAAAAAAAAAGAAGTTCTAACTTGGCCCTCCTTTGTATGAGGGAACCCAGGGCAAACTTTCATCCCCACAAAGAGTGACATATTCCAGAAACCAAAAACAAATAAACAAACAAAAAGGTTCAGTAGAAGGAGTGAACATGCTGTTTTCCTGCCGACTTGGGGCTAGCTGGTCACATTGCAGAAGAGGGAAAAATGGGCAGCTCAGTGCAAGAAAGGCGCGGGCACTGTCAGCAAACAAGCCACATGATTAGAGACTTTGTTACTAATTACAATTAAACCGAAAAATAAACAGTTTCCTTTTGACTGGAGGACCCTGTGTCCGAAGGACAAAGGCTGTCCTGAATGATGGTCCTTTCATATTGTTACTAATTTAGCAACACAGACTTCTTAAACAATAAGGCCTATGTTCACCATGAAAGTGAAATAATTATAAAAACTATAAAAGCCACTTTAACAGAAATTCTACTTTCCATGTCTGGACTTATGAAAGAAATGTGAGGTAAGAGCAGAGATGTAAGGAAGAGAGCAAAGAAAACAACATTTTAATTCATCAGACCTATCGTGACTGCAAGGCCTGACAAGAATCAATGGAACAGAGAATCTGGTTCACATTTAGAATTACTTTGTAGCAAATAAGTTTCATTCCATACAAATTAGACTTTTTAGCTGAACATCTGAATTTCTAAAGAATGCATTTTCTACATATCTGGGGTCTAAGAGCAAATCATAGGTCAGGTGAGTGAAGAGAAAGTAAAATGACTATCATTTTGTTATGTACATATAAGGTATATATGTATATATATATGAACATATATACATAC
>CM052883.1:140642938-140711154 GCA_028534135.1 Potos flavus
CTCTGAGTACTCACATGCTAGGTTTTTAAGAAAGGAAACTGGATATCAAACCCAAAGTATCATCACCTCTCTGATCTTATATACTCCCATCAAAGAAACAAACAAGAGCAAAACCCTTTCCTTTTACGTTGTGATACCCTACCAGAGTTTCAGTGGTATATACGATGGAAAACTCTGATAGACAGTCTAGAGAGGGATTCTTGGTTTTGCCCCATACCTTATAATCCTGGGCAAGTTGCTTCAGCTCTCAGAGACTGAAGTCCTACCTCTGTAAAAGCAGGGATAATAAAGCCACCACCACAGGACTGCCACAAGGATAAAAAATATACTGGACATTCAGTAGAAATCTGTGTCCTTCCTTTTACAGTCTCACTCTTCCCAAAAATGATCTTAGGGGGATACCTATGTATATATTCAAATATGTGGATTTTTAATTAAAGTGAATCAAACTTAATTTCATTCTGATCACTTTAAGCTTCCTCTTATGAAAACTGGCACTACTCTTTTCAGGAATGTGGGCTCAACAATCCAGAAATGAAGATCTCCTCACTATTTTAAATTAGATCTTTTTTTCTTTCTTGCCTATTCATAGTATATTGATCATTAATTATATTTTGTATTATGTAGGAGCTTGCGCATCAGTTAATCTTATATGAAAACGATATTTTATTTCTATTATAAATATATTATTCAATATTTAGTACTTGAAAAGAAAGTACAATTACATCTATTTGGTGTGGGCACTAAGTGATACTTTGGAAGTTACTACAAAAAGAAAAACTCTAAATATGTTTATTTTCTTCCTTTACTGTCTGTTCCATCTAAATAGTACAAGGACTTATTTGTACTTTAGCAAATGAGAAATCATTAGAAAGCAAGAGCATCCCATTGTTTCTAGGTCTACTAATATTTTGCTAGATAGTGGTATTAATTCAATGTCAGACTGACTTCTGATTATATGTGAAGAGGAAAAAATATGTCACATTTAATAGTCTGTTTCTTACTCACGAATGAAAAAATGATTTAAGAAAATTACTTGCCCAATGAAATGTCATAGACAACCCAATCTCATCTGTTTCTTCAGTTGCCTGCCCTTGATGCCTTAATTCTGGAAAGCCCGGGAACTTCACTGCCTTACTGGAACAATAACCTTAGAAAGCTGATGTTCTCCTGAGTTCTGATCTGCTATCCAGGAGACAGAAGACACTGATTTACACTTCTGAGGAATATTTCCTCGGCCATCTAAATAATTCAGACCCTCAATGAGAAGACAGACCCAGCTCTGTGACTCAGAGAGCAAAGTGAAGCAGTTTGCAGGGCCAGGGGAAGAAATGCTGTTTCCTGCTGAGGTTGTTGCAGCAGGTCTAGCGCCCGTCAGGGCCACGGCCGCCTGGCACAGGCCTGTTAATTCCAAACCCAAGCACTTCCCTCTGCTCCCAGGGCCTCCACCAATCCCACCGTTCTGAGGAATGTTGCTGTGATTTTTTTCGTTTGGGGGTTTTGTTTTGCTTTGTTTTGTCAAGGTAAAGTAGGTAAGAGTCCTTGCCACCAATACGTTTTTGAAATTTCATTCCTTAAAAGTTTTTTGCGTTGCTTCTCTTAGTCCTTCCCTGCCACTGCTTTCAAAATAAAAGAGAACATATTTGAAAAGTGATAAAAAGGTGGGACTAGGGGAGCCTGGAATGCAGATTTGAGAGCACAGTATTCCTCTCCGGTGCTTTCCCAAAGTGATGTGTGTGTGGGGAGGGGACTGTTAGACAAAGGGATGGTTATCAAATGAGATGAATGAAGCCCACTGGGGGGAGCGTCTCCCCTCTCGTTGGCATCTTTCTAATTCACTGTAGCCAGTGTCTGCCCCCTGGGTCAGTGCTTATCAAACAGGCATACTCTTCAAATGTATGGTGTTAGTTTAATGGTATTCACATCATGGGTGAATGTGAAAAACTGCGTTTCTTGAATGGGAGGATGTCATCTCATTTTTCTCTGAATTCTCCACGCTCAGCACAATGCCTTACACACCACAGGTTTTCCAAAGAATGGCTGCTGAATGAATGAGTACAGAAATAAATGCACGATGTTCTCTGATCATAAATTTATGAACTCAGGGTAGAGACTGCTGAGCTAAAGAATCAAATCCTGGTACGTATCTGTCGTGTAAGTTGTTTGACAATCTCACCAACATCTTACCATCCCCAGCTATGATGTGCAATAATTTTTATTCACTTGTTTCTAAAAATCTCTGTGGTTTGGGTTAACTAACCTCTATCAACTCTGTCTCCCTTTAAAGACTTGGCAGCACCCATTAAAGTAAATTTATCACAGCTCTTAAACCATTCAAACACTGGGGATGCCTTTCCGGCATTTAGATCTATTGGCAAAGAGACCCAAAATTCCAGTGCTTTAGCCAAAGTTGCAAAAATATTCGATCATATGCTAGTCTTAGCCTCCAGATAATAAGTAGAATTTGGTTGATGATGCATTGATATGCAGCATTTCTAAGCTTGAAAGTAGCTTAACTCACCTGATGGCTAATTAGGGCCAAGGTCTTCTGTTTCATAAGCCGAATTTCTCATTGTGACTATCATGAGCTATAACAGTGATTGCCAACAGGATGTGACTTAAGCTTATATGCTTAAACAAACGCAGGAACAAAGAAACACACCCCAATAAACGCAGGGAGATGGTCGGTGCAACAAAGCACCTGGGAAGCTCTGACCCAATCAGCATGGATTTGCGATTGGTGGGGTGAGCATCTGATTTTTCTGTCTAACCCAGTGGTGTGTACTTTTAATCGCCTTATCTCTGGTTCTGAATTAGACTACTTCTACACAATGCCTGAAGTTCTTACTCATTCGATCAATATAGTGCTGTTTTTAGTTAATTTTGCAATGTATGTACACACATTATTCTCAAGACAAAAACTATTCTCAATAAACATTCTACCTTCATTGCCCTGGCTCCAGAAAGAATGCTGTGGACCAAGAGAGAAAGTGAAAGCATCCAACATGTCCATTACTTCTCAATGAAAACAAGGTTGGAATGGTACTTTTTAACTCCCTTTTAGATTATCAAGAAGACTGTTTTTTAAACTTATAAATTAAGGATCGGCTCACAAAGGAAACTATACCTAGTATTTTTTATGCTGGACATGCAATTTGATTCACATTAAAAACCATGATTGGGGGGAAAAAAGAGATATTTCATCCTACTCTTAGAATTGGGTGGTTCACAGTGAGATATGACCTCACACCAGTCAGAATGGCTAAAATTAACGTCAGGAAACTACACATGTCGGCGAGGATCTGGAGAAAGGGGAACCCTCCTACACTGTAGGTGGGAAGGCAAGCTGGTGCAGCCACTCTGGGAAACAGTATGGAGGTTCCTCAAAAAGTTGAAAATAGAGCTACCTCATGACCCAGAAATTGCACTACTGGGTACTTACCCTAAAGATACAAATGTAGTGATCCAAAGGGGCACGTGCACCCGAATGTTTATAGCAGCAATGTCCACAATAACCAAACTATGGAAAGAACCTCGATGTCCATCAACAGATGAATGGATAAAGAAGATGTGGTATATATATACAATGGAATACTATGCAGCCCT
This sequence comes from Potos flavus, assembly GCA_028534135.1. Taxonomy (NCBI): domain Eukaryota; kingdom Metazoa; phylum Chordata; class Mammalia; order Carnivora; family Procyonidae; genus Potos; species Potos flavus. The sequence continues at coordinate 140,646,545 of CM052883.1, forward strand.
CAAGAGAAACGAAATCTTGCCATTTGCAATGACGTGGATGGAACTAAAGGGTATTATACTAAGCGAAATAAGTCAATCAGAGAAAGACAATTATCATATGATCTCTCTGATATGAAGAAACTGAGAGGCAGGGCCGGGGGTTGTGGGGGGTAGGGAGGGGAAAAATGAAACAAGATGGGATAGGGAGGGAGACAAACTGTAAGAGACTCTTGATCTCACAAAACAAACTGAGGGTGGCTGGGGGGTAGCGGGGTAGGGATAGGGTGGCTGGGTTATGGACATTGGGGAGGGTATGTGCTATGGTGGGTGCTGTGAAATGTGTAAGCCTGATGATTCACAGACATGTACCCTGGGGCAAATAATATATCATATGTTAATTAAAAAAAATTGGGTGGTTCAGAATAACAGCAAATATATTATTATTCTGAGATTAGCCAATCATTCAGGAGCAGGGGGATTAAAGAGATCTAGAAGAGAGAAAGGAAAACAATTACTTCGGCTAAGATCATTTCTAAGCACTTTTTCTGTGTTTGGATTTTTCTGCTTGGTGTCATAACAACAGGATATATGTGATCTGTGGGTTAAGCCAAGATCAAATACCCAATCTCCACCATTGTGGATATCAAAGACAATTCAGAGAACGATGGCATGAATTCTTTCTGCCTTTGCTTTCCCTAGCTGTTACTGTGGACTACGGAACAAAAGCAGGCAGGCTAGCAGCAGAGATACTGTCTTCATTTGCTTCCTCCAAAAAGTACCATTTCCTCAGTAGTCTTCAGAGCTTGACCTATGGTCCTCCCATGTTACCAAACTGCATAGGTTTCCAAAGCTTCACAAGCTGGCTCTGAAGGGCCAGCCCGAATGCTTCCAGCGGTAGATTCAGCGTGCCCGTAAATTACTCGGTGTCACCATGGAATTTGCTGGGATTAACCAGAGCCAAAAGGCACGCTTCATCCAGATCCCTTTAAACAATTCAACTTATACATTAAATGATGCCTACAAGGAATACGAATTATATTACTCTCATGAGAACTGCGGTATGCAAATACATTATGATGATTCCTTGCAGATAACTCATAATAGGAATTTGACTCTACTCTGGTTCTTTCTGCAAATAGCACATTGATGTACTTCACTCAGCTGGTTTGAAAGTGGATTCTTCCCATCAGCCTCCTCATCAAGAATAATCACTAAGCATCTATAAGCCTGATTAAGGACTTTATTGACTATTAACATCTTAATGATAATAACTCATACTATAACAATATTAAATAAAACATTCTTAAAAATTCTGTCTCAATCCTTTCAACAGCTGATGAATAATGACCCACTCCAGATGTAACTGTTAAATAAAATTAGCCAAGTAACACTAAGAACTAAGGATATCCAATTATTAGGAATCACAGAGATCTTTATATAAATGTAAGTTGCAAAATAGGGCATCAAAAGAATCTCCTTATTGTCCATGATGCATTATCAGTCTTAGCAATAGACTATGTACTGAAAAGGACAGACAAGTGATCAACAGTCTTTGTCAAGCTCTTTCTTAGTTGTTTTCAGTTTTGTAATATCTTTAACTGAACTAACATGAACTTAAAATTTATTGTTCTCCTGACACTGTTAAAAATACATTTTTACATCACTTCCCTATTTGCTTTGTCACCTTTTTTAAAGGAAAAGTTGAAGATTAAAATTTCATATACTTTTATTACCACGCTTCCAATATATATGGCATCTTATAAAACCACTCACAGTGCCCCACCCATGGCTTTTTTCTGGTTCCCAATCAGTTCAGCAACTATTATGGAGGCAAGATCAGCTTTAGGGTGGACTGGTATTCCCATTATAAACTCTCTCACATGCTGAATTTGGATGGTGTTTATGGCATAAAGCAAGATAACACAGAAGTGATCTCTAGGGTTTAATAGGCCACAGACCTCTATGCTTTATTTTCATGAATAACTCATGAAATTATCTCAGGCTCTTGCATTGGAAAGTAAAATTTACCGTAATACTTTATACGTGTTGTCTTTTCCCAATTGCTACACACTTCAGTATTTTTTCCCCTCAAAATCCTTACCTATTTTATATAAAGAAAAAGTTTGTTACTTCAATAAAGGTGTAAATAGTTTGTGGATTGGACTTTTTTTTTTATGAGGTTATTTAAAGTCTGAGCTAAATCAGGTAATTAGCTCCTAGCACTTCCAGGAGGATAGGACCAAGTAATATACTACTTGCTGGCAGCACTCATTTATTTTTATGAAATTCTCTTTCCATTTCCTTCTTACCCTATTCACTTTAATTCACCAGGGTATATCATCTTGTCCTTATTTTAAAGAATATTTGTTAGTAAGATAATGATTGAACCTAATTCGAAATAAGTGAAACTGTATACTATTATATGCTCCTGCATAAATAAAAATATTTCAATTGTACAGTTTTGAGTAAAAAATTTAAAAGTTGTTGATAAAATTGGAAACAAGCAAACATGAGTTTCTGGAAGGCACGAGGCTTGTCTTATTTTATTTGCAGCTCCTAGCCCAGAGCATCACATCCAAGAGTCATCCTTACATGCAGTGTGTTGAATAAGTTCTCCTGCTTAAGAGCAGAGGAAGTAGTCTTCTTCTAGTTGAGTGCTTGCTGGTATTGTGTCCCTTCAGATACAGATTCAGGATAGGAGAATTATCACTGTAGCTAAGTGGTTCTTCCCCATCCTATATGGCAAATTTCTCATCTTTGTGCTGACTGAAAACACAGTCTGATTCAGGATTTCCGTTCTCTTGAATTGTACTTGTTTTTCCTTTCATAGAGAACACCAGTGATAAAGTTAGCATCAAGAGTTTAAATCCTGGCTCGACCTCCTACTGGATGGGGGAAGTCTGGCATATTGGCAGCACCACTGCAGGACACAGAAGGGCCAGGCTGATGTGGTCAGGCCAAGGGAAGGGGCAGTATTTGGCAGAAGAAACCAGCAATGCCCAGGAAAGACACACTGGTAGGTCAGCAGAGGTAGGACACCTTCGCACAGCTTCCCTGGGGCCAGATTCCTCTGTACAGTACACTAAAGCACTGGTTGTCCATAAAAATCCCCTGGGGAGCTCTTCAGAAACATTCATGCCTGTGGCCTTACCCCAGACCGATTAACTCAAAATATCTCCTAGCACAGATACTGTTTTTCAAGTAGCCTGGGACTGTAATGGTCCACTGGGGTCAGGGATCAGGCACCTAAGGATGACAGAGAAGAAGAGAAATGGCACTGGGTCTGTTTCTGATGGGACTTCTTTGTGAGTACACGTGAAAAGGTTCCCTGAGATACCCAGGAATGGAGTGTGAGGCAGTACACTCTGGGAGGATGGCGATGGCCAAGGGGCTGCAGACCCTGCAACAGCAAGTTACTAGAATATGGAGCATTACTAAAAAAAGAAAAATATATTTATTTATTTATTTATTTATTTATTTGAAGCGAGGAGGGACAGAAGGAGAGGAAAAGAAGCAGGCTCCCTCAGTGAGGGGGGAGCTCAACATGGGGCTCCACCTCACAACCCTGGGATCATGACCTGAGCAGAAATCGAGAGTTGGATGCATAACCAACTGAGCTACCCAAGCGTCCCAAAGCATTACTCTTTTTAAACACAATTATTCAGAGGGGTTATGAGTGCCACAGCATCAAATTTTAGTATATGAAATGCTGAGAAAATGTAGGACCTCTCTTTAATTTAGAAGAAAACTGGGGTATCTCCGGAGCCCATATCTGCTGGATTGAAGAAAAAACTGCTACTCTCGAGTTGAGTACTAGGGAATTCCCAAACTTGTGAACAGTTCTTTAGGTTAGATAAAGAGGTTCAATCTTTTAGATTGCCTCCTCTATCTCGTGATGCTTTCCTTAAATTGAAGATCAGGTGGGTGGGAGAATGGCGTCTGCCTGCCCCACTGGCTTCTAGTGCTCACATCGCTGGTGAACTGTGATCCATTCCTTAACTGATGGACCTTCCTCTCTTCACTGAGACAGCTTCTCACCAGCTCACCTGGGTGCAGGTCTTAACTTACCCCATCTCTCCTCTCGATCCCCGTAGTGGTTCCTTCCCTTAGTCACAACTAGCTCATCTGACCAGTCTATTCTTCCCTTTTCCCAGGTGGACTCTTCCTGTGTTGGCATGGCCCTCCTCCTTCCAGAGTGCCATGTGGGAGAGACTGTTATGAGTCCTTTCCCCTTCACATGCTAGCTACCCAACACCACACTAGTCCTTTGGAGCCAAAAGAGAGGATAAGCAAATTAGAACAAATATTTGGCTGCTTTCTCCTCTTGTAGAAAGTTACCCAGTGTTTCCTTCTCTGCCTTATACTGCCCCTCCGTAGAAGAGCAGTAATAGATATTTTTTCTCTGATAGAGAACACACATCTTCTACATCGAGTTGCAAAAAGATGAGATAAATGAACTTACAAAATTCTATGACAACCTGGTTTCAAAGCTACTGTCTTGCTATGTGATATCTTAAATGTCAGAAGCCAGGTAGTTTTTCTTTTGCTTTATCTGAAACAAATCTATTTTCCTCTCCTCCTCCAACCTTCCTAGGCAGGTGGAGGTCTCAGGCCAATAAAGGTGAAAGTAATGCACTTGGTTAGGAAAGAAGAAAGAGAAAACACATAAATAAATTCCAAACTCCTGCTCTTATTGCAAAAGTGGCTATCCTAAAAAAGCACCACTTATCACTTTTATGTGAAGGAGGCAATTTCAGGGGAAGGGAGTGCTTTTGGCTCTGCCACACTTGTGTTGTTATTCATTAGGTGCCTACTGTGGGCTTGGCACTGCCAATGTTTGAGTCTTACCAGTCGAGCTACGATAATGCCCACTTTAGAAAATGGTGGCAAAGTAGGAAAACCCTAGGCTCGGCTCATCATACAAATACAACTAGGTAACTATCAAATCATCCTAAATGCCTCAGAAATCGACCTAAAGACTGGCAGAACAAACTTCACAACTAAAGGTAGAGAAAGGCCACATGGAAGAAGGTAGGAAGTACAGAGATGCAGTTTGGGAGAGAAACGGATTAGGGTCACCATAGTGAGGAGAGAGCTATGGTCACAGAGAAGGGCAAGAGACAGACTAGCAGACAGGAGAACACTGGAAAAGACGAAAGAGGATTCCCCATAGCCATTGGCTTGGAAAGCAGAGGGGCTGAATTTCCTGAGTTCTGGCTATAAGGAGGGCTTAAAGCCTGGAGTTGTAAAGTTCAGCAGGTTTAGATTGGGGACAGCCCGGAGCGCACTGGGGCTGCTCCTAAAGAGAAGGCATGACAAACAGTGTAGAAACAGTGATCTGAAGAACACAGTGGGAGGTTATTTGCTCATCTCAGAGTGCATAGTAGAGACAGCATTCAGAGAGACCCCTCTGGGAACAAAGTAACTGGCTGGCACTGTTTCCCTTTTCCACCCCACTCAGCATAAATACAGAGCCACTTGCAGGAACCAGCCCAGGGCCAACACTCACTACCTAACTTGCTTTTACCAAGCCCCACCACGCTGCGCTCCAGTGGAACTACCCTTCCAAAGTCATGCTCACCTCAGTCCCGGCTAGTGGCCTCCAACTTCCAGAAGACTGGCCCAAACCTCTACTGTGTCTCCCAAACCAGAAATCTGGCAGAGCTTCTCAGTTCTGGCAGTGGTGGCAACAGTTCTCATGTCATAAGCAGACCAGAGCACACCCAGTTAAAGTGTATCACATTCAGGCCAGTGACCAAACAATGCCTATAAGAGGCAAAGAGAGCCTCTGTAGACAACTGCCCTGAAGGATAAAGCAGTGAGGAAAAAACAGCAGAGCATATACAGCCCACACTGGAGATACTCTTAGATGCCTCAGGCCCCAGGATAGCAATACTTATATCGGAAAAAATAGACTTTAAAACAAAGACTATAACAAGAGACAAGAAGATCTAACAATTCCAAATATTTATACACTCAACATAGGAGCACCCAAATACATGAAACAGTTCATAACAAACATAATGGATTTAATTGATATTGACTGAAGTAATAGTAAGGGACTTGAACATCCCACTCACATCAATGAACAGATAATCTAAACAGAAAATCAACAAGGAAATAGTAGTATTGAATGACACACTGGACCAGATGGATTTAACAGATATATTCAGAATATTCTATCCTAGAACAGTAGAATGCACGTTCTGTTCAGGTGCACATGGAACACTCTCCAACATAGATCTCATATTAACTCACAAACTCAAGAAGATCAAAGTCATACCATACATATGTTCATACAATGCTATGAAACTACAAGTAAACGACAAGAAAAAATCTGGAAACACCATAAATACATGGAGATTAAATAAGATGCTACTAAACAATGACTGGGTCAACCAGGAAATAAAAAAGAAATAAAAAAGTACATGGAAACAAATTAAAATACAGTGGTACAAAACATCTGGTATGCGGCAAGAGTGGTTCTAAGAGGGAAGTATACAGCAATACAGACCTACTTCCAAAGCGAGAACAATCTCAAATACACCACCTAGCCTTATATCTATAGGAGCTAGAAAAAGAGCAAACAAAACCTAAAACCAGCAAAAGAAGGAAGTAATAAAGATTAGAGCAGAAATAATTGATGTAGAAACTAAAAAACAATAGAACAGATGATGATGATGATGAAGATAAAACTTTTCATGGAAAGGTCTTTGATGATGAAGCGCACTATGTAGCTTTGGGGACTAGGTCACCTGTTAATATGGAAAAACTGGATGAAATGTACCAGAAAATAATTGAGCTCTTCTTTGTATGCACTAATGAAGATCCTAAAGGTCGTCCTTCCACACTGTGGAAGCTTTGGAAATAGATGTCCAGTGATCACCTCATATTCTCATGTATATAACTGTTCTATTTACAGCAATACATTATATAGTTACTATGATTAGCTTTTTGGAAATAGCCTGCTTTAGGACCACAGCACCTAGTTGACATTTGAACAATTATTTATATTTCTTAACATGCTTATGATGATAAGCATTTGAGATTATAGAAGGTTTTCTATAAAGTTTAAGAAACTAGCTATTCAAGTATTTGAATTTGTTTATACAGATTTAAAAAACTAGCAGCAATAAAATGCTGTAGACAATATATCTGATATTAATTTGGAATGACTGACCATCATTTTTATTAATGTTTCTCAAATATTCTTTATTTTAATGGGCCTACTGAAATTAGCACTTTGTGCAGTATAAAATAAGTCTACATTTTCTTATCTTTTAAACCATTAAACTTTTTGCTGGCCTTTTTGGGCTGATGTGCTTATTAAATATGGTTACCGGAAGCTGAGAGAATATGGCTCAAAAGACTAGCTCCTTAGGTACTTACATAGGTTTTTGATTGAGGCTTACACCTTGCTCTCTTGGCTCTCCTCAGGTCTTTGGTTTGCTTTATTAAATGTATTTTCTGTACTCATATCCTTTTTTTTTTTTTTAATTTAGTAATCTAGATCTTAAACATTTACAGTTCTGGTGTAAAAATAATAAAACTGTAATAGGATGATACAGAATAAAGGAAGCATCATTTAAAAAAGCAAAAACAAAATCCCAACAGAACAGATCAATGAAACAAGGAGCTGGTTCTTTCAAAAAAACCAACAAAACTGATAAACCTCCAGCCATACTTAATCAAGGAAAAAAGAGAAAGGATTCAAATAAAATCACAAATGGGAGAAGATAAATAACAACCAACACCACAGAAACACAAATAATTATAAGAGAGCATTATGAAAAGCTGTATGCCAGCAAACTGGACAACCTAGAAGAAATGCATAAATTACTAGAAAGATACAGACTACCAAAACAGAAAAAAGAAGAAATAGAAAATGTGAACAGCTTGATAACAAAGAAACTGAATCAATAATCAAAAAATCCCACCAAAGAGAAGTCCAGGATCAGATGGCTTCAAGGGCCAATCCTACCAAACATTTAAAGAAGAGTTAATACCTATTCTTCTCAAACTATTCCAAAAAATAGAAAAAGAAGGAAAACTTCTGAACTCATTCTATGAGGCTAGCATTACCCTGATACCACAACCAGATAAAGACCCCACTAAAAAAGACAACTACAGGTCAATATCCCTGATGAACACGTACGAAAAGGTCCTCAACAAAATACTAGGAAACCAAATTCAACATCACATTTAAAAAATCATTCACCACAATCAAGTGGGATGTATTCCTTAGCTGCAAGGGTGGTTCAATATTCGCAAATCAATCAATGTGATACATCACATGAAAAACAGAAAGGATATGAACCATCTGGTCATTTCAATAGATGCAAAAATTTGGCAAAGTACAACATTCATTCATGATAAAAATCCTCAACAAAGTAGGTCTAGAGAGAACATACGTCAACATAATAAAGGCTGTATATGAAAAAACCATAGCTAACATCATCCTTAATGGGGAAAAACTGAGAGCTCTTCCTCTACAGTCAGGAACAAGACAGGGATGTCCACTCACTTCTTTTATTCAACATAGTATTGGAAGTCTAAGCCACAGCAATCAGACAATGAAAAAAAAAAAAAAGGCATCCAAATCAGTAAGAAAGAAGTAAAACTTTCACTATTTGCAGTGATATACATGATATTATATTTTGAAAACTCAAAGACACCACCAAAAACCTGCTAGGGCTGATAAACAAACTCAGTAAAGTCACAAGATACAAAATCAACGTACAGAAATCTGTTGCATTTCTATCCACCAAAAATGAAGCAGAGGAAAGAAAAATAAACAGTCCCATTTACAACTGCACCAAAATAAGTTACCTAGGAATAAATCTAACCAAAGAGGTGAAAGACCTGAACTCTGAAAACTATAAAACCCTGATGAGAGAGGTTCAAGACATTGCAAGACAATGCAAAGACATTTCATGCTCATGAATTGGAAGAACAAATATTGTTAAAATATTTATACCACCCGGAGCAATCTACACATTTAATGAAATCCCTATCAAAATACCAATACCATTTTTCACAGAACTAGAACAAACAATTCTAAAATTTGCATGGAACCACAAAAGACCCAGAATAGCCAAAGCAATCTTGAAAAAGAAAAGCAAACCTGGAGGCATCATGATCCCAGACTTCAAGTTCTATTACAAAGCTATAGTGATCAAAATACTATGGTACTGGCACATCAATAGAACAATATAGAATCAATAGAACAGAATAGAAAGCCCAAAAATAAATCCTCAACTATATGGTCAATTAATCTTCAACAAAGCAGGAAAGAATAACCAATGGGAAAAAGAAAGTTTCTTCAACAAATGGTGTTGGGAAAACCGGACAGCCACATGTAGAATGAAACTGGACCACTTTCTTACACTGTACACAAAAATAAATTCAAAATGAATTAAGACTTCCATGTGCATCCTGAAACCATAAAAATCCTAGAAGAGAGCATAGGCAGTAATTTCTCTGACATCGGTCACAGCAACTTTTTTCTAGATTTGTCTCCTGAGGCAAGGCAAAGAAAAGCAAAAATAAACTATTGGGAATTCATCAAAATAAAGTTTCTGCACAGTGAGGAAAACAATCAACAAAAATAAAAGGCAACCTACAGAATGGGAGAAGATATTTGCAAATGACATATTTGATGAAGGGTTACTATCCAAGATATATAAAGAACTTACAAAACTCAACATCCAAAAATGAATAATCCAATTAAAAAATGGGCAGAAGACATGAATAGACATTTTTCCAAAGACGACATACAGATGGCCAACAGACACATGAAAAGATGCTCAACATCACTTACCATCAGGGAAATGCAAATCAAAACTACAATGAGATATTACCTCACACCTGTCAGAATGGCTAAAATCAACAACAGAAGAAACAACAGGTGTTGGTGAGGATGTGAAGAAGGAAGAACACTTGTGCACTGTTGGTGGGAATGCAAACTGGTGCAGCCACTGTGGAAAACAGTATGGAGTTCCTCAAAAAGTTAAAAATAGCACTACCTTATGATCCAGCAATTGCACTATTGAGTATTTACCCAAAGAATACAAAAACACAAATTCAAAGGGATACATATACTCCTTTGTTATTAGCAGCATTATTTATAATACCCAAATAATGTAAGCAGCCCAAGTGTCCATTGACTGATGAATGGATAAAGATGTGATACACACACACACACACATACACACACTGAAATATTATTTGGCCCTATGAAAGAATGAAATCTTGCCGTTTGCAAAGACATGGATGGAGTTAGAGAGTATAATGCTAAGCGAAAGAAGTCAGTCAGAGAAAGATAAATACCATACGATTTTACTCATATGTGTAGTTTAAGAAACAAAACAAATGAGCAAAGGAAAAAAAAAACAGCAAAAGAGACCAAGAGAAAGGGAATGCCTTGGGTGGCTCAGTGGGTTAAGCATCTGACTCTTGCTTTCAACTCAGCTCATGATCTCGGAGTTGTGATATTAAGCCCCACATCCATCTCTGCACTGGGCATGGAGCCTGCTTAGGATTTTCTCTCTCCCTCTCCCCCACCCTCTACCCTCCTCTCTACTAAGAAAAAAAAAGAAGAAACAAACAATTATAGAGAACTGATGGTTACCAGAGGGGAGGTGGGTGGGGGGATGGCTGAAACAGGTGATGAGCACAGGGTGTTGTGTGGAAGTGCTTAATCACTATACTGAACACCTAAGACTAATATAACACTGTATGTTAGTAGGTTAACTAACTGGAATTAACATAAAAACTTTAAAAAAGCCTACCAATCAAGGGAAAAAATAATGTTCACTTTGATGGTTGTTCTAAAGATTAAATGATAGAGCACCCAGATCAATACCTGTTATACTAGGAGCCAGATTTCTGGTAGGAACAAAATACCCATTTCTTCAACCTAACCTTTTTTGGTTGTCTATAACTGTTATTGTTGCTGTTGTTACTTGCTAATTAGGGCTTTTGGCTCCTATGTCAATTTCAAAATTTTTGTAAAAGCTGGTTATCTTCTAGTGCATCAACTGGATATTCTTACTGCCTGATCTGTCTACACATCCACAAGGTAATTCATAGTAATCAGTTTGGTCCTATAAGATCCTGCCTGAGAGGCCTTTGGAATCTAAGAATAACTGAATTCTGCCCAGTCTCTAAAGTGATATTTTGATTCTATCTTATTTCTCTGAAAATTGGTAACTGTCACAATGATTAGACCAACCAGGAAACTACCTGACCATGTTAGCTAATTTAGAATTTGCTTTATGGAGCACTATATTTTATTCATTTCACATGATTCCCATGAGGCAAGCTCTCTCTATTTGAGAAAATAAAGAAAGATGTGACTCAAAAGCTGACTAAAAGAACTGGTGGGATGTAGAACACTTGCCCCCTGAGTCACCAGTTCAAATGTGACCCCAAATTGCTAACATCTGAGTGTCATTTGCTAGCCTCAGCGTGATCACTGAAGGAAGAGAAGCCACATCATATGCACACCAAATGCACACCACAGTTGCCTGTTGTTCTCAATAAAGAAGCAAGATTAAAATGAACCCAGAACTTATCTTTCTCTCCTCCCACACCTCCCATAGCATTATCCTAATACAAACAATGTCTAAGATTTATTTTCCAAAATAATCAGGTGCTTCTCAGTATATTTCTTTTTCTCAATGAGCTTCAAATAACACTCAAGACAGATATTTGTTTCATCAAAATGTCATTGGCCAGAGATGATGATGAGTACACTAATTGCCTATTATCCTAAATATAAGTAACAATAATAATTAACATTTACTGAGCACCTATGATGTGTCCAGGACTGTGCTAGCATCTTATGTAGATTCTGTGATTTAAACTCCAAAACGATACTGAAAAGTAGCCACTGTCACTTTCATTTTACAGATGAGGAAACTGACAAGGAGGTGGCTTAAATATGTCGCTGAAAAGTATAACTAGAGGCAGACTCAGGACTTTCATCCCTGCTTTTTTTTTTTTTTTTTGCCTCCAAAGCCACGCTACTCCTCTTATGTGCATGTATTTCCCACATCTTGCTTCCAGCTGCTGTTTTGCCTAAGAAAGACCAGTAGGCTGAATCTTGGAGTGTATTACCAAGTAGCAAAACTAAGATTGTGAAATCTTGTTGTTTTGGATTAATCTAAAAATGTGAAGACTTAAATCTCCTTAAAGGCAATCTTTGTCCAAATTTTCCAAGAGGCTTTTCCACTTTCACTAGCCATTTCAAACTAAGTAATCATGGATAGAAGTATAATCTTTTTAAAGATTTATTTATTTATTTTAGGGGGGTGGGAGAGCACATCAGGGAGGGGCAGAGGGAGAGGGAGAGAGAGCCTGAAGCAGACTCCCCACTGAGCTTAGAGCCCAATGTAGGGCTTGATCCCACGACCTCAAGACCAGGATCTGAGTGGAGTCCAAGACTTGGAGCCTCAACCAACTGTGCCACTGAGGCACCCTTAGAAGTCTAATTTTTTAACATTGTGAAAATAGGCAAAAGAAAACTTGAACTATATACTCAGAATGGCCCATAAAGAAACTAAAATTAGAAGAAAATCTCATAAGAAACATTTAATTTTGACTTATCAGAAGATAGCTTAACTTTTCTCTCAATCCAAGTGTTCTTATGCTATTCTTTGGATGGCTATAAAAATAAACCATTCTTTAAAATATCAACTATAAATTTTGTCATTGAGAGAATAGTTATTTTGTTTAAAGCAAAATCCACTGGAACTAAAATTTATGTAAAAATTTTAAGAATTCTTGGGAGCTAATGTTCTATAAAGTCAGTTTCTAATTGGCCAAATCAAGAAAACATTTGTCCCTTTGGCAATTAGAGACATAAGAAAGAAATAATAGATGGATTCAAGACTTAAGTGCATTTCATATTTGTAAGTATTTTTCTCATGGTTGGAGCTATGAAATGCTTGTTTGTGTCAATGGTACATTCTAAAGCAGAATGGAACAGCATCTCAGCTGGTGTTTTAATCACTGATCCCAAGATTTTCATTCTAGAAACAGTAGTCTCAGAAGTGACCATAGCAAAAATTTTTATTCAGTGGATCCCATCAGGCATATAAAGATTGTGGATCTCTGGATTCTGAATGGCCATGCACTTGAGGCCAAAGACATACCCCTTCAGATTAAATACAAGGTTTAGTGACAGGCTTCCCTATACAATTCAAATGTGACCTAACGATAAAGTTCAGTGGTGCATGGAACATCTTAGCTAGAGAAATCAGCACAAACAGCATGGCAAATGTGCATTTAGACCAACAGCAACAACCACCAACAAAAGAATACCACCAGGTTTATGAGGCATGAGACATTAAATTTAATAAGTTATAAACTATGATTAAATTACAAACAGATTTTCATTATCCAGTAATGGTAAAGAGCCATGCTTGTTAGGTTTAGCGACAGGAGTCACACCTATAAATATGCAGTGGGATCAGCAGGTTCTTTGTGTGCATGTAGGAAGAACCATGGGTACAGGAACCTGAAGCAGCCTTGCAGGCAGTGCTAGGGAAAAACTGTAGGCTCACTCTTATTTCACCCCATAGAACTCTCTAACCAGTTGTGGGGCACAGTCGCTGGCAGCAACCCAATTCCCCCTAATTGACTACATATAGAAAAATCACTTTCTTTTACAAATCCCAAAAAGGAAAATATTTGATAGAATCGAGACTAACTTATCTTCCTAAATGTTTGGGCGAAAGTTTGAGTAACTACTTTTTTTGGAGTAACATTTTTAGACTTAAATAGTTTAAAAGAACATTCCTGAACACTTTAGCACTTAGAAATGAATTTCCATTTGCTGGATTAAGTACAAAATCATTATTTTGAAAGCTGGTGACCTGTAATCTGACTAACATAGTTTTTAAAAATAAAATTGTTTCTGGTTCAATAAAAGCTCTAAGTGTGCAATTCTAATATGACAACAATCCATTAGAGCTGAGTACTGGCCAGGCTGCCACTCTTTACCACGTGGGAGCTATCAGTTCACCAAAGTGCCTTCTTGGTTCACTTCTCTCATCTACACTCCCTAGCTGGAGGCATGTGAGTTTTTAACTTCTGAGTAAAATAGATGGCCCACAGAAGAAAATCTTTCTATTATCCAATATTTTTCCCTACCCCATAGGTTCAAAATCTTACTTGCGACTTCTGCCAGCACATCTCCTCTCCTGCTTCCCACCTCTTAAAAAACAAAAAACCAAAACAAAACCAAAACAAACAAACAAAAAAAAACCTCTTTTAAACTAAAAGGGAAGTAGTAGCCTGAAATTATCCTTGGAGAAATGTAAAACATAATGAAAATAGATAAACTATGAAGATATATGAAGATTTCAGAGTTTAGAGTGACTTTTTAATTCACCAGTTCTTGCCAACAAACCAGCACAAGAATTGTAACAATCACATCTCTGACAGATGGTTAATCAGCTTCTTCCTAGTGCCAAAGAGCTTGGACTCACAGAAAAGAATTGGTTCTAGTATTTAAAATCTTTATATTATAATAATCTTTCTTAAACAAAGTATATTATTCAGTGTTAGAAATGAATTTGGTGTGAGCCCAGAATAAGGTACCTCTCTGGTATTGGGCTGAGTATCATAATACGGTGATTGCAGAACTTTTTTTTAATGAAAACAAGTTATGGATGTGAGATGAACTTCTGTGTATTAAGCACTGTCCTGAGTGCTTTTCTTTTCATATGCTTTTTTTTCTCTACATCTATTTTACAGTTAACTGTTTAACCTATTTTTATGGAAGAAGTTGAACTGAAATGCAAAGACATTAAGGAATTTGCCCAAGGTCACCCAACTAGCACAGAGTGTGGTACATTCTCAGAGCTGATAAGGAACTTCAAATGGTTTAAGTAGCCAAACTGGGGCTTGTCACTGAACATTCCCACACTATACCATAACCTTTTCATTTTGACAGAAGGAAGGAGTGCTGGAGTGTTGGCCATTAAAAGACCTAACAATATGATCTGTTCTTCACAGTGATCAATCTTAATTGCCAGCCTGTTCCCAGGATTCTGATCGACCCTAGTGAGGCAAATTTGGCAATAAATAAAATTGAGACCTTATATGACTGCCTATTGTCAATTCAGCGTCATTTCTATCCCAAAAGGACACACTTCCCAGAACCCCCTTCCCATATTGTTTTAGGTCAGAATTTGTCAGTTAAAGGAATGCAAGTAAGTATGGAAGATGGAAGTGTGGGTGTCACATGGGTGGACATGACATCTTACTGTAAAGCTTTTGGAGGTGCTCATGTGACTATACAGACTGAGATGTTTATTGGGAGCTTTTCCAGAGCCTCTTGAGAATTTCAGCATTTTCCCCATGAAACTTTTGAGAACTACTCAATTTATAGCTTCAAATGAGGTCTTCAGTGACTGTTTCTCCAATCTTTAGCTACAGCCTTCCTGACCTTCACTTATGAAGCCCTTCCCACATTCTTGCAATCCCTAATTCCTATATTAACTCATTCATTCCCATAAAACTTAGAATGGTTCTGTTTTCCTATGTGAAACCTAACTGACCTATCATCCCTGCTCATGATCTTTGAGACTCCAGGACACAAACTCAACTCTGTAAAACCTGGTGCCATCAGGGAACGAGCCCACTGGGGTAACCTACTGGCTGTTCTCCAATGTTAGTTATACTTTCTTCTTTGATAGGACAAGCTCCTTACACCTAAGAAGTCCCATGTGAGTGATTTTTAAGTCGATAGCACGAAAGTGGGATTGGTATGTATAATTTCAGAAAATGTCCATAAAGGAAAAGACTATTCCCTTCTTTGTACTTTCTCCTTTCTGCTGGAGGGAAAATAACACTTAGTCCAGCAGCCATTTTGGACCATCATAGAATTTGGGTTGTTGAAGATTCACACAATAGGACAAAAAAGCTAAAAGAAGACTGAGCCCTTAATATAAGTCTTCTAGAACTAGACATTTATATATAAGAGAATGAAACTTATATTTCATTTAAGTCACTGATATTTTGATATTGCTATCACTTGCAGTTATAACTAGTATTGCTGGTACATCAACCTTACCAGATATTTTTCAGACAGTGAGGTTGGAGGAAGGGAGAGAAAAGTCAGTGGACCCTCCAGGGAATGAGCCTACAACCACTAGGACAGGAGTGAGAGAGGGTGTAAGCAAGCCTTTCACCAGCTGAGACTTATCCACTTAAAGACAAGAAGATATCTTAACAACTGTTTATTCTTTAATAAGCAAGCCAAAGTGATCTTGAAATGCATAGAGAAGAATGAGAATGGCCATAAACTGATTTTGTAAAACTGCTACTTAACTCCAACATTTATTTATTTGTAATTTTTCTATGTCTATTTCTAGAAAATAATTTTAGCAGCTTAATGACATATGCACAAGACAAAAAATATACAATAAATGTATAAATGAGGACATTATAAATAAATGAGGACATTAGAAAATAAAGTCAGATTAAAAAATATGCAAAATGCCTAACATGAACTATGATCTGTTTTATTCACCACTGTATTTCTAAAACCTAAATGATCCTCAATAAGTATTTGCTTAAAAAATATGAACATTCTGAGCAGACATTTGTTGGTTTTGCTTGTCCAGCTTCTTTACATCCCCTCTTTTCTCAGAACACACATTTTCTTTTTTGCATTTTGGGTAGTGCTGACTACCACTGGCTCCTGGGAGGCTCTAGTTGTAACCTCTGACAGTGAGTCCCCTACCTGAGATTTTCAGTGGAGATATGAAGAAGAGGTACTCCTCCCATACCCCACAACTCTCGTAGTTGTTGAGCTGGCGGAAAATCAGCCTGCCATGGGTCCCTTCTGTTTGGATATGAGTGATACTGTCTGAAGCTATTTTGATGCTTGGATTTTTTAGTTATCAGACCCAGTGATTTTCAGGGGAGACAATTTTGCCTACTAAAGGACATTTACCAGTGCCTGGACACACTTTTAGCTGTCACACTGGGGAAGTGGTGCTACTGGCATCCACTGGGTAGAATCCAGGGATGCTTCTAAACATCCTAAAATGTATGGGACAGTCCCCACTCCATGAAACAAAGAGTCATCTGGCCCAAAATGAAGCCCAATCATCTGGCCCAAAAGAGAAGCCTCTTTGAGCCAATCAATCTGCCTTGTTCCTCAAGTCAGCATAACTGACTCAAGTCAGTTTGAGTTGTGTTTCCATCACTTGCGAGCAAGAGTCCTAACTACTAGAGTGGATCAAAATTTTGGTTCTTAACTTCTGAGCAGTTAAAGAGGTAACTAGAGTGAGTTAGGTTCCAAGGAGGTGCACAGGATCCAAAGGAGCAACACTTAAGATGAGTGCCAACCATGAATCCCTCAAAAGGACACCAAAAACTAGTTTTTATTATTATATTCTGGCCTTCTTAGAATTGACTAGCACTAATAATAGTCTGTAAGTAAATATCATACACTGCCAGTCATCCAGATCATATTTAAATATGTTCACAGGACCCCTGCATACTATTGTACAGTGGGCACAACACACAAAGTCCACTGCCAGGGAGCCCCTCTTCCTAATTTGTCTGCCCAGAAGGAGTGCCTTTTCTAATCTGCATAAAGACATCTTAGAAACTAGTGGCAGCTCTACATGTTCACACGCATAATTCCAAATGAAGCAGAAAATGGTTCTGATCTGTGCCATAATAAGGCTATCCCCTTAACCTGTTTCAAATGAACCTCTTGGAATAAGGTTTGCTCCATCCAGAATGGTGAGAGCTGCCACTGCAGAGATTAACAAATGAGTGTGTGTCTCAATTGTCATGTGGTAACATGTACAATATGTTGCTCAGAGGAACTGATGACTTTGGGATCTTTCTCCATAGCACTCAAAATGCAAATTTTTCTTCTGTTTTCTATTAATAAAATAAATAAATAAGAGCTCTGATGTAGGGAAGTATTTTTATGCAAAAAGACTGTCAGTTTCCCAGCAGGAAAGTCTTGAAGTTCTTTCCCTTGATATGTCATAAAATTGACATAACTTTAGAAGACGGAAAGATCACTAGGTCAAACAAAGCATGTTGGATCAGATTAGGCCTGGCAATCTATTTGAGCAATGTATTTAACGCTTGGAGATAAAATAAATGTCAAAGAATTTTGCCAGTTTCTCCAGAAATTCTATAGATGTTTCACATTTGAAAGTACTTACGGACTTAGTCTGTAGATAGCAAATGTCCAATTACAATATTCTGTGGTTTTAACTGTTCGAAAAAAGTAATAAACTCTAAAATATAAAGTATTACATCCTTATAAATTTAAAAATATTGACTTGATATTGTCATATTTAAAAATACTCCCAAATCCTAAAATAACTGTTTAAAAGGAACAGCATATTTTGATAAAGTAATATTTAATGTACTTACAACATTTTTTAAACCCAAAGTCTAGATTTCTCATTTATGTCAGCCACTTAGATATTTTGTCCCCAAATCATATGACTTTAATGAATTAAGGGCAAACTCTACTATATTAAACTAGATGTTTTAGTCAGGATGGACTAGATTATGTTACAGTTACAAAATAACTCCAGGATCTCAGTAGCAACAATATTTTTGTTGTTGTTGTCATTAGATGCCCAACAAGCGTTGGTATGAAGAGGAGGAGCCCAGGCTGACTGAAGCTTTGCCATTCTGTAGCCAGACCACCCAGAACACATGAGCTCAGAGGTTATTGTGACAGAAGAGAGAATCAGAGGGTCCCCAAGTGACTTTTATGGCCAGTTCTCAGAAGTGGCATGCATGAATTCCACCCACAACCCACTGGCCACACTCAGTCATATTCTCAACTTCAGGGGAGATTAGGAAATATGGTCTTCCCCTGTGCTCAAGAGAGGAGGTGTATGGCCACCCAGTGTTGTCTCTGCTACACTGGCATAAAAAAAATACAGATTTTGTAGTTCTATCAGCCTGGATTTGTAGCCTTTGATATTTACTAACCATGCAATCTCCCAAAGTTTTGGTTTTCTCAAATAAAACGGTAGGTTTTATAGTATTTGAATTACTTTTATTCTGACCAATTCTGACCAATTTATTCTGACCAATTGCTTTTATTCTGACCAAAATTTTACCTTTATCTTCAAGTTTAATGTTTAATTCTTTAATATTTTATTACAATACTTTAAATTATTACTTATGATACTTAAGCTCAAAACTTTTTATTCAGTCCCATCTAGGTTCTAGACACCTCTGCAAAGAAACTAATATGCAGACAGTGAGAACAGAATGAAAAAATTACTTAGTTAAGACACTAATTTTAATCAACTCAAGAGTTGGTGATCTAGCCAGAGGAGATGAGGCAAAGTTTTCCCTTTACCTGGCTAGTTATACAGGCCAGGTTGGGCATAAATAAAACAGATTGTATTTGAACAAAGAATAATTTTTTTTAATATAGGCAGATACTGTATAAAAATAAAAAGCATCCCCATCCATAGAACTCAGCAGAACATTTTATATGATGTTTAATATTTATTG
Organism: Potos flavus; assembly: GCA_028534135.1. Lineage (NCBI taxonomy): Eukaryota > Metazoa > Chordata > Mammalia > Carnivora > Procyonidae > Potos > Potos flavus. Next base: position 140,666,051 of record CM052883.1, read on the forward strand.
AATAAATATATGTATATGTGATTCCAAAGGAATAAGGAATACTAATAATATATATGCACATATATATCCATATCAGATTTTATATACACACACACATACAGAAATAAATGCACCTATATGTAAATGTATACAATAGCTAAAAGTAAGCTGGACTGAATTGCATAGAGGCTATAATTCCTTCCATTTCTGAGATTCTACAAAATTGTATTTTTCTATGATACTGATTTTCAATTTTCTCTGCCTTTATAGAATTGTAAAAACACTGATATCATTTTGCATTATTTATAATGAACCTTAATAGAATATGAGTTTCTTCTATCAAAATATCCAGGAAGTGATAGTGTACTTAAAAATAGTGTATTCAAAAATACACACTGACCCTGGATTTGGCAGTTATTTTGATGCCCTATGTAAATTTTGAGATATGAACCTGTTCACTATTGCTGTTCACAAAGATTCCCAGCTCTCCACTCTGAGTAGGATGACACTTGTTAGTCCTCATGTCAGGGAATAGGTCACAAAAGTAGTGGCCACGGGCAGTGAGAAGAAGAAATGCATTCCACTCTGAGCCAGAGCCTGCCATTTCCAGGGCAAGGCCCTGCAAAGTTCTTTCCCTTTAACACAAGGAATAATCATGTTCTACATGGTAACTGCTCTGCCATCATGGCCACTGTGTTACAACAAGGAACTTCAGTGGACATGCAGTTTGAATGGCAAATAAGCCATTTCTGTTTTAGTCCATTGAAATTTTGAAGGGGACTGTTACTGTTGCATATCCAGCTTATCCTATATAATAGAGAATTTTGTGTCTCTCCTGTCTCCCACTGGATCACCTACCCTGACTCCAACCCTGATCTCAGTCTCGGCAAGAATACAAACATAGCAAGGTTTAGTGGGAGGGTGGAAGCCAAAATAAAGTGGGAGTGTAGCTTGAGTAGAAAAGCTTATTTTGTACATTACTTGATATTTCTAAAGGCTAAAAATTTTAGGATTATTACTAAGTGAAAGAAGCCAATCTGAAAAGGCCATATACTACATGATTCCAAATATCTGACATTCTGGAGAAAGCAAAATTATAAAGAAAGTAAAAGAATCAGGGGTTGTCAGGAGTTGAGGGGAGGGAGGAATGAATTGATAGAGCAGAGACTTTTAGGGCAGTGAAACTATTCTGTATGATACTGTAATGGTGGACACATATACATTTGTCAAAAACCCACAGAATGTACAAAAGTGGACCCTAATGTAAACTATAGACTTTGGGTGGTAATGACATGTCAATGCAGGTTCATCAAGAGTAACAAATATGGGTGCCTGGGTGGCTCAGTGGGTTAAGCCTCTGCCTTCGGCTCAGGTCATCTCAGGGTCCTGGGATCGAGCCCCATATCGGGCTCTCTGCTCAGCAGGGAGCCTGCTTCCCCCTCTCTCTCTGCCTGCCTCTCTGCCTACTTGTGATCTCTCTCTCTGTCAAATAAATAAATAAAATCTTAAAAAAAAAAAAAGAGTAGCAAATATACCAACTTGGGGAAGGCTGTGCCTATGACGGGGCAGGAGGTATACGGGAACTCTCTGAACCTTCTATCCAATTTTGTTATGAACTTAAAACTGCTCTAAAAAATTAAGTATATTAAAATAAATTAGGATGGAGTTCTGGTCCAAGATGGCAACAAAGGAAGACTCTGAACTGCCGCCTCCTCCACAGAATTCACCAAATTACACCTATGAGAGTTAGTACTGAGGGACCAAGAACAGATTCCTCTGTCCTTGGGCAAAGAAAAAAAGCCATAGTTTGAATGAACAACTAGCATATAAAAGAGACAACACTAAAACTCTGCCCAGTGGTGGGGGAGATGTAGGAATGTACTCTAGGTCAAAGGGACTGGGGAATGCATGGTTTACACTCCCACCCCATCTTAAAGGCTGAGACTGGAGTAAGGTCTGGACACCATAATGGGTAGGTCTGGTCATCACAGGGAGTTTGTGACCTTACCAAGCCAAAGATCTGCAAGCCCACACCAGCTCTGGCTGTGCTGGGATACAGAAAAAAAAAAAAAAAAAAAGCTGGAGTTTAAAAGGGTCAAGGAGCTGTAGGGGATGCTTTCTCTCCCTCAACCTTAAAAGCCCAGATGAGAGCACAGTTGGGATGCCATAACTGGCAGGTCTAGGTATCACAGCCTCTATGATGCTGGGACACAGAAAATAAGCCACAAGCTTTTTATGGGTTTTGTGTTTTGGTCTTTTTGTTTTGGGTTTTTTTTAATTACTTTTTTTATTTTTATTACTTATTTTCTTATTTCTCTAATTCATCTGGTTTTGTTTTAATTTTTGTTCATTTTGTTTTTCTTTTTTTCTCTTACTTTTTCTTTTTTTTCTTTTTATTCTTTTATAATTTTTTCTATTACTATTATTATTATTATTATTATTATTATTTTCTTCTATTTATAAAAAGCCACGGTTTGAGAGAGTAACTAGCTTATATAGTCACGGCTTTAGCCAGCCAGCAAAAATTACCAAGCACACATAATCTACATAGGGGACAACATACACAAGACGGCTCCTTCAAGTTAAGAAAGAAGTAGCCATTTTGCCTAATCCATAGAAGCAAACACAGAAAGTCAAGCAAAATGGGGAGATAGAATAACTTATTCCAAAAGAAGGAACAAGAAAAAAAACACAGAAAAAGAACTAAATTAAATACAATTAAGCAATATGACTGATAAAGAATTTAAAGTTTAGTCATAAAGCTACTCATCAGGCTGGAGAAAAGAAAGAACAAACTCAGTGAGACCTTCAATAAAGAGACAAAAAATATTAAAAAATGACCAGAATTTAGGAGTCTAGTAACTGAAACTAAAAAACAAACCAACAAACAAAAAAACCTCACCAGAGGGAATCAAAAGTGAATTAGAGGATGCAGAAAAATACATCAGTGATCTGAAAGACAGGGTAATAGTACAAAAGCTGAACAGCAAAAAGAGAAAAGAAATTTTTAAAATGAGGATGGATTAAGAGATCTCTTAGAAAATATCAAGTGAACAAACATTCACATTGTAGAAGTTCTGGAAAAAGAAGAGAGAGAAAGGTGTAGAAAACTTATTTGAAGAAATAATAACCAAAAACTTCCCTAACTTAAGGAAGCAAATTGACATCAATCTAAGAATAGAGTTCGAAACAATATGAACCCAATGAGGTCCATACCATGGCACATAATAATTAAAATATCAATGCTTAAAAATAAAGAATCTAAAAGCAGCAAGAGAGAAACAAAAAGTTACGTACAAGGAAAAAAAAAAAAAAACCTATAAGGCTATCAGCTGATTTTTCAGCAGAAACTTTGCAAGCCAAAAGAGAGAGTTGTGATATACTCAACGTGCTGAAAAGAAAAAAACCTACAACCAAGAATACTCCACTTGGCAAAGTCATCATTCAGATTTAAAGGTGAGACATTTTCCCAAACAAACAAAAGATAAAGGATTTTATCATTTCTAAACCAACCTTACAAGAAATGTTAGTGGGATTTCTTTAAGTGGAAAAGAAATGGTCATAATTAGACATAAGAAAATTATGAATAAAAAGATGTAAAATATGACAACATACACATAAGACATGGAGAAGGGAGTAAAAGGGGGAAGAAGGGAAAAAGAAAAAGAAATAAGGTTTTTTTTTGTTGTTATTGTTTTGTTTTTTTAAAGAATGTGTTTGAACTTAAAGGACCATCAAATTAATATGGACTGCTATTTACTTAGCATATTATATATGAACTTCACGATAATCACAAACCCTAAACCTATGATACACAAAAAAAGAGAAAGCTAGACAGATATAACACTATAGAAACCCATCAATCACAAAGAAACAGAGAGAGAAGAAAGGAACAAAGGAGAAAAAACTAGACTACAAATTAAAATATGACAATAAGTATACACTATCGTTAATTACTTTAAAAATAAATGGCCTAAATGCTCCAATCAAAAGACATAGGGTGGTGGAATGGCTCAAGAAACAAGACCCATATATATGCTGCCTACAAGAGGTGCATGTCAGACCTAAAGACACATAGATTAAAAGGGAAGAGATGGAAAAATACTGACCACGCAAATGGAAGCAAAAAACTCAACTGACACAGTAACACTTTTATCAGAGAAAACAGACTCTAAAACAAAGACCATAACAAGAGACAAAGAAGGGCATTACATAATGATAAAGGGATCAATTCAACAAGAAGATACAACAACTGTAATATCTACAAATCCAACACTGGAGCACCTAAATACATAAAGCCAGTATTAATGGACATTAAGAGAGAAATTGATAGGGAACTTTAATACTCCACTTACATTAGTGGATAGACCATGTAGACTGCATCAGTAAGGAAACAGTATCTTTGAATGAGACACTGCACCAGGTGGACATAACAGATATATACAGGACAGTCCACCCCAAAACAACAGAATACACAATCTTTTCAAGTGTACATGGAACATCCTCCAGAATAGGTCAAATATTAGGCCATAAAACAAGACTCAATAAATGTAAGAAGATTGAAATCATACTATGCATCTTTTCTGACCACAACAGTATGAAATTAGAAATTAAAAAAACAAAACAAAACAAAACAAAAAACAAAAAAACCTGGAAAAAACACAAACACATGGAGGCTAAACATCATGGTACTAAACAACCAATGGGTCAAAGAAAGAATCAAAAAAGAAAAAAAATACCGGAGACAAATGAAAATGAAAACACAACAGTCCAAAATCTCCGGCAAAAGCAGTTTTAAGAGGGAAGGATATAGCAATACAGAAACCTCAAGAAAGAAGAAAAGGTTCAAATATACAATCTAAACTTATACTTGAAGAAACCAGAAAAAGAACAAATAAAACCCAAGATGAGTAAAAGAAAAAAAAACAAGGATCAGACCAGAAATAAATGAAATAGAGACTATAAAAAAAATAAAGAAAATCAATGAAACCAAGAGCTAGTTCTTTGAAAAGATAAACAAAATTGACAAACCAAAATTGAACAGAACAGAGAACCCATCCACACTCATCAAGAAAAAAAGTGAAAGGACCCAAATAAACAAAACCAGAAATGAGACAGGAAAAGTAACAACTGACACCACAGAAATACAGAAGATTAAGGGAATACTACAAAAAATTTTCTGTGAACCACTGGAAAATCTAGAAGAAATGGACAAGTTCCTAGAAACATACACTCTTCCAAAACTGAACCAGGAAGAAATAGAAAATCTACATAGACCAATTACAAGTCATGAAACTGAACTGAAAATAAAAAATCTATCAAAAATTAAAAGTCTAGACCATGTGGATTCACAAGTGAATTCTACCATTCATTTAAAGAATAGTCAATACCTGATGTCCTCCAACTATTTCAAAAAATAGCAGAGGAGGGAAGCTTCCAAATACATTCTGCTTGGCCATCATTACCCTGATACCAAAACCAGAGACACCACACACAAAAAAAAGAAAACTAAAGGCCAATATCCCTGATGAACATAGATGCAAAATCCCTCGGGGTACCTGGGTGGCTCAGTGGGTTGGAGTCTCTGCCTTCGGCTCAGGTCATGATCTCGGGGTCCTGGGATCAAGCCCCGCATCGGGCTCTCTGCTCGATGGGGAGCCTGCTTCCACCCCATCTCTCTGCCTGCCTCTCTGCCTACTTGTGATCTCTCTCCTCTCTGTCTAATAAATAAATAAAATCTTAAAAAAAAAAAAGGTGCAAAATTCCCCAACAAAATATGAGCAAATCACATTCAACAATACATTAAAAAGATTATTCGCCACAATCAGGTGGGATTTATTCCAGGGATGCAAGAATTGTTCAATATTTGCAAGTCAATCAACATCATAATTCACACCAACAAATGTTGGATAAAAAAATATGTTCATCTAAGTAGATACAGAAAAAACATTTGACAAGATTCAACATCCATTACTGATAAAAACTCTCAACAAAGTGGGGCTAGAGGGAACATAAAGGCGGCATATGAAAAATTCACAGTTAACCTCATCCTCAATGGTGAAAACTGAGAGCTTTCCCTCTATGGTAGGAACAACGATGTCCACTCTCACCACTTTTATTCAACATAGTACCACAAGTCCTAGCCACAAAAAAAAAGGGGGGGGGGTACCATAGTGGTAAAGAAGTTAAATTATCAATAGAAAAGTCCTAAAGACTCCACCAAAAAACCTACTGGAAGTAATACGAAAATCCAGTAAAGTGGCAGGATACAAAATTAATACCCAGAAATTTGTAGTGTTACTATATACTAGTAATGAAATAGCAGAAAGAGAAATTCAAAAAACAACACCATTTACAATTGCAACAAAAAGAATAAAATACCTGGGAATAAACTTAGTCAAAGAGGTGAAATTCTTGTACTCTGAAAACTAAAAAGTACTGATGAAAAAAACTGAAGACACAAATGAAAGACATTCCATACTCATGGATTAGAAGAACAAATACTGTTAAAATGTCTGTACTACTCACAGTAATCTCTATCAAAACATCCAACATTTTTTACAGAGCTAGAACAAACAATTCTAAAATTTGTATGGAACCACAAAAGACATCAAATAGCCAAAGCAAGCTTGAAAAAGAAAAGCAAATCTGGAGGTGCCACAATTCTGGACTTCAAATTATACGAAAAAGCCATAGTAACCAAAACAGTATACTACTGGCACAAAAACAGACAAACAGTTCAGTGGAACAAAACAAAGACCCCAGAAATAGGCCCACAATTTTATGGTCAATTAATCTATGACCTAAAGGAGGCAAGAATATACAATAGGGAAAAGACAGTCTCTTCAATAAACAATGCTGGGAAAACTGGACAGTTGGTATAAGAGAGTGAACCTGGACCACTTTCTAACACCGTACACAAAAATAAATTCAAAATGGATTAAAGACCTGAATGTGAGACCTGAAACCATAAAAATTCTAGGAGAGAGCAAAGGCAATAATTTCTCTGACATTGACCAAAGCAACATTTTTCTAGATTTGTATCCTAAGGCAAGGCAAACAAAAACAAAAATCAACTGCTGGGAGTATATCAAAATAAAAAGCTTCCACACGGCAAAGGAAACCATCAACAAAACAAAAAGAAAACCAACTGAATGGGAGTAGATATTTGCAAATGATATTTCTGATAATGGGTTAATATCCAAAATATTTAGAGAACTCATACAACTCAGTACCAAACAAAACCCCCCCAAAAAACAACAAAAAACAAAGAAATGAAAAAACAATCCAAATAAGAAATGGGTAGAGGACTTGAATAGACATTTTTCTGAAGAAAACATACAGATGGCCAACAAACACATGGAAAGACGCTCAATATCATCATCATTAGGGAAATGTAAATCAAAACCCCAATTAGGTATCACCTCACATCAGTTAAAATAGCTAAAATCAAAATGACAAGAAATGACAAGTGTTAGCAAGGATGTGGAGAAAAATGAATCCTGCTGATGGGAATGTAAATTGGTACAACTACTGTGGAAAAAAGTATGGAGTTTCCTCAAAAAAATAAAAATGGGATTACCATATGATCCAGGATTTATCCAGGGAAAATAAAAACACTAATTCAAAAACATGTATGTACCCCTATGTTTACTGCAGCATCATTTACAATAGCCAAGATATGGAAGCAACCTAAGTATCCATAAATAGACCAATGGATAAGAAAAATGATACACACACATACACACACTCACACAGGAATATTATGCAGCCATAAAAGCATGATATTATGCCATCTGAAACAACCTGGATGGACCTAGCAGGTATTGTGCCAAGTGAAATAAATCAGACTGAGAAAGAGAATACCAAATGATCCCAATCATAACTGGAATTAGAAAAAAAAAAAAAAAAAAAGAATAAAGAAACAAAAAGCAGAATCAGATCTATAAATACAGAGAACAAACTGATGGTTGCAGAAGGGGAGAAACTTGGGGTATGGGTAAAACAGGTGAAGGGGAGAGGGAGATAAAGACTTCTGGTTATGGAGTAACTATGTCATGGGAATAAAAGGCACAGCATAAGGACTATAGTCAATGGTACCATAAGAGTAAGGTAGTGGGACAAATGGTAGCTATACTTATAAACATAGCATAACATATAAATTTGTCAAATCAGTAAGCTGTACACCTAAAATAAATGTAACATGATGTGTTAACTATGCAAAAATCAAAAGATAAATAATAATTAGGATTTAGTTTAGGTTATGTATGTATGTATTTTAGCGTATAGCCCATCTTTCTCTATAGTCTTAAACCCTTAGAGGAAAAAATATTTATTTATACTTTAACTTTATATTATATATATACAAACATAAATGTGAAAGAAAAGAATGTGGACAGCCTTAAACCCTAGTGAGATTACATATGCAAATCCTACCCCCTGCATGTATATATACACACATATATGCGTAAATACACGCACACACATTTAAGTGTTGAAAAACAAGAGAAGTGCCTTCCTTGAACCAGAAACCACAAACAATTCTGGAATGAGAGGAGGTAACTATTATCAGATTGAAAATCAATCCAGAGCCCAAGTCTGTTTAGTAAAAGACTTTTTTGTGATAGGAAATAGCATGCGGAAGGGCACTATAGAGTTAGAGGCGACATATGATGAGTAAAAGTGACTCTTAGGATGATATCAGGATGATTTACTGGGGGGGCCATAGTAAGAGCAGCCAAACCTGTTTTCTTCCATTTTTACAGAGCACCACGTAGAAATTTGGAACAGAAATTGTAATTTAGGCTAAAGAAGTGTTATACTCTGGGTGGCTGGAAACACCCCAAAATTACTCAGATCTGTCATATCCTAGAGACAAGTAACTGGTAAATCCTATCATTACTACATCCACCCTTTCCCTAAAAATCATTAAAAGCAAAGCAATCTTGACAATATTTACAGTATTCAAACAAAAAGCCAATAGGGAATCTCAGTTACAAGTATCTATATACAACCAATGATTATCAAATATATTTGAGGAAAAAGAACAATCAAAATTAGTATCTAATTTTAAAAATCAAAGAGCTAATACTTGATGAAACAGCTAATAAAGGGGAGAAGGAGTTTAAATTAAATCATAGTAAAATGTAATTATAAAAATACAAGATGATGTAACAACAATGAAAAAGTCAGCTAGAAATTTTAGAAATTAAAGAGTGAAATTACAACAAACAAAACCTCACTACCCGGCAGCCCTGATATGATCAAAAAGTAATTTGTGAAGCTGAACGATTAATCTGATAAATTCTCCAAGAATATAGCAAAATATGTACAAAGAAATTGCTAACATGAAAGATAAATTTTACACTGAGAGGAAAAATCCCAGAGCTAATATCCTTTGACAGGGAGCTCCAGAAGAATAGAGAAAAATGGAGTAAAGGACATACCAAAAACATTAGAAAGCTACATGTTTGATCTAAATAAATATACAAATCTTCAGATTATATGGGTCTACCAAGTGCTAAGCTCAATGAATGGAGAAGACCCACTCCTAGCTATATACATAATGAAATTTCAAATCAGGAAGAATAAAGACAAAGCACTGAAAGCACCTTGGAAGAAAGAAAGAAAAAAATTATCTGCAGAAAAAGTGAGAATAAGGTTGGAAACAGAATTCCCAACATAAAAAGGAACATAGTAAGCATATTAGAATCAAAGTTCTAACAAAAAGATCGCTTTGAGCTTGCAATTCAATACATAGTCAAGCAATCATTCCAATATGAGACAAAAATAGAATTTTTTAAATATTGCAACAATTCAGGGCATGGGTCACCCAAGAAACCATTTTAAAATTACTTTAGAATATACTACAACACAATAAAAAATGAACCCAGGAGGAAACTTTGGATTATAGAAACAAAGGACACAGTTGTATACTACTTAAATTCATTTCAATAAATTCACTTCAATCATAAACTGAAACAGTTATACATAATTAAAATCTAGACTATACCAATTCAGGAGGTGGGGTAAAACAGCAAAACAACATGGGTGGGGTAGGGTCAGTTGTGACAAGGAAGTAGAGAAGTAAACACATCTTACGTGCCTTGTTTTGTTTAGGAAAATGATTTGAAGTCACATTAAATAAGGAAATAAAATTCAACTGAATGTTTTAAAGCGTTATGGGCAACCACTAGGATATGATTCTCAACCATACGATTGAGAAAATTCAATAAAAGAAAACGCTGAAGGGACACCTGAGTGGTTCAGTCGGTTAAGTGTCTGCCTTCGGCTCTGGTCATGATCTCAGGGTCCTGGGATTGCACCCCAAGCCATCAGGCTTCCTGCTCAGTGGGGAGTCTTCTTCTCCTTCTCCCTCTGCCCCTCCCCCCACCCTGCTTGTGCTCTCTCTTTAATAAATAAAAAATCTTTAAAAAAAAAAAAAGGAAAATGCTGAAAATGGTGGGGGAGGGTGGACACCAAATGTCATTTCAACTTTCTATCATTAGTTCCTTACGTACATATTTTCACCTCTCCTGCTCATTCAGAATTTGACTCAACCTGTCAAGAAGTTCCACAACTGCACCTCAAGTATCTCAAGGTACCACCCAGACCAGAATACTCACATCCAGTTATTTTCTTCTGGCCTTTTTCTAGTTTAGTTTTCCAGCTTCTTTCAAATCTAAAAAGGACTGCCCAGCCTACCTCACCAGCTCTTCCCCAGTCTTTGAATGAAATACCCGTTTCCTTTCTGTGCTTCTGTCAAATTTTGTCAGAAGCCAAGAAGCCCAGACTGCTCTAGAAAAGTTTGCTTCTGTTCTTTCAAGTTTTGTTGAATGCCTGGGTTCATGGGTCACTTTTCTTAGACATTTGATAATGCTGCTTTTGGAAACCACCATACACGTCCTCACTGAGAATCTGATTTCTAAGTGTTGAGGTTATATGCCTGAAAAAAATTAATACTTTTAAAAAATAAAGCATGAATTAAAATTATTAGAAAAATTAGAAAATTATAGAATTTTAAGCTCAATATTTTACAGGCTGACAGATATATCAACAGGCTCTTTCAGAAATTGGGTCTTATATTACTTTTTATTAGGGAGGAAATCACTTTGATCTTCCAATATAGCGTAGGACAGGACAAACTGTTCCTCTACCCCTCTAGGTTCTTTTGCCTAATCTAATAATTAAATTGACATAAGACAGATTAATAGAAGAAAAACAAAGTTTAGTAATAGGTATACCTTCTGTATACATGGGAGAGACCCAGGAAAACTGAGTAACTCTCCAAACTGGCCAAAGCCATCACCTTAAATACCATCTTCAGCTAAAACATAAAGAACATGCTGGGTTTGCGATGGGATGTCAGTTATGGGAGATTACCAGGAAAAGCAGAGTAAACAAAGGTAAGATTGTTATGCTGATTTAGTCATGGCTGATTGACTCCACTGTTGGAGATGATGAAAAAGTTTTAATCTGATCTTGATGTTTTTTGTTTTATTGCCTAATTATCCTAGTTAGAACCTCCAGCAAAATGTTACAGAAGTGGTGTGCATATATGTATCTACATATATAGATATATATATCACTTCACTGGTAAGAGTCTATCACTCTCTTTCTAAGATTTTATTTATTTATTTGGGAGAGAGAGGGTGAGAGAGAAAGAGCACAAGAGGGGGGAGGGTCGGGGGAGAAGCAGGCTTCCTGCTGAGTGGGGAGCCCTACAAGGAGCACAATCCTGAGACTCCGGAATCATGACCTGAGCCAAATGCAGACACTTAACCAACTGAGCCCTCCCAGGTACCGCAAGAGTCTATCACCCTTATAAACTCCACTGATAAGTGTTTCTAAAAATTTGGTCACCTCTTCTCCCTGGTACAGTCAGGAAGACTCTTACAAATGCAGATTTCCCTTATGCATGTAAATGTCCCTTACAAAAGTAACTTCCATTCCCTTCTCAGAACTTCACCTGTATCTGATGATACTTAAAAATAACCAGCTTAAAATAATCAATATGCCATAGAGGAGTGGTAAATCTTGCTTCCCCTCAATGGCTCTTCTTAATTATCAATGCAAGGAATGTTTACACATTTCTCATATAAAATTGTTTCATTGGCATTTTAATTTTGATTCTTTGTTCTCAATCTGAAGCCTGATTTAAGAATCTAATTTATACATGAACAACAACACAGGGCTTCTTAACCAGTATTGAGTAATTTTCAGAACCATGTGGCTTTTCCTGAATGACTTGTGGAGATAATCTTTAAGTTGGGGGGGTGTGAATAGGAAAAAGGCAATATCCTGGTTTCGTGGGAGTTGTTCATATGGCCTCTATTACTAATACATGCTAAACTCCAGCTTGAAACTAAAAAACTGCATGCAGCTGTCACTATTAACAAATAATGAGACAAAAATTATAGCAGTTACTACCTAAATAGTATTGACTCTAAATAAAAATAAATGCATTTTGAAATTTTTATTTTAAAGAAATTATGCTAGATATGTGCAAGGGGTCTATAGTTATGCAAAATAGGTTATACAGTATTATATTTAAACTTAGCTGATGAGAAGGAAATACTCATAAAAACCTAGGTTAATTAGCTATGAATTCCTGTTGCCCACAACTACAGCTACCTACACCAAAAGGACCAACAAAAGCAATTTTCATAGGTGAATCTACGCAAACATATTAAGAAACAAAAAAACTTCAATACTAAAGTTGCTCTATAGTCCAGGAAAAGAAAAAAAGCAAAACACAGAACGTTGCACATTTTTAAATAAAGTTAATATAAAGATATGAATACTGAAAAATTTAATGCAAAAAGTTACTGATTTTGCTTATGAATTTTGATATGCAAAAATACTAAGTAAAACACTAGCAAAGAGACCCCAACTGAATAATAAAATAATATATCACTATCAAATGGATGTTTGTATGCTAAGAAAATTAATATAATTCACCATATTAAGAGCTTAAAGAGGAAATCCATAATCATCTATATAGATACTAAAAAAGCAACTTCTAAAATTCAGTGGCGAAATCTTCAACAGATACTAACAAAATGAACCTGGCAACATGTAAAAAAGGATTATACAACTTGACCAAGTATTTATTCCAAAAATGCAAGGTTGGTTTAATATCTGAAAAGCAATTAATAGAATCCCCCATGCCAACAGAATGACAGAAAGGAAAAACAACAGCATATAATCATTTTAAGAAGTGCGGCAACAGCATTTGACAAAATCCAACATTTTGTGGTAAAAACACTCAATAAGCTAGGAATAGAAGGGAATGTCCTGAATCTGATTTAAAAAAATAAAGAAAAAAAAGCATCTAAGAAAGACCTATAGCTAACAGATTTCTTAATAGTAAAAGATTGGACACTTCCCCCTTAGATCAGGAATAAGACAAGGATGTCCACTATTACCACTTCTATAACATATTCCTGCAGGTTCTAACCAGGATAATTAGGCAAGAAAATAAAATAAAAGGCATCCAGATTGGACTGAAACTTTTTCATTATCCTCAACAAAAACTTTTTACCCATTAAATCATAATTCCCCATTCTTAGCCCCTAGTGTCTATTCTTTCTGTTTAGGAATTTGTCTATTCTAGGGACCTAGTAAGAGTGGAACCATATAATATTTGGCCTTCTGTGTCTGGATTATTTCACTGAGCACAGTGTTTTTAAAGTTCATTCATGTTGTAGCATATATGAAAATTTCGTTCCCTTCTGTGGCTGAATGATATTCCACTGCAATATATTTACTACATTTTATTTATCCATTCATCTATTGATGGACATTTGGGTTGTTTATACCTTTAAGCTATTGTGAATAGTGCTGCTATGAATACTGGTGTCCAAATATCTGTTGGAGTCCTTGTTTTCAATTCTTTTGTACATGTACCTAGAAGCAGAGTAAGCAGGGTCATATGGAAATTCTATGATTAATTTTTTGAGAAATCACCAAAATGTCTTCCATACTGGCTACACCATTTTATGTTCCCATTAGCAGTACACAAGCTTCCAATTTTTTTCACTTTCTTGCCAAAGCCTCTTATTTTCTATTTTGGTTTTATTATCATTATTTTTTGTAATTGTAGCCATCCTAGTATGTGTGAAGCAATACCTCATTGTAGTTTTGATTTATATTTGCCCAATGACTAATGACGTTGAGCATCTTTTTATGTGTTTATTGGTCTGTTTGGGGTTGCTCTCAGCTTATTGACAGCAATGCTATCAGCTAGGAATGCCTCAGGCACTGGCCTGTACTACTTGTGGTGAGGGCCACCCCCCCCCCAGACATCTCCCTAACCAGCACAATGCTGTGGTTGGACTGGCCCTTGCAGTTCTTATTAAGATTGCAAGAAGGCACCGCGACAATAACCATCAGAGAAGTTGGGAGGAAAAAAAGATTACTTACAAATCCTGGAGGGTACATGGTATATCCAAGGCCACAGGATGAGGTCATGGAAAGAGAAAAAGAGAGAGACAGAGAAAGAGAACAGTTTTGGGGCTTTGCTCTTATTGGAATCTGAGGGAAGTGTGCTTAGAATTTTGCAGATTCACTCTTTATTGGTATATTTAAAATATAAGACATGGATAGGTCGCCTGCATGTCTCAGTCAGTTAATTGTCCAACTCTTGGTTTCGGCCCAGGCCATGATCTTGGGGTCATGAGATCAACCCCCAAGTTGGGCTCTGCATTCAGCAGGGAATCTGGTCAAGATTCTCACTCCTTCTCCCTCTGCCCCTCCTGCTTGTCTCGCTCTCTCTCTCTCTCTCTCGCTTGCTCTCTCCCTAAAATAAATAAATCTTAAAAAAAAAAAATAAAGTATAAAACACGGAATTAGGGTGTAGGAAGGGAAATGTGGGGTTAATCACACAGTAAGTTATCTAGGTTACCTACTGCTTTCTAAAAAAGAAATTTTGTAGGCTGGGTGGCCTGTTTTCTTAATCTAGTTGTTTTACTAGTAGCTGAGTCATACACCTAGAAATGCATTTATTTGAGATGGTTGTCTTTGAAATGGATGCATTGCCAATCAAAAGCTTAATGTCAGGCACTTACACTACATGGCTCTTTGTCTTCTTTGGAGAAATGTCTACTTGAGAACTTGGCTTTTTAAAGCTGGATTGTTTGGATTTTTTTACTGTTGAGTTGATGGTTTCTTAGGTATGACACTAAAAGCACTTAGTAACAAAATAAAACAGATAAATTGGACTATATTAAAATTTAAAACTTTTGTGTACTGAGAAAGTGAAAATTCAAGCCAAAGAATGGCTGAAAATATATTTTTAAAATGTAACTTATAATATTATATATGCAAGTAATGTCTTTGATAAGAGACTTGTATCTAGAATAAAGAACTCTGACAACTCAATAAGGACAAATTTCTCAATTATAAAATGTGGAAAGGATCTAAATAGGCTTTTCTCCAAATGATATACAAATGGTCAGTAAGCACATGGAAAAATGTTCACCATCATCAGCCATCAGGGAATGAAAATCAAAACCAGAGTGAGATACCATATCTATTAGAATGAAAAGGAAAAAAAAGTTCAGACAACAATTGCTGGTAAGAATGTGGAGAAATCAGAACTCTGTATTCTGCTAGTGGGAATGAGAAAAGGTATAGTCACTTTGGAAAGCAGTCTGGTAGTTCTTCAGTTGGTAAGACACAGAGTGATGTTATGACTTAGTGATTCCACTCCTACATATATACTCCATACAAAACTTGTACACCAATGTTTATAGTAACATTAGTCATAATAGCCAAAAGATGGAAACTCGTGTGTCCATCAACTAATGATTAGATAAGCAAAATGTACTATATCCCTACAAGGGAATATAAATCAGTCACAAAAAGGAATGAAATAGTGAGAGATGTTATAAGACATAAACCTTGAAAATATTATGCTACATGAAATAACCAATCACAAAGGATCACATATTGTATGGTTTCATTTATATGAAATTCCAGAATAGGCATCTATGGAGAGAGTAGATTAGTGATTGTTTAAGGCTGAGGGTGGGGTGGGCTGGGGGGAGTCAGTGACTGCTAAAGGGTATGGACTTGCTTTCTGGGGTCGTGTCCTAAAATTGATTGGGATAGATGCCCAACTCCATGAATATATATTAAAAATCACTGAACTGTACACTTTAAATATAGGTACAGTTGACCCTTGAATTGAAGGTTAGGGATACTGACCCCCTGAACAGTCAAAAGTCCACTATAGCTTTTAATTTCCCAAAACTTTACTAATAGCCTACTGTTGACCAGAAGCCTTACCAATAACATAAAGTCTATTAACACATACTTTGTATGTTACATGCATTATACAGCATCTTCTTACAATAAAGTAAGCTAGAGAAAAGAAAACATTAAAAAAAATCAAAAGAGAAAACACACTTACAGTCTTACAGTATTGTACTACAAAAAAATTCACATGTAAGTGGACCTGCACAGTTCAAATCCATGTTGTTCCAAGGTCAACTATCATTTATAGTACATTAAATATAGCTCAATAAAGCTTTGGAAAGACATGACAGTAGAAAAAATAATAAAATATGAATATATATTACTCATACCAGCATTAAGATGATCATTAGTGGAAAATATTAGAAACATTCCCATTAAAGTCAGAAAAAAATAACAGATTTTTTTCAACTTGCTATACCAATATTACTTAACCACATTCTAGAAGTACAAGCCAAAAAATTCGGTGAAAAAAAAAGAAAGTAAAATAAAACCTGTAGATGATGTAATCATTTACCAAATAAATGTAAAAAAAAAAAAATTAGAAAAAAAAAACTCACTTAGTCATTGGGCCTAAAATTAATACATAAAAATCAGTAACTTCAATCTATACAAACATCAATCAGTTAGAAAATATAGTGGAAGTAAAATCACACAACTGCAACAAAAACAATGATATATGTAGGAATATGTAAGGTTTATAAGAAAAAGAATATGTAAAATAAACAAATGGAGAACGCACATAATTTTTACTTAGAACAATGTAACATCATACATATACTAATTATCCTTAAATTAATCCATAATTTAATGGAGCCTAATAAAATGGAAACGGAGTTGTTTTGAAACTAAGGAAGCTGATTGTGCAGTTCATGCAAATTCAAAGTGCATATGAATATCTCACATTTAGGAATTTATCCTACAGATATATTTCATATGTGTGAAATGGCATATTTGCTGGGTTATTTATTGTCACATCATAATTGCAAAGAAGTGAATATAGTCTAAATAACTATCAAAAGAATTGGTTAACTGTTTTTTGGTATATTTATATAATTAAATGCTATGCAACCATAAAAAAGGAAGCATACTGATATAGAACAATCTCCCAAATATACTGTTAAATCTAAAAATCAAAGTGCAAGAAGAATGAATGACGTATGTTACCTATATGTGGAAAATAAAAAAATACATATATTCTTTTAGAGGCATAGACTATCTCTGGAAAAATATGTAAAATCCTGCGTGCGAGGGAACAAGGGTTTGCGGGTGCCATAATTTTACTTCTATACCTACTTACTCCATACTCATTTGTACCTTTGTCATTTTCACCATTACACGTTTCCGCAAAATAAAATCATTTTCAACAGGAGATTATATACAAAGTGAGTAGCCCTTTCAATTTCTGTCCCAACAGGTTAAGGGGAGACACATTTTCTACTTTTCGGTAAAAAGGGGGTACATAAGGTAGCTAAACTTGAACACGTGGTATTTAAAATGTACGAATACATTTCTATTGGAACACAACAAAGAATAAAATTAATTCTGCTCTAGATTTGGGCATAGCTCCTTGACCTGGGCCTCAAAATTTGGAAAGATGTTGGTAAGGGAGTCTGGGTGACAGGAAGAATGAAATCAAGGTGACAAAGGTATCTTGTGATTTGAAAAGGTAAATTGTTCAGCTGAACTGTAGCATGGAAAACAAGGTGAAATCGTTGGAGGAAAAAAGCAAAGGTGATTTTCAATTGGGTCATTTAGAACCTTGCATGCTATTCTTGGAAGAGTCTGGACTCATTTTCTTGGTTTCAAGCGCATCTTTGAAAGTCTGGGAGCAGATTTTCTGGATGAAAGTCATGCTTTAGGAGGATTATCAGGGTTACTTTAGGACACAGAATTAACTAGCTCTCATTCATTCACTTATCCACTCATTGTACAAATATTTGTTCAGTGTCTACTATGAGTCAGGTAGGCCTTGTATAAAATCAACTATATTTTGAAACTTTTATACATTAATTTGGGTTTTGTGATGCTAAAAGGAATATACATTTCTTATCGACAATTTTAGAAATATGCAGAATTACAAAGAAGAATGACTCATAATTCTACTGCCTAAAATAAACACTGTTAAGATTCTGATGTGTGCATATGCGCATGCATGTGTGAGGTTATTTTATACACACACACCGACACATCAGTGTACTCTATTTTATTTTATCTTATATCATGAATATTTCTTACATTTTCAAAGATAATAACTACTTTAAAAATTTATAGAGGCCTTAATCTGTGTCCGATGATGTGAGAAGTACTTTTTACATATCGTATCACTTAGTTCTTAAAGAAAAAAAAAACCCAATGACATCGTTTGCCTCTAATCTCTATTTTGGAGTTGAGGACAGTGTACTAAGGATACCTGGTTTGGTGAGTAATGGGGAGAGGATTCAATCCCAGGGATAACTGCAGACACCGGACTCCCAATAATCAAATGCAACCATCTCCCTAGCAATATGACATCAATAGCCATGCACTGCTCCATCGTGTGGATGCCCCGTAGGTCCCTTCATTGGTTTCAGATTTTTGGCCAATTACACTGTTTCTAATTATATGCCAATATATCCCGTGACTCATCCAGGAGACAGAGGGGATAAGAAGGAAAAAATGTTTTCCTTCCATTTTTCAAGCTAGATGGGGCTGCTCCATAATGAAAAGCTCTTGTAAATCTCTGGCTTACCCCCTGTGCAGCATCACTGGCTTTAGGTTGATGAAAATCTCTTCAAAATTATTTCCCTAGCTTAGCTGTAAGTCTTCATTTTTGGAGCTCATGTCACTTTTTCTGTGTCTTTAGAAGCATTTAAATAAGATTTGAAGAGAAATTGATTAAGGAGCTGCTAGCTACAAGATGATTGGGCACTGATATTAAGCTACAATTTGGATAATCATTCCAAATTCTTTATCCTTTAATTGAAATGTGCCTTTGTTTATTTTGCCATTCTTAATATAATTTTCTATTAAATTACCATATTCCACTAGTTTCCATTACTTAAATTATTTCAATTAATGGGAGAAAATTTATGATGGGGATTATAATGCTCATTTTATTTAATTATAAAAAAAACTGAGAGGAGAAGGTAAATGAAAACATTTACTTAGTATCTGCTATGGGCTGTCTACTGTTACTTAACTTGTACCATTAACTCATTTTATAGTATATATACCAAAGAGTGAGTAATTTTTTTAAGGTAAATAAATGGTAAATAGTAGCCAGAGCTTGAACCCAGGTTTTACTGATTTTAAAATCCACATTTTTTTTCAACACATCATGCAGCTGTCTCAAAAATCTAAGAAAAAGAGAGAGAGAGAGAGAGAGAGAGAGAGAGAGAGAGAGAGAGAGAGAGAGAGAAGCTTGCCTAATCACGTAATAAATAAAAGCTTTAAAAGACGAATTTTAACAGAATGACTCTGGGTGTTATACTATGTTCAATGAAGTGATTGCTAAAGGCTTCGTGTGTGTTGTTTTGTTTTTTAGTTTTATAAGGTAAATTCTGCCTTCTAGAAGGTTCTGGGTTTTATTATTTGATAATGTCACTGTAGGCAGTTAAACAGCTTGCAGGATTTACTAAAAGTGGGATTTTGTTTGTTTTATTAAAAAAGAAATACTGAAAGTTCTCCTTACCAAATCAATGGCAATGTCAAGGATAAAACAGAACTGTGAGTTTAATGCATGAAATAAAGACTTGAAAGCCATACATTCAAAGACAGGATCATTATTTAAGTGCCAATGAGATTACACACCAGGGCTGAAATAAATAAGCCATCAGCAGTGACTTGAGTAGCAAAGTTTGTTTTCTCTCGGGAAAAAGCCTGCTTGCTGCTTTAGTCCTCCAAACACAGTTTAAAAGAGAATTTGAAGGAAAAAAAAGGTAACATGTTAAGCTTCCCATCATAAAAACATAAAGACTTTAGGGAAATAAAATAACTTTGGGCTTTACTTAAAATCAAGTCTACATTTGTCTTAAGCCAGTATATGTGAAAATATGTTTTCAATTTAGATTATTTTTGAGCATCCACAAGAATTGTAAAGACATATAAACTCATTGTATAGACTGCAGATTGGCACAGGGAAGTAGACTTACCCTCTGACATTTGATAACAATTCAACTTGCAAAGTTTTAGAATAATCTGCCAGCCAAAACAAATCAAATCTTTTGGTGAACTTTCATCTAACAACAAGGTCTTGTTTGTATATTTCTTACTAACTTAGGATTTTTATCTGAATGCTCTGGTATGGTCCCAGTGAAAATATATACTCAGTGAAAATACTCATATGCTCTCAGTGGAAATACTCAGTGCGTATATTGTGAAAAGTTAAATTTCCCTTTGGGGAGTATCTACATCACAGAGTAACTCTGAATGTGAGGAACTATGGACTGTTGCTTTGCGTTTTTAGCCTGAAGGAATGATAAGACAGTGTACTGAAATATTAATTTATTTTTATTTTTTCAGTGCTTTAGAATAGGCTTAGAGAAGGAAAAGATTTTTTTTTTTCTTCCTTCCTCCATCAGATCAGAGAATTCTCACCCAAGATGTTGGGAGAAGCACAGACTAAAACCTCCCCTTAGGGAATACTGCTAAACCACATGATACCCCACCCCTTCCGCTTCTGCACAAAACCTTTTGTTTCTAGGAATTAGAAGACCCTTCCACCATCGTATGTGATTTCTCTGTAATCGCTGGACACCAGTTCAGCAAGTTTTGGTTCTGGTGCTTTTGCTATTCATGTATCAGCAGGCAATGACATCCATTTCACTGCTGCTCCCTGGCCAGTAGTCAATGTCAGACACCAATGCTAAAATGCATCCTATTTTCGGATACATTCAAATGTGAACATGTGTACATTTTGGAATCAATGAAACACAATACATTGTTGCTCCCTGACTAAAAGTATCTGATTTTAGAGGGTAAGAACTTTTACCTACCATAACTAGGGCAAGAACATATGACACATGGTAGCATTCTAATAAATAGCTCTTAAAGCAATGAACTAATGAAAATTGTCCCAGCTCAAACAACCCTTCAGACCGAAAAATGACAACAGAAATGTAGTCATTTAAGAACACAAAATATTTTGCAACTCACAGTACAGGAAAATAAAACTGAATGTCAGTCAAATTGACTATTGATGTGATCCTCTTACCATTGGTTCATAGTGATAGAATAAAAAATTAGAATCCAAATTAAAAAGCAACACAGAATACTTTTGTAATATTGGGAAATATCTTGCTTGAATGAACACGTATATTTCAGAGTGTAGACATATTTGCCACTTCAAAATAATAGTGTGTAGATCCTATTCTTTAAATGCCCTGTTTATTCTTTGTTCTTTTGACATGAGTGAAAAAGGCCTTTAAATTCTTAACAGATGTGATTAGGAAGAATTTGTACATATCCTAAAGACTAATTTAAATATGGGATTGGGGCTACTAATTGAGAGATCTGAGTGGTTATACTTGATTTATAAATAGGCTGTCCTAGATAAAAAGAAGCCAAGAACCAATGTGCCAGATAAAAGAGACCAGATGCTAAGAAAAGTAGACCTATTTTCTAGAAAGGTCCTTCAGTGGAGAGATACTGTGGGAGAAAATGTAGTTGTGCCTTGTGGGCCATATTTTCAATCACTTCCTCAAAAACTGGAAAAATCAAATGCACCACATACTTGTTCTGATATTGGTAAGTATTTAAATCTATCCATGAATAGATGAGAAAGCCCCTGTATTTCCTTCATATATCTGTAACATTTTTTTTTTTTTTTTTTTTTTTACGAGAAGGAAAAGTAGTTTAATAGAGGTGTAGGTTGACATACTAACTGGAAGAAAACATTTACAAAAATAAATCTGTGAATAGACAGAAAATTCCTTTTAAAATCTAGTTTGAGTTACATATTACAAATCACATCAGAAAACTTATTCTTTTCCTTATGGTAGTCAGTCTCTTGATTATTAGGGACCATGAGCCCTAGCTTGGAAGTAGAAACTTAAATCAGTGATTTTATTTTTATTGCCAAACACAGATCTGAATTCATATAATAAGAGAGCAGTAGAGATGAGATATGACAGAATTCATTAATGTGCCAAGGACGTGGCCAACTTGTCTACAACTAGTTAAAAGGCAAATACACAGATTGATCATTTTTCTTTCCAGGACTGTACGTCACAATACACATGGCCTGTTTCCTAAAACCTTCTGTCTAATGTTTAATAGATTGATGGAACTTCAAAAACAACACTCTCTACAATCCTGCTAGACAAGAGGGGACATGAAGATACTCTAGGTTAGAAGAGAGATTATTTGCAGTCTGAGCTGGGAAGAATTAGACTTTTTACTTCCTATTATCCCCTTTTTATTTTTAAGATTTTATTTTTAAGTAATCTCTATACCCAACATGGGGCTCAAACTCACAACCCCGAGACCAAGAGTCCTTTGATCCACTGACTGAGTCAGCCAGGAACCTCTCTGTTCCCCCCTTTAAACTAAAAATTTCCTTTGGCTTCAAAGGGGGTTGTGGCTTGAATCTGAGATAAAAATAACTGATAAACCATTTTGATTTGGTTTTTACTTTAAAAAATATTTTATCTTCAGCCTGCAACCTACAAAGTAGTTACTAGATTTATCAATATGATCTCCATGTCGAAGATGTAAAGGCCAGTTTTAAATTCTCCTTTTCTTAAAGAAATGGCATGGAATAGTTGTTAGAGTCAAAATTACCAAGTTCTGACACCTGCTGCCTCTCCAATATTTGGCAGAACACACGGCCTCTCTGAATCCCAATATCTTGGTGTTAGAATGGTGCCACCTGCCTGGCCCGCTTCCCAAGGATTACCCCAAAAGGAAAAATGAGATTAATACATAGTAAACCTTTGAAATAAGAGTTAGTCTAAGGCAGGATGTTATCTTCAAAGCTCAAGGTCAGTGTTCTGTGGACTTCATAAAACATCTTCCTAGACCTGTATGTGCTTTTAAAGAAACAATGCATTATTCATTAAACTTAAAGTGAATACATTGTTCTTTGGTCCTTAATTGTCCAGTCTTCTCTAGATGTTAGTCTAATTGTCCCAAGTTCCACCCTTGGTCAAATCACTTAACTATATCTCCTCTACATTATTTGCTCCATTGTCTCCTGTTTCCAGAATTGTAAAGATTCTACCTGACAAAAGCAAATAAACTAGCTAAATTAACTGCTCTTTGAAGATCTACATTAAGAACAATTAGATGCACTGATGAGAAGACTTTTTATTCTTCATTTGCACAAATGCACCAAAACTGGTATAGGAGAACCCAGATTGCTCCCCTTAAACTAGAATTTCAACCTTATGATATTAGCCAAAAAAGGAAGTTGTCCAACACGGGCTAGGTATCTTAACTTCTGGGGATACTCTGAACCACCAGAGACAGTACCTTCACCACTTGCTGTTGTCTGATAACCAAACTAGACTTGACTTGACCAGCAGCCAGCCACAGTTTCTTGGCCCAGTGAAGACTAAGTGGTATGTCACATATCATTTCCCTGAACGGCTTACATTGTATATTTTATTGCGTTTTATGTGTTTGGAACTATGTACTCTTAAATACACACTACTGGGCATCTTAAATGTTTTACATTATAAAATGTTCGATAATTTGCAACGTAATTTTCAAATATGTTACCTCACTGGAGTTTTGTAACAGCTCTCTAAGGCAGGAAGCTCACTATGACTCCCATTTTAGAAATGGAGAATCAGAGCCACAAAGAAGTTACACAACATGCTTAAGGTCACATGTGTCATAAAAGAACAGGCAGAGAGCCTCATTTCCTGGCTCCTGGTTTAGTGCTCTATTGACTCTCAACATCATACTCTGTCCATCCATTCATTTAGTCACTCAGTCCCTGCAGTTTGTTTTTTTTTTTTAAGACTTTATTCATTTGACAGAGAGAGAGAGACCACAAGCAGGCAGAGAGGCAGGCAAAGAGAGGGGGAAGCAGGCTCCCGGCTGAGCAGAGAGCCCGATGCGGGGCTAGATCCCAGGACCCCGAGATCACGACCTGAGCCAAAGACAGAGGCCCCAACCCACTGAGCCACCCAGGCGCCCCCAGTCCCTGCAGTTTGCTGCAAGTTATCCAGTGGCAGCAAAGCAGAAAATACTCTCAGAGCCCCAGCTTCTGGATAAGTCATGATGACAATCTGTGCCTCAGTTTCTTCATATGTAAACATGAAGGGTTTGAACTAGATGATTTCCAAATTGAATCCATGGGTAGCATGATAAAATGGGAAGAGCATAGCATGGAGCATGTATCATAACAATTCAAGGCTAGAATTTTGTTCCTGCCTCTTCCTTCCTGGCTATATGATTTGGAAAAAATTCTATAAACTTTCTGGTTATTAGTTTCCGCCTATGTAAAGCCACAGATGCTAACATTAACTTTGAAACAATCTTATGAAAAATAAGTACAATAATATATGTAAAAGAATTTGCCAAATGGCAAGCATTCAATAAATATCAATTATTCTGTTTAGTGTTAACACTTGTCATATTCTCAAGGCATTTATTATTTTTAATAGCAGTTTTATCATTATCTATAAAGGCATTGCTAGCCTTACTAACTTTAAAGAGAAATCATTCAATATACTAAACATCTATATGATCAAAAATAGCTTTATGAAATAATGCTTTTATTAAGCAGTTAATCTGTAGGACTGTAGCATTGATTATTTTCCTTAGGATCAACTCAGAAGAAGACCTGAGATTCAATGATAAGAAATGTGAGCCAATTTTAGTGTGATTCTCCTCTTTGTTTCTAATAGAATATGAAAAATAAGCAGATGAATTCTACATAAGAGAGCATTTAAAATCTTATTGCATAGGCTTATCCTTTAAACCAGTAAAGAAAAGGAAGCAGGTCCATGTGAAAAAAAATTATTTATGATCTTCAAAAAATGGAGCACAGCTAGTGGGTTTGAATAATTCTGCTTGCCCAAATGTTTCATTAAAACTGTAAAGTAAAAATATATAATTTATTTTTAGAAATCATCTAGGCTTACTATTAAATAGTAACATCTTTGGAAAAATTAAATCAAAATTGTTTTATCAGAGAAAGGGTAAGAAACCACACAGCTACATCACCAAAATGAGCAGCTCACCAGTTACAATGAACGTGAAGGTTTTAATGTAGTTCTGGCAGGGCTGAGTCAGATTAGAGAGAAAAATCATACAGACATATAAGGATCTTTCTCTTTTTGTCTCTCTTATTACAAAGTAAGAAGCATTTGGGGAACTTTTTTAAATTTAAAATTTTTATTTTTAACATGTATTAATTTGAAGCACCATTTCAGGTCCAGGTGCCATGTGGAAAGTGATTGATGTTCCAGGGATGGAAAAAGGGTGAATACTGGGAGACATCCAAGTTATAAACACTTAAAAATCCTGGAAAAATACACATTTCCTCTAAGAATAGATCCGCACAAAGAATCTAATTTTATTTTTGTTTGTTTGTTGCTTCATACATCCAAAGTAATATTATAAGCAGTTTTCAAATAAACATAATTAATCTTTGACCCTATCAAAATAACTACCCATTTAGTTTATCTATATTTTTGTTTACTAAAAATATCAACACCATATTTTAATGTATGTAGTTCAATACCATTTATATTCTAAACATGTCTTACTTCAATATAAAAGGAATTTTTAAATTTAATTTTTATTTTATTTTATAAACAGTTATGTAAAAAAATTTTTTTAGAAAATATTAGAAAATGAGCTTTAGAAGGGAAGGAAATTCAGTTTTTATAAAATTCACCTTTAATTTCAAAAGTTAGTGTATATTATCTTGGTATACAGACTTGAAAACAGTATCTGAGCTCTGTAATATACAACCTAATAAAATAAAATTTAGCTGGCACATATGACTGAAGATAGCTAGTTAATCATTGGATTTCACATTCAGAAAACCATTTTTTAAAGCCTTCATTGTAACACCAATTTTTGAATGCTCAGATATGGTACAGGTTCACTGAGCAAAGTCACTCTCAAGATGCTGCGTTTCTGCTCTCCACCCTGTATATATATTTTTTCACATAAGGTTTGTACTAGAAAAAAGTACTCAACCTTGCCAGAATCTATTATAAATCCCCAAATGTAAGATGCTGTAATTTTTAAAGGTAATACATGCCTACTTTATGGGAAGAGATGTGCCTCTTTGAACAGACTCTATTTTATTTAGACCAAGCTTGAGATGGCCCCTACTTCTGGATCTAAAGTTGCTAAAGTTTATAATAGTAATAATAAAACCTTGCAGAGCTTCAAAAAAGAAAAAAAAATCATAATAGAAGTACCACAAATATCCAACTTCTAAGAGCAGTCGTTTTTAGTTTGGTTTTTCTTCTTAATATAATTTCTCGAGAGATAAACCCAGGAACTCATCAGGCTTTATGGTCAGGGTCCTAATAGCAGTGAAGAATAATAAAAGCTCAACTATTTGAAACACCAACTTAAAGAATCTAAATAAGGCTAATGAACTTCACTTATATTGACTAAAGTCAGACATAAGAATAAAAGTGTGAGGGGTGCCTGGGTGGCTCAGTCGGTTAACCGTCTGCCTTCGGCTCAGGTCACAATCTCAGGGTCCTGGGGGATAGCCATGCATTGAGCTCCTTGCTCAGCGGGGAGTCTGTTCCTCCCCTCTCCCTCTGGCCCTCCCCTACCCCACTTCAAGACCCCTCTTCCCCCCTCTCAAATAAATAAATCTTAAAAAAAAAAAAAAAAAGAATAAAGGTGTGAGTAAACTGTGATGACCTAACTCCTTAAAACTTCAAGTAACAGCCTTGACCTTCGATTATCTCTATCAAGATAAGCAATATTATGATCATGTCAGTATTTAAAGTAGGAAAAAGTTACACAAGTCATAAACTTATAGATCTCATGATTCTTTCATTTTCCATTTATTATTGGTTCAGGCTTATACAACCTATAGAAAATTAGGTTAATTGATTAGGGAGCAGTGCCAATGAGGCCAGAGGATCGTTTTCGTCTTCGGAGACAAAAGTTAGCTATATACTGTGCTTTGATATAGCACAGAGTAAGGCTCATTCTATCAAGGCATGTACAAAAGTTATGCCATTAGCCCCAAAGGGAAGAAGGTCAAAACAACATATATGAATCATTATTATCTATCACCCCTTACAAAAAAAAATTCCCGTGCCTTCATGGGAGTGGGCCAATGGTATCATCTTTGGCACTATTCAACACATATTTAGAAAATTTATAGTTGAGAAACTACGAATCTGAATTTAAAATACAACATTGCATTGTTTATCTAGCTCTATTATTTCAATTTGCTATAATTCATTTTTATTTCTTTATTTTATTTTATTTCATTTTTTCAGTGTTCCAAGATTCATTGTTTATGTACCATACACAGTACTCCATGCAATACGTGCCCTCCTTAATAAAATAATCTCCTTTATATCAATCGTTTTGGTAAATGATATCCAGAAAATATAGCACTAAATGCAAATTACTTTGTCTTACATATTATCTTGTAGATACATTTTCCATTCCCAGTACCGAAATCAGCACTCTTACCATTTAGTGATAACCAAAGCCTATAGCATTAAATGATTCAAAAGAACTTTAGCTTTTATTACGAAATTCTGTTAAATAAAATTATTTTTATTTTTGTTCACTCATTCATTATTTACTGAATGCCTACTCTGTGCCAGGCTTTGTCTCATACAGTAGTAAAAAGACAGAGGAAGTCCTGATACAGAGCAGACTCAAAAACACATCTACCTCCTAGCCACCTTAAAAAAACACAATGCTATTACATTATAAATCAGAAATACAGGAAAACTTTTCTTGAGCCTAATCATGCCTCTAGCAAGTTATATTATGTTATTTTGGGAAAAGGTTTGAACCTTACACGTTACACCCCAGAGCTAACAATAGCTGTTAAAAAGAAAAAGTCTCTAGTTACACAGCTCTGGCTTCTGTTCATTTTGTGATTATTATTATAAGTCAAAAGTCTATAGCAATAAAAATGACATCAACAGGAACAACAATAACCATAATATGCACCAAATATTGTCTACAGCTAGATTAACAATGCATATTCATTGCATGAGGGTGGGTGGAAAGTCTTGGGGACTAGCTGACTCAATAAAAGGCCAATAAGGAACAAATCATGGTAGCCTTTCCACTTCCATCAGGTCACAAGGCTCTCAGGGTAGAAATTAAAATCTGGTTTACAACTTGAAAAATGAACTTCAAGTCATAGTAAAAAGATCGGTCACCATCATGTTGAAAAAAAGACCTTAAAAAAACTGCTTAAGCCATCAAGAGTTCATGACACTTTATTATTATTTTTTATGATTTGCAAACAAAGGGAAAAAATCCAATTTTTGCTAAAGTAGGCAGTGGATTAGGCCAGCAAAGAAAAGGCAAAAGACATCTCTGAATGCCTGATGAGCAAACATCTTATTCTCTTTTAGGGAAGGAAATAACATTAAAAAATACATATAAGTGAAAAAATGTGGAAATTTGAATGCAACATCTGAAAACCCTGAGATTGGTCATCCTTAAACCTCTTTACATAAAATAAATATTTAACCAGGTACCCTCAATGGACTTTAACTTACATATTTATAAATAATAAGCATATACTACTATACAGATATGTTATATACATTAAACCTACGCACAAAAAAGAAAAGTTTAAAGGACTAAATAAAACTGCATATAAGTAGCATATCTTATTTTCTTTCTTTCTTTCTTTCTTTTTTTTTTTTTAAAAGATAGTATTGCTCACAGGCTGGCTTCTGGCCATTCCATTCTGGTGACCACTTTGTAGAAATAAAAACTGGCTGAAGACAAAGTCAGAGGAAATAGTAATTTAGCATATATTACTCATGAGAACATTTTGTAAAAGGCTATGTTTTAAGGTAATAAATATAGAATAGCACTGTAAATCTATGAATAGAAAGATTCTGGTGTATTACTAAAACTATATTAACTTCCTAGTTGAATTCCTAAGAATCACTGACCATCAAACAAGCCTAGCCTTCAGCAAGATGAAAAGCATGATATGCATGTTCTTAAGCAACAATACTAATAATGCAGAAAATGTGAAGTTAGAATTCTCAACACTCTAAACACCTGGTGTGTCACTTGATTTATCCGTCAGAATAGTAAAACCTCAGTGTAAACTCTTAAAAATTTCTGACCTGCGGACCATTCAGTACCGAGGCTAACATTTGCCTTCCTTACTCTTTCTTCTTAGGTGGTATAAATAGAGATTATATAGATTATATAGATTATGTAGAGGATTAAGTGAACAGATTACCTCTCAGCACTTGAGAAATCCTCATTTACATAATGAAACATATTTACTAATTAAAGACTTATCCATTGACAAGTCTGAAACTCTTTCTAGCTTAATGCATCCGAAATAAATAAAATTGCATTTGTTTAAAATATTCTTTAATTGATTTTTGTCCAGCATTTTCCATTTTGTAAAAATTAGTGAGGTTTCTCTTAACCAAAGTGTGATGAATGCATGCATTGTGATATTACTCTGCATATTTCAGTCACTAATAACTTATTTATTTATAAGCTATGTGGCTATAGGAGGAATAGTAAAGGCCCTAAAAGACACATTTTATATATTGACTCAATTATTGGCAATCAAGCATTACTTAGAGCCATTGTTTAAATGAATGCCTTTGTTTTATCAGATTCTACAAGTGCATGAAATAGAAGTGATATTGTTATATTTCTCATATTTCTCCTTGAGGTTTTTATGAAACCTTAAGAAGAAAGTATATAGGAAAGAGATTGTACATTTTACAATTATAAGTACTTGATCTAAAAAAAAAAAAAAGTCGTATGGCCTAAGATTAATGCAAAAATATTATGGACTGAGATTTAAACCAAATTGGTTGTGTATGCATTTACTTATCACCCAGTAGGCATGGCAGAACTCCATCTTATTATGTTTAAAAGTATAAATCTCAAATTTGTACGTCATATGGATGGAATGTATCCAGCAATAAATATGCAGTTTAGAGGAACCTTTGCAATGCTGTAGAATAATTTGGACAGCTGGTGTTATTGGTTGATCTACAAGGTTTTTGGTGTTCTTATCAATCTGCTCTTTTACACTTAATTTAAATTTAGTATAAATATTCACTGTCAAAAAAATTAAATTGGGGGAGAATGATCTCACATTTTAACTCAGGATATAAAACAAAAATATTAGCAGATGAAGTACTTGGGTAGGTGAGTTTTTGTGGTTCAAATGGTATGGAGACAAAGGAAGTGGTAATTTGTTTTTGTTTATGCAGACTTAGATGCAGTTCTAAATGAAAAAGAAAAATCCTTCTACTTGCCAGTTCCGTGGTATACATGCTCTTTTTATTAGAAAAACTTGTTAAATTACTAATAACATGTAACATTTGTTGAGTACTCCCTCAAACCATTCCCACATATTATCTCAAAACAGTTTTAGGAGATTAGAAGTCATTATATTTAGCAAAAGGCAGATAAGGTAGGTAACTTGTACTGTTTTAACCAATTTTGGATTTATACAGGTAGAGGAAGAAAGATTTTACTGTTACCATTCATGTTGGAGAACAAGGACTCTTTGCAGCATATTAGTATCTGCAGTTTAAGAATTACTTATGCAATTAATACTAAGTGGTTCTGTCCCTTTTGTATTCCCTGGATAGCTATTATTATTATTTGGGCTAGAGTTATGCTGGTGTGATTTCTGCAGCCCTAATGGGCTGTCTTCATAAAACCTGAATCCTATTGTTTGCTTTTTCCACCCAACACAACAATGTCCACCTATGGAGCCAAGATCATATTAGACTTAGTCCTACGTGAGATTCTAACTTAATTATATTTAATTCCTTCTTCAAATAACACATCATTTCTCAAGTGCTTTTAAAATGATTGCAAAATCTACAGGAAGACAACAAAAGAACAAGGCCTGTGCATATTTTACATGCGTTCTGTCAAGCTCAAAGAAAGAATCATATTTGGCCACTTGGAACACAGAGAAACCTGTGTTCAGGATTATATTCAGGATTTAATTCAGGATTAAATACAGGATTGTATCCAATGAGTAAAAGGGAAATCCAAGAGAAAACTTCTCGATAATATCCATCAAATAACAAATGAAAAGCAAAGTATTTGCAAACATGGGAGCAAGTGGAAATATGGCAGGCTACTTCAGGAACTTAGGAAAGCAAAGTGGCACACAAAGCCAGAGAGCATGCAAAGCTCTAATTTGCTAAAAGAGAAGTTTCAAATGATCAAATTACCAATTATTAAAACCAAGAAGGGCAAAAACTCTTCAAGAAGAGACAGAAGAGACTGGAATAGAATGTCAGTTCTACTCATACACTAACACAAAAATATCTGTAGTTTCCCCCTACACTTTACTAAATATATCACTGACACATCACTCAATTCTAAATTGAGTTGCTATGTCACAATAGTGTAAATACTGAATATTTATCTAATTGAAATTACAATATAACTCTACTGGGAGAATGGGTAGGGAGATGACGGGGGTGCATGAGTAGTAAGCATAGGAGAGTAGGGATACTAAATCCTGAACAGTATACTTTTCCCATAGTGAGAGATCAATAGACAATGTCTACAATAGAAAAATCAAGAATTTGAATCAGAGGAAAGAATCAGCACAATAATAATTTACTATGATAACTCTGGGGTTGTTCAAGCAGAGAAGATATTTATATTTTTAATCTATTGTATTTAAGGATTCAGAATTTTAAGAGTCGTTTAACGCAAAAACAAGCTATCCTTGTTTTTAATTCTGACAAAATAAACTGACATTGATCTATATGCTAAATAATGAAAATTTGATTTGAGAAGTAACTGAAAACAGGCCAGTGCCTGTAAGGTAGGTACCACCTTGGCCGAGCTAACCATAAAGCCCCCATGATCATTACGGAAGGATAGAGGATGCTGGGAAAGAAAAATGATGTGACAAGTTATTAAACAACTCAGCTTTTTGGAAAATATTATTTACCACATTATGAACAAACAAAACAAAGGACTTTTTAGTACATCCCCTCAACCCCCATAAAAAAAAAATGGTAACATTCTTTGGAGCCTATTTGTAATTCATATATCTTATTTTATATAATATTTTTATTCCATCTAATTTTTCTTATTTTTTACTTTGTATAATAGTATCTTTTGCTTGACCAGATGGCAGTGAATCAGCCAATAATCACGGAAGGCACATCGTAATATATTAACATCCTAATGAATTATCGCAGATCTGTTTCCAAAAGTCACAACCAATAATAAAAATACAGAATTGACCTGGAAACAAGATTGCAAGATCTGAAAACATCCTGGTACGGCATTCTTATTTTCCATCTGTAATAGACACTTCCCTTGCTTATCCAGTTTCCATTACCAAAGCCTCCCTAAGTAAAATTTAAAATCTGTTCAGGTAATCACCTCTTCCTCACATAGCCCAAGTGGCTCATGGGAGGCTACCCCACCCTCCACTCCAGAGGCAGGACCGGTTGTTTCAATGCCAATCACTTTACTAGTAATTAGTTTATAAATGGGTACATGATTCATTTTTAATTAATGAAACATAAGGAAAGATTTGCTGGAAACTTCAGAGTAAGTTTTTCATTCTTCTTCTGGCAGAGTAATGGGATCTCTCTTTCTCCTCTTGTGTCAAAGGTGAATAACACATCAAGAGACTCTGACTGCTCTTGGCAGCCATCTAATCACCAGGAAGTCAACCAGCTTTAGGATGAAGCCAAAGCAGAATAAAGAGATGGAAACGTACCTTGATGGTAATACCGAACCACTGAATGAATCAATCTATAGCCTACCCACAGTCTGTACTTCCTATTAACATGTGCTAATGGTTTCTTGTACGCCACTCTTAATTGGCCTTTTTATTTTACATATACAACAGAATCCTAACTAAATTCAAACTGATAATTCCTAGAATCATTAAACATTGTAAACTCAACATTAACTCAATTTTAGTCTTTTTTCTCATTTTACATAATTCCAGAATTTCAGGCTCAGATAAACCATGAAAAATGCCACTCCTGTGTGTGTGCTTGCACATACCCTTACACGCACATTACGAATGTGTACATGTGTGTGTTGTATGTATGTGGTTGTGCAATGAAAGGCAGTGGGGCATCCGGAATTGAGTGGGAGTATTTTGGAGCTAATATGGCAACCTGAGAAGGTAGAGTAAATGACAGAAGATAGTCAGGGAGGCCATAGGGACAGTGGGGAGAGAAGAGCTAGCTTGAGGAAAGGCCTGTAAATAGAACCTCACAAACATTATAAAGCACACTATTACTATTTTGATACATTTGTATGTTTGCTCAGTGTGAGGTTTCAAGCAATTTATAAATAAAAAATTATGAAAATTCATCATCTATTTACTTTTTCATTTTCAGGTTTGAAATTTATTTTCTAAGAAATTTCAATAGTTTAAAGAATAGTTTAAAGAATCAGATAATTCTATAAAGTTTGTTATGAAAATTTATAGTTCTCCAAGTTTCCTTCCCATTTACTATTCTCCAGAGGCAGCCACTTTTGTTTGTTTCAGCTAGTTCTTTTCTCTAAATAATTCAACATCTTTAGTTTTCCATTTTAGACATTATCTATTGAATCCCATCATGTGAGAAGTTAAAGGTTTAGTCTCCTTTACTCCTTTGCTCCTACCATACATGTACTCCTTATCACTCCCCCACCCTATCCTCCCAATAAAGTTATAATTTTAATTAGATTAATATTCAGTATTTACAACACGGTAGTGACTGTGTAAACTCAACTCAGATTTGAATCATATACTACTGGTATGCGGTAAACTGATTCTCTGAAAAGAAAAAAAGTCCTGATTTGTTCAGTTTGCTGATCTCAAAGGTATATATACTCCCACCTTCACTAATTTCAAATTACTGATTTAAGGTCTTAAAATTTGAAACAGATGGGCATATTCAGTTCTCAACAAGCTCTTTCCCTTTGGGTTAATAATTGTCATGTTTGTATTTGCTACATTTTCTATGTATTTATAAATTATGAAACAGCAAACTCCCCATGTAACTCCCTTATTAAAATGTATAGATAGGGGCGCCTGGGTGGCTCAGATGGTTAAGCGTCTGCCTTTGGCTCCAGTCATGATCCCAGGGTCCTGGGATCGAGCTCCGCATCAGGCTCCCGGCTCAGCGAGGAGCCTGCTTCTCCTTCTCCCTGTACTGTTCCCCCTGCTTGTGCTCTCTCACTCTCTGTCAAATAAATAAATAAAATCTTTTTAAAAAATCAATAAAAATGTATAGATACATTAGATATTATATTAATGTTTTGTTTTTAAAAAACTGTTCTTGCACCTTCTGTTCTGGTTGCCTTAAATGTTTGGTACACCATTTCCCTGGGATCTCCCTTCACTAATGTCCTGAGGATTCTCTTTCCCATTTTAGATCTGTTGTTCCTGGATCCCATGTGTTATGGCCTGAATGTTTGTGTCTCCCCAAAATCCATGTGTTGCAATCCCAACCCTCAGTGTTATGATATGAGGAGCTAAGCCTTTGGGAGGTGATTAAACCACAAGAGTGGAGCCCTTATAAATGAGATTAGTGACGTTATAAAGGAGACCACAGAGAATGCCCTCACCCCTTCCACCCTGAGACGGGTTACAATGAAAAGATGGCCATCAGCAAACAAGAAATCGGGCCCTCAACCAGAACCAAATCTGCCAGCATTTTCATCTTGGACTTTCTGGCCTCTAGAACTGTGAGAAATGCTTGTTGTTTAAGTGACCTAGTCAATGGTACTTTGTTATAGCAGCCTGAACTAAGACACCATTTCTTTCTTGGTTTACTGCCTCATTTTGGTTGAGCACTTCTCGAGTAGCTTCTTAAGAAAGTTTCTGAGGGGCGCCTGGGTGGCTCAGTGGGTTAAAGCCTCTGCCTTCAGCTCAGGTCATGATCTCAGCGTCCTGGGATCGAGCCCCGCATCGGGCTCTCTGCTCAGCATGGAGCCTGCTTCCCCCCCCCCCCCGCTTGCCTCTTTGCCTACTTGTGATCTCTCTCTCTGTCAAATAAATAAATAAAATCTTTAAAAAAAAAAAAAAAAGTTTCTGAGACTTTGCCTATCTAGAAATGTCTTTATTCTACCTTCACACTTGACTGATAATAGGAGTGACTATATGACTCCAGATGGAAAGTAATTTTTTCCAGAATGTTGAAGTTTCTGATTCATTTTGTTTTAGCTTTCAGTGTGGGCATTGCAAAGCCCAATGGCATTCTGATTCCTCATCCTTTACACATAATTTGTTTTTCTTGTGTTGAAAACTCTAAGCACTTTGTCCAAAGTACATATGTTTTTAGGATTAGAATGAATTCAGGTATCACTCTAGTAGCTTTAGTTCCACTTGTATTCCAATATGGTTTTATGAGTAGGAGAAAACGCGTGGAATACCGAATACCCTGGAAGCAATGTGACAGCCTATCATCTGAATATGCCCACAAGGCTGTAACATATATAAATATGTATGCTAATCTGGAAAAAAATCTCCATAAGGAATTGATGAGGAGCTTTCATTAATTCTATATTGTGTGTACAGTGGGGGTTGGGGTGGGAAGGACTAAAGGAGGGAAAGAGAAAAATAATTTGGACTGGAAAGGGAAAAAATGACTTTTCTGCTTGACCTTGGAGAATAGGAAGTTTAAAAGTACTAGTAATGGATCTGTATTACAGAAAAGGATAAAGAGCAAAACAAATAAAATGATTCATAACTCCATCTCACAGAGAGGTCCTCTTAATGTCTTAAATACTGCTAATAATAAAAAATAATACATGAACAAGGACAGAAAATCCAAGTGGTCATAAAGGGATACCATGAAAGTAAAATTCTTCCTCCACATTCTGCTATCTCACATGTCACAGGTTTTTAGTTATTCTCCTAGGAAAAACTTAATAGCATATGGAAAGTATAAAACAATTACCAAAGCTACTATGTTAGAACAGTATTCTGCCCTTGCTTTAATAAGTAACAATGTCTTCCATACTACTTTATATAGAGCTACTCCATTCTCTTTAATGACTACATGATATCCCATGGTATTGACAGAGATTCAGGAAACTATGGTCTGCAAGCCACATCTGACCACCACTTGGTTTTATATAGTCCACGAACTAAAAAAAAAAAAAAAATTTAACATTTTTAAATAATTAAAGAAAGTAAAAAGAAGAATACCATTTCTGTGACAGGAAAATTACGTGAAATGCAAATTCCAGTGTCTGTAAACAAGTTTCACTGGAACACAGCCAGGCTCATCCATCTTATGTGCTGTCTGTGGCTGCTTTTGCACTACAGCAGTTAAACAGTTGTGACAGAGACTATAGAGCCTGCAAAGCCTCAACTATTGACTCTCTGGCCCTTTACAGGAAAAGTTTGCGGAGTAGAGACTATTTATTTCACTCAACATTATGAACTACTCACAGAATTTCTAATTCTATGAGTGAAAGGGGTAAAAGTGGCAGCATGAGCAGAGGTAAAAAAAAAAAAAAAAAGATGCAAATATGGCAAATAATCAACTGGATGTTCAGTGATCTGGGTAGGAAAGTGATGAGAAACAGAGCAAGAAAGAGATAGGTTGGGGCCATATCATGCCATCATTAGATTGCCAGGTAGAGGAAATCTGCCATTCATCTGGCAGTAAGTTGGGAACTCCTGAGATTTTGAGCAGGGGTGGGGAGTGGCGTAAACAGGATCTATTTTAGGAGATTAATCTGGCTATGCAATATGGAATTAATGCAGAGGGTGTTGCTAACAGGTAAGGAAACCATTTTTAGTATTATTTCAGAAACCCATTAAAAAGGTCATGAATTCATGTGAAAATGTAAATTCCAAGATATAAATGTACCCTTGAAATAATTTCTACAGTTCTGAAAATCAAGGAAAGGTGTCTGTGTGTTTCTGTATGTGAAGCTGTTTAAAAATCACTTAGAATTATTTCTTTCTATAAAAAAACATTAAAGTGTATCTCACCATGGGAGTTTTAGCCCATTCTTTCAATACACCCAGCTAGAATTTTTAAATGTGTTTTCCATGAAACCAACAACCCAAGAAACTAATTGAGTCATATACTAGTTGCTGAATTAAGCTGGAGTATGGTATCTGATTATTTGATTATTTCTTAATGTATTACTTATAATCTTAAGGCTCAAATATGGCAATGTAAGACATACAAGATTGTCTGTTTTTTCAAAGGCAAATGTGAAGTACTCATCATAATCTGGTTAAAAATCCTAAATAGCAAGAATGCTGGTCTTCTAGACGGAGTAATTCTAATTAACCTTATAAAAATAAGATTTGTACAGTATGTGGAAAATTAAGGATATAAACAACCATTAAAAGAAAAGCCTAATTACATTATAATAATTATGTTCAACGGACACAATAGGCAATAGTCACATAGCAGTACCATATTTTAAATGCCATCATAAATAATATAAAATGGTAATGTTATATTGTGTTATTTTTCAAAATAATATTTTAAATTACTCCTTTAAACATCCAAATAAGTTGTTCTATTAACAAACGGATTTGAATGTGTACTCTGTAGTTACTTTTTTAAAAAAAGAGTAGGCTGGACCTCAAGCTAAATTATATTAGGAAATGAACAAATAAAATAAAAAGTTAATATTATAGTAGGATTTTATATGTATCACTATGTTTAGGGTTGGAGGAATAACAAGAAGAGAAAAAAGAGTGTTTGAGTTCTGCTTAGAAGGTTTTATTTTCCTAAATAAAATAATTGGCCATTAATAATTGGCCATTCTAGTGATAAAAATAAACACAGGATGGGGTGCCTGGGTGGCTCAGTGGGTTAAAGCCTCTGTCTTCAGCTCAGGTCATGATCTCGGGGTCCTGGGATCGAGCCCCGCATAGGGTTCTCTGATCGGTGGGGAGCCTGCTTCTCTCTCTCTCTGCCTGCCTCTCTGCCTACTTATGATCTCTTTGTCAAATAAATAAATAAAATCTTTAAAAAAATAAAAAAATAAACACAGTAGTTTAGAACTTGAACTCCAAAGAGAAGAAGACTTGAATTCCAAATTGTGTGATTTGGACAAGTTCCTTAACCACTTCAAGCCTCAGATCCCTCATCTACTATAATAAGATCTACCCTGAATTCAAAGGCTTGTTGGTAGGTTTATATGCGTTACATGTACTTGTCATTGTAAGAATACTAAGTACTAAAAAAGTGACAACTACTGTTTTTAATGTAATTATTACTTCCCATCTTAAGTTTTATCCTTTGATGATTGCATCTTAGGGTATAAGGAAGATGGAAGAGAGTAATGAAAATCAAGACTAACAACATAATAATTACTTCCCATCCCCTTCCCACCAACCTACTCAAGCACTGGCTTAGGAGAAATGTTAACATTAAGCCCATTATTACTGTGGTTCACGGCCTTTGATGGGCACTTAGCATGTTATAGAAGCTGTTATTAGGATACAAAACCAGAAGGTCCTCAGTGGGTCCCCATGTAAGGGCTGCCTCTGAACTCAAAGGAATCACTAGACTTGGAATCTCCCATCTGCATCCTTACTAGAAAGCCTCGCAAATGTGACGCTGTCAGAAACATATGACTTAAGTGTTTCTGAGATAACCTTTCCAATGTGCTGCTATATTTAGTGGTCTATTTACCAGCCGAAGGAGCCATGTTTCCTAAAACACAGTATCTCCAAAAATATATAATAGATGGAGAAAGAATTGTGCACACTTGAAAGGAAATTTTGACACTAGCCCTACCTTGCTTGTTCTGGATAATTGCTTTACATAAATGGTGTTTCTTAAAAAAACTTCATTAATTAGTATATACTATTCCCTACCTCAACGATGGTATTTTCCTTTTATATTATTACATTGTGGTAATTGTCTTTATATATATACACACACACACACACACACATATATATATTTTTTAATTTCAGATGAATTCGGTGGCTGGTAGCAAAAAGTCCTTCATCATATAAAAGATGTGCAGGGAAATGAATACATGACCAGTTAAAATGAATACCTCAGTTAAAATATTTGTTTAGCAGTCATAGAACCACTCCAACTCTCGGGTGAAGATTTGCTTTGTCTTAAATAATATATGCTTCACTGATTGGTATGACCTAGCCAGCTATATATCCTCCTTATCTTAATGTGGCCTTGTTTTTCTGTTCTGGCAGGCAGAAACTGTCATGAACTCATAAAAATAAGTTTGTTCGTTTGTTTTTTTAAAATTACTTGATTCCCCAAGTCAAGTTTCAGTGCTATAGTCAGAACTATAGAGAAAACAAAATGGGGGTAGGGGGGAGGGTTGCTTGTGTTTTAAAGAAATGAACGCTGAACTCATAAACTAATTATAAAAACAGAATGCTGAACTCCATGACAGCTCTCCAGGTTATCATGTTCAAAATACATACACAAGAAGGAAGATTAAGTCAAGAATCTGCTTTAATCCATACAAACGCCTTATCAAATAAGGCATATCAACTTAGTCAAGGTAAAATTTCAGTCGATTGTGGCTTGAGTACATATGCACAGCAAACGAATTCTATATGGATATGTGATTAAGAAAAAAAGTCAACCAGCTGTAAAGTGAAGCAATAAGAGATGAAGTCAATGGTCTAAAAATTAATCTTTACCGCAAGTAAAAATTGGTTGGTAAATTTTGAGGAGAATGATTGTTTGTTTCATAAATGTGAATTTAATAGGAGAAGCAGCATCAGCTGACCACATTGCTACAGAGGGATTTTTTTTCAAGAACTGAAAAGTCAGAGAGCAGAAAGATTAGAATAAGAAAAATGTCTGAAAGCAGATGAAACTGGCCTATGATGCAAGAAAATGCCTTCAAGAAGATTCATATCCAAGAACGAGAAGTAAGGGTAAGATATCAGGTAGCCGTGGGCAGACCAATGTGTATTTGATGGCAACCCAGCTAGCTTTAAGATTAAGTTATATATATTCTACCAGGACACCTAGGTACAAGAAAGCATTGTTTTGTGCAATATATATTTAATCAAATAAAAATCCAGGAGCAAGGCAAGACCAGCTGCGTTGTTTCTAATAATGTTGGTGCTCTAGTGGTATTCATATACTGCAATGTTTCAAAGTTTCGGCTGATAGCCTTTGCAAATGTAAAGAGTCTACTGTATTTACCTTGAAATATACTTGTCATATAGTAAGAGAAAAACCTAGGGTTGTTTTCAGATGGTACACTGCATACATTTAATTGATCTATTTTTAAGGTATAAATATATTTAGCTAAGTCTATTTGTTACTCCAATTTGAACCAGATATATTAAACATAGTTCTCTGAAGTAGTTACTCATTAACTTCAGGTCAAATTGAAATCTTATTTATAAATATACAATGCTCTCAGATTCCATGATCCAAGTCCGTGGCAACAGGTAAACATGTATTTTCAGGAGTATGTTTTAAAAGTTACCTAATCTTTATTTCCTAAGGAGTGCACAGGGTTATTTAAAGTGGCCACAATTTCCTCCCTGATCTCTACCCAAATTGTTACTAATTTCTAGAATGTAATGGCAAAGAAAGAGAGTCAGGTTGAAATGAAGTCTTAGGATATGAGATCTAAAGATTCAATTGTGTAATGAATATTTACTCTATAAAATGTGTCGCTAGTGTTTCATATTAATGAAAAGGAATCATATGGAGTGGGATATATAGCTTGAGAACCCTGATCAAATGTTTTTCATACATATTTTCAAAAAGTTGTCTCTTCTTTGTTAGTTAATGATCTGATTTATTTCACTGCCTCAGTGTGATTTGCCACAAAGTGTCTATGTAGTAGGAAATACATTGACTTAATTTTTTAAAAATTTCTTCCCAAATATCACGAGTGGCCTAGCAATAAATATATTTTTGATGAAAAATTTGTTTCCATAGTAACATGTTAAGATGTCATTCTTTGTGATGATGTAGAATATGCAAGTGAATACTTGAAGGCTACTGGAACAACTATAAATGAATAGGGGATAACTGACACATGGTAAGGGCAGATAAAGTGACTTATATTGTCAAAAGTTGATCTCTAGAAGATGACTTATTTGACATGTTCTTGATAGCTCTATTACTCGATGAGACATTGCTCAGAAACTTAATGGGCATTACATTGATTGTACGTCCTTGCAATGGTAACATAGTTGTACTACAAGGCAGTTATCACTGGATTTTATTTTTGTTGCTTTTTCCTCTTTGGTTTTGTTTGTTGTATAATAGTTAGGATAGATAGTTAAAAGGACTTCAAATGCTAACAGATTTGTTTTGTGTATGAGTCTAACATCATTAGGAAATTACTGATTTCATCTAATGACTAAATAGGATGGTCAAGGTATATTTCATCTTCCAAAGTAAGTATTTACCTCTGGAAAATCATCCAAATGATTGTTTTAGTGTATGAACGAATGTGCTTTGCCAGTTTTTAAAATACTGCTGCTTTATATTCTATGCTTTTAGGAATAATGTTTCCCTTTTCCATATTTCAAAATGATGTCATTTAGGTTAATCTTCATCTTTCACTCTGTGACTAGGATGAGAGCTCCATGAGCACAGAGACTTTGATCCATTACTTGCTGCAACCTCAGGGGCTAAAACAGTGCCTAGAATATAGAAGGCATTAGACTGAACTGTTGGTTTGGGGCTATATGATCAGTATAAGTATAGAGCCTTTAACATGCTCGTTCCTGGCCATACTGCAAGATCCTTTATAAATGCCTACGAAAACTGTGGATTAGAGTTTGCACATGCTTTTCAAGTAATATCAGGAATTAGACTCTAGGTCTTATTTTCAACATTCTTCTGAAATAGCTTTTGCCATTAATAGCCATATACTTACATATAGCTTTGGTCCTCATTCTTTTTTTTTTAATACAAATTTTACTTATTTATTTGATGGGGGGCACAAGCAGGCAGAGCAGGAGAGGGAGAAGTGGGCTCCCTGCAGAGCCCTCTGATGCAGGCTTGACCCCAGGACCGGGATCATGACCTGACCCCAAGGAATACGCTTAACTGACTGGGCCACCCAGATACCCGTTTGGTCCTCACTGTAATCAAACTCATGTCACCTATTGATGGTCTACATCATCCACCTTAAAACTCTCTCCACAATTCTTTTTCTTTTTTTTTAATTCTCTCAGGTTTTCCTCCTGCTTTTGCAAATTCTTGGTTGATGCCTTCTCTAAAGGTCCTTGTAGGGGTAATTTCTATGTATGTATTCTTTTCTTTACTCTTCCCTCTTATTATAAGCTTTATCTAAAGCACCTTATTAAGTCTCATATTTTCAAGTGCCATCTCTATATTCCTGATTCTTCAATTTATACTTCAAGCCATTTCTTTCTTAAATTACAAACTGATGCTTTTGTGCTAACGTTCTGCGTGCACCTCAAACTTTAAGTTTAAAACAAACTCAGTCTCTTCCTCCCCAAACATGTTCTCACTCCTTTATTTCTTATTTTAATTTTTTTGTAAATGAGTTGAGTGTTGAGTGAAAACTTTTTTGGCGTGTTGAGACGGATGACAGGAAGGGGATGCATATGATGTCCACTGTGGCGTCAAAGAAAAAAAAAAAATCTTTCCCAGTGAATAAAGTTAGCTTTTTCTTTAACTTTTAAAATTTTAAATTTTGGACTATTTTATGTGCTAATATTGGGATATGTGGGGTAAGTGGCAGAGTGACTCACAAGATCTCACTTTCAAAGACAAACATAGTGAAAGGAAGTAAATGTAATAGCAAATAATCCATTGGCAGCACCCAAACAACAGAAATGGCACGTGTGAGAAACAGATCTTTAAAAATTGGCACCTCAGTGTAAAAGAGGAAGATGGTGTCAGTCAAGATAAACCAGGCTTTGTCAGAGTAGCCCCTAAATTTAAAAAATGTTCATTACTCACTCACATAGTCTGCTCTAAAGAAGCTGATTCCCCAGGGCCGCTCTTCTCTACAGGTCGGGATAGCATTCCCACTGCTTCCATCCTGGAAACCTATATATCAACATGTGCTCTTACTTGTTGCGGCAGGGGAGGGAGGGACTGGGTAACTAAGAACCAGCAATTAAACACTTCCACTCAGAAGCAGCACACACTATTTCTGCTAATATTTTACTGGTCAAATTAAGGCAATTGGCCCTACCTACAAAGAAATGGGAAATATAATGTATCCATGTGCTCAAAAGTAGAGGAGAGTTGGATACAGTGAACAGTAGTGGTATGTGCCACAGTAAATTTCCAGGGAAGAAAGCACAATTCTACTTCTGCTTCTCCAAAAACACTCGGGAAGGGGAAGGAAGCATTTAGGGGGGTGAAAGGAGAAGGGAAAATACTGAGCTCAGCAAATGCTCAATAGCATTCCCACAATATTAGTTCTGGAATGTATGCCCCACCTTCCACCATGCTGAAGTAATAAATGAGGAAAAATGATAAGATCTCACCCTGTGTCGTCCCCAGCTAAAAGGCAGATGAAGAAACGAGAAATAATCATGATCCAGAACTATGAGAAAGACAAATAAGAAAATAAATATAATTGCTTAAGATGGTGGCCTAGAGAGAAAAAGCAGATAAGATACCATAGATGACATAATACCCACAGAGCAGGAAGTTCCCTGGTTAAATTCTGTAAGATTTGCCCACCATTTCTGCCCTTTATCTGGAAGAGGAGCGGGAGAGTGTGCTGCGCAGAAAGTATTACAGGATGGAAAAATGGCCTGCAAGAATTTGTTCCAGTTAAATATTAAGTAGCAATAATGTCAAACACATGGAACTGGCCTCATGGGGGGGCTGGAGGAGAACTATTTTGTCTACTTTACCACTGCCTCTTCCCAAACCCTCCAGATCCGATTACTAGAAGGCAATAGATCCACCCAGAATTAGAACAATTTCATGGCAATAAATTTCATAACTCACACAAAAGGGGGAAAAAATCCTTGAAAAACACTAACCAAAAGACAAATAAGAAATTAGCCCTGTATCTTCTGAAGAAACCGAACGCACTATAAATTTTTTTAATCTTACAAAGAAAACTCTAAAATTAACTGGTGCCAACAATAAATTCTATCAGGTATTTAAGGA
Source organism: Potos flavus (assembly GCA_028534135.1). Lineage (NCBI taxonomy): Eukaryota > Metazoa > Chordata > Mammalia > Carnivora > Procyonidae > Potos > Potos flavus. Next base: position 140,710,483 of record CM052883.1, read on the forward strand.
AGAAACAATATCAGTCTTAGACAAATTCTTTCAGAAAATAGAGGTGAAGAAAATGCCTCCTAAATTGTTTTATGAGGTCAGCATAATATAAAAATTTAATGAAGGCATTGCAAAAAAAAAAAAATTTACAGGTCAGTATCCTTCATGATCATAGATCCAAAAATTACTTAACAAAATATTAGCGAATCAAATCCAGCAATATGCAATCAGAGCATGATTGAGTAGGGTTTATCCTACAAATGTCAGGTAGGTTTAACGCATGAAAACATAGTAAGGGAATAAAGGAGAAAAGCCCTATGATCATGTCAGTAGAAAGAGAAGAGCATTTGACAGAATTCAACACCTGTCCCTTAAGAACAAATAAACAAGCAAAACTAAGCATTAACTAGGAATAAAAAAGAATTCCCTCAACCTGGTAAAGGTCATCTTCAATGAAATCTATGGCTATCATCACACTTAATGGTGAAATATTTTACACTTTCTCCTAAAATTCGGAATAAGTCAAGAATGGGAAAGAAATAGGGTCACCTGGCTGGCTCAGTGGGTTAAAGCCTCTGCCTTCGGCTCAGGTCATGATCTCAGGGTCCTGGGATCGAGCCCCGCGTCGGGCTCTCTGCTCAGCAGGGAGCCTGCTTCCCCCTCTCTCTGCCTGCCTCTCTGCCTACTTGTGAT
>CM052883.1:140711654-140723414 GCA_028534135.1 Potos flavus
AGCTGATTCAAAAATTTACATAAAATGCAAAGGACTTATAACATCCAAGCAATCCTGAAAAAAGGAACAGAGTTGAGAATTTACACCATCTCATGTCAAGGCTTGCTGTAATACCACAGGAATCAATACAGAATGGCACTGCCATAAGGATGGACAAACAGATGAATGGAAAAGAGAGCCCAGAAATCAATCCACATTTATACAGTTAATTCGTTTTTGATAAAGGTAACAGAGCAATCCAAAAGAGAAAAACATATTTTTAGTAAATAGTGCTGAAATAACTGGTTACTAATACAGAAAAAAAGAACCTCAAACCCCTAACTTATATCGTACACAAAAATTAATTTGAGATAGACAAAGATTGAAACATAAAAGCTAAAACCATACAAATTTTCAAGGAAAACGTAAGAAGAAAGCTTCATGACTTGGAGGTAGGCAAAGATTTCTTAGATAGTGAAAAGCAATAACCATAAAAAGAAATAATTGCTAATTTAGACCTTACCAACCTTAAAAAACCTTCTCATTATATGAAATAATCAGTGCATAGATTGTGAGAAAAAATTCACAAAATATGTATCTGAAAAAAAATAGTATTGAGGAAATAGAAAGAAGTTCTACAAAACAAAAGAGATAACCCAGTGATAAATGGGAAAAACATTTGAACAGTTATACAAATTAGCCAATCAGCACTTGAAAAAATGCTGTACTTTGTTGCCAGAGAATTTCTTTCTAAAATACAATAAAATACCAATACACACCACCCCCAGGATGGCTAAAATTGAAGAGAGTGAAAACTCCAAATATAGTTAGGATATAGAGAAATTGAAACTCACATATTAAAGATGACAATGCCAACAACCATTTTGGAGAAAAAAATCTGGACGTTTCTTATTAAATTAAACATACCCATAGCTGATGACCAGCAATTCAACTCCTGCCATTTACTCTAGGGAAATGAAAACATTAACAAAAAACGTATATAAGAATATTTATATCAGCTTTATTCATGATTGTCAAAAACTGGAGAGTGCCCAGGTGACCACTAATAAGAGAATGAGTAAACTATTACGTTATATTTATACAGTAGAATATTCCTCAGCAGGGGAGAAAAAAAAAAGAAAAAAGAAAAGCAGTGCTACATACAAAACATGGATAAATCTCAAAAATACGATGCTGAGTTAAGGAAAATGTTTATCAATGAGCATTATGTCACATAAGTCCAACTACATGAAATTCTAAAACTGCAAAATCTACTCAGAGGAAAAATTCAAACAGTGGGAGTTTAATAGCAGGAATTGGGATGACACATGAGAGACCTTTCTAGGGAGATGGCAATATTATGCTTTTGTTTGTTTTTTAGTAATCTCTACACCCAACGTAGGGCTTGAACTCACAACCCGGAGATGAAGAGTCACATGCTCTTCTGCCTGAACCAGACAACGTGTCCCCAGTATTATGTTTCGCTAGTGATTTAGGTTACACAAATGTATTCATTTACCAAAATTTATAGTATATTTACGTAAGATTTATGTATTTTGTTGTATGTAAATTTTACATCACGAGAAAAACTTTAATTATTGAATCCTTGTTAATGATATGCACAATGAAAAAAAAATGATGTGCACAATGAAATATTTAGGGAAAACGGATCCAGTGTCTGTAATTTAACTTGAAATGCACAATTTGAAATAAGATAATTTCCGAAGGGGTAATGAATAGAAAGATGAGTATGCAATAAAGCAAATATGACAAACTGTCATTAATTGCATCTAGGAGGTGAGTATATGGGTGTTTTCTGTCAAGTTCAACACTGCTTCAACTTTAAAATTAATCTTTAAAAATTTGGGAATTTTTTTAAAAGAATCAACTGTCCTATTGTTGGGTAGTTTCAATAACTGTTAACCCAAAAGTATACTCCAATCCTGTAAGTCAGTGTACTTCACAAAAACACTCTGACCGAGGGGGAGCACATTAAGCAGAGGTTCTGAGGGGCTACTGAAAAGTCCCATCAATGAACAGCAACAATGATTATCTAGATAAGGAATATCAAGACACAGTGCAAAGTGAGGTCCTGGCAAATGTCTCTCCCTTCCCCTTCTTCCTTCTCTTCCTTCACTTCCTATTTACACTTGCAAGTAAACCCTGCCTCCCCTGCCCCTGCCCCCTGCCCCGTTCAAGCCAAAGAGACAGTCAGGATGGAAATGTTAATTTATTCACTAGGACCATAGTATTTGGTGGGAGGGGGAATGGATCCTGATCCCAGCACCTTTTGTCAGCATGTGTAATCATTAAAAATATCATGTTTTTTTTTAAGACTTTATTTCTTTGACAGAGAGAAAGAGAGATCACACGTAGGCAGAGAGGCAGGCAGGGAGAGAGGGGGAAGCAGGCTCCTTGCTGGGCAGAGAGCCCAATGCGGGGCTCGATCCCAGGACCCTGAGATCATGACCTGAGCCGAAGGCAGAGGCTTTAACCCACTGAGCCACCCAGGCGCCCCTAAAAATATCATGTTAAGAAGGATGCTTGGGTGGCTCAGTCAGTTGAGTGTCTGCCTGTGGCTCAGGTCATGATCCCGGAGTCCCAGCCAGGATCGAGCCCTGTGTCTGGCTCCCCACTCAGCAGAGAGCCTGCTTCTCCCTCTGCCCCTCACCTAGCTTGTTGCTCTCTCTCTCAATCTCTCTGTCAAATAAATAAATAAAATCTTAAAAAAAAAAATCATGTTAAAAAAGTAGGTTATGATGGTTCCCCAGAGTTAAAAGCTCCAGAGTGACAGGGAAGGAGAATTTCTCTTTGACAGCCAGCTTACCCTTCCCTCCTGACATTTACTCACTGTCCACTAATAAAACTTACTTTGCTGATTGAGTTAAAAGTTGATTCCCAGGACTTTGCAAATTACTTTTGCTAGTGCTAATGTATCTACCTTACCTGAACTTTTAATACAATTCAAAAGCTATAGGTAAAAAAATAGAGACTTAGGTCTGAATAGACAAGATTTTTGTTTGTTTGTTTGTGGTTTTACAATTAAATTATATATATCTGGTGACCTATTCAGTTTGTGGATCAGACTAGGGTACAGAGAGATGTGAGGAAATTTCAAATTTGTCACTGTTGCACATATCCTAAAATATATATATATATGGCCATATATAAAGATATATGGCCATATATCTATATATATATAGATATATGGCCATAGCCATATATCTATATATAGATATATGGCCATATATATATATATGGCAAGATTTCCCCATGATTGAGCAATAAACACAGGCGAGATTGTAATGGAAGCTCATAAAAAGTTGCCCCAGGAATGAAGAGAATGAAGTTCCAGAACCAATCAGCCACAGACCTTCTGCAAATCACTGAATTCCTTGGAGTCTCTGATTTTCTGAGGCCTTAAACACTTTTGTTACACATGGAATCTAGGGTTAATGCCCAAGAGGGTGGGAACCAAAGGTCAGAGTTTATTATAGAGAAGATGTTCCTACTAGAAATTTGAATTGTTGTACAGAAAAAGTAAATAAGTAAACCAGTGGTCTCTTTAGAATAACAACAATGCTATAATGTACAATGGTATATTAACAGTATGACCAATCAAGCAATGAAACAAACAGGAGCCATATGAAAGTGGAGAGTATGAGAACAATTTTTTTTTTCACTGCCCAAATGCCTTCACCCCAGATAAAGTGGATTTGTTTAATCCACTGGATACTAGTCACCTAACTTAGTAACTTACTGTTGAACAGTCAGGCTTGATTTTTAGCTTAGACACCTTCTTAGCCTCTTACTCCAAAAGCTCACCTCAAATTCATCTGAACTGCATAAACGGTTCATTACAGAGTCGATAAGTGTTCCACAAAGGCAACCATCTCAAGCCCAAGTCTCTAAAGAGTGATCATTTATTTGAGTCATGTCTGCTGGAATTTGTGATTCAACTATGGTTAAGGGAAGCTGAGTGGTCAACCAACATGCTTACCCTCATTAAGTCTTTGACTCAGCATCTTGATTTATTATATAAATTTACTTGAGAAGTTAGACAAATCATAAATAACTTGAATGCTTTCATTGAAAATACTTAGTAGCCTAATTCAGCAATAATTTATGATACATTTTTAACTAACCATAATATAAACATGAAGGGAAGTAATTCTCTCATACCTCTGGCTTGTTAGAAAGTCATTCTATTTTCTACTCTGTCCCAAACTTGCTGTATTCGATTGATTTATGGAACCTAATCTTTAGTGTGAAAAAAAAAAAAAAGAAATATAACACCAGAGGAGGATATACTAGTGGGATTATGGAACTTCCTTTTGCTTCAAAAAAGAATTCTTGCTGAAGCCTGGTCTAATGTGATGATTAATTTTACAGAGCTGTCCCTGACTGATGTCACTATAGCAATGAAAATAAACTATGAGACTAGGATTCAGCCAGAGGGGAAAAGTTCATTAAGAAATAAAAGTAGGGACGAAATTGCTCATTAAAGTGGCTAACCAGGGTTGTTTTATGAGAAGATGGGTTAAAAAAAAATAATAGAGGGTTGCAATGTATTTTAAAGCGATGAATTCAAATGTGACTCATAAATTCCGGTTTCAATAAAATTCTGTGGAACATAACAGTTTAGTTCCATGGAAAAAAAGGATAGTTAGTGGACCCTATTATAATATTTGAAGTATTCTAACATGAAACCTGACTTGCCCACAACTGCAAGAAGTATACCATTAACTTCAGAATTGTCAGAAAGAAGGAAAGAAAGAGAGAAAGAAAGAGCAAGAGAGAGAGAGTGAGAAATAAGAAAGAAAGAAAAGGAGCATAATTATTTTCTTAGCCTTGGGTCTGGTCCAAGGAGAAGAAATTCCCACTTATGATGCTTCTATCTAAATCTGAATGCAACGAATATATATCTGTTTTTTTAGAAAACTGGAAATCATTTTTAGCAGCTGCTAGCACTTCAATGAGCTCTGAAGGAGCTACTTTAAGAATGATCTGGTCCATTAGAAACACATGTAAGGGAAGCTGGATGCTTCCCTTAGCTACAGATCTTTAAAAATAGTGCTACATCTTCCTGTGGTTTTCCCTCAAGCAAAGTTAGATAGGTAGGTAGATAGATTGATACAGATATCCAAGATGTAGAAGGCTAACTAGATACATAAAGCATGTATGGTATGTTAGATACTGTTTTTCAACACTTCCATTATTTTTTCTTATAGAAAACTGACTAGCACATTTCAGAATGGGAGTTAAATCTTTGTATCTCATAGTGTCTTTTAACAAGGACAATAATATAGCTAAGTACAGCTACTTTCTGCCAAAATGCAATCTGACATTTGAAAGAGTTTTGTATGGAGAAGCCAAGAGTCTAAGACGTCAGGTATGTACAATTATGGTCCAGATTAGGCAGTCTAGCCAGTCTAGCCCATTTGGAAATAAATTGATTGTTCACTCAAGTATTGATGTTTTCCCATCCTGGGCTCACCATTGCGCTGGGTGATAGGAAAGTTTCTGTCCCAGAAGTTTCTGATATAGCATAGGTACAGGAGGGAAAAAACTTACCATTAAAGGATTGGTAAATATGAAAAAAAAAAAAAAAGAATTGGTAAATAAAGCAATAAACTTTTACTTTTACAACACAGACACTGAGTTTGGAAAGAAATTTTGGTGTTCCTTAGGACATTTGGGAAAACTTCATGTATAAAGTAAAACTAAAATGGGACTTTTAATGTTAGCTGGGCTACAGTAGGGAAGAGAAAAATTCAGAAAGCTTTTGTTTTGAAGCCAGTTCTGGTCCATAGCAAGAGTTTTATTTGTTGAACAAATGTTCAATGTTAGTGAGCAACTTGGACGAACACAAAAGCAGATCAGAGAGAACAGTTTAAGTAAAATATATGAAAAAATATACTCAATATATGCAATTAATGGGATAAAAGTTAAGAAGCTAATGACAAATTCATAGTAGCTGCCATGTATTAAATACTTATTATGTGCAAGACTAGTATATTACAAGTATCACAAGCACTGCATCATTTACTTTTTATTAAAACTTTGTGAAGTGGATATTACTACCCATTTTAGAGGAGAGAATATAAAATCTTAAGAAGACTAAGCAATTTGCCCAAGAATACAACTGAAAGGTGACCGAGCCACAGTTCAAGAGCAGGATGACCTGGGTCCTCTAGTAATAGTGGGGCTATAACGTGGCGTATAAGAGAGAAGTCAGGATAGAATAGAGACTGACAGAAGAAAGACTAAGACTGTTCTGGGGCAAAAGTAAGGAGGTTCAACATGATTTGCTTTTTTGAGGAGGTTTGGGGAGAGGGGGTTAAGGACTAGATCTAATACCATTAATAACAGAGCTAAGCCTAGGAAAAAAATTTATTTTGTCCATTAGCCCATTTTATTTCACGGACTTCTACTTTTGAGCTATTTCCATTGTCTATTATAAGTTTTATTGTTTTCTTTGCGTTATCTTGCAAATTAATTATTTTTTCTCAGTTGAGTAACATGGCGAAAATGACACTGGATTTAAATCAGAAACCCTGGTTGGAAGCTTTGTTGGTCACTGGTTGCTTGTCTGGGTTTATCTTGGGCACGACTCCCTTCCTAAGGCCCCTTCCAGCTTACTACATTATTACTACATTCCATGCCAACCACAGTTGCCTAATATTAACTGATTGTGCCACTTTTGAATTACTGCCTGGGAAACAGGACCTACTGATTTTATTTCTTTTATTACCCATGACCCCACAGAAAGGCAGATTGGCCAGGAAAAATAAATAAATAATGTGGGCTAGTAAATGCTTTTGGTGCTTATTTACCCTCAATCTTTTGCTCACCCCTCTTTATACTCACAGTCTCAATCCCAATTCCCATCTATTTTGGTTTCAGCTGATTATATTGTTCTTTTATTTAATTTTTCCCTTGCATTTTCCATTCACTTAGAATAGGATCCCACATTAAATGAGGCTCCAGGCTCACTTAAGGATGCATTTTGCAAACTAAATAAAGTAAAATCGTCAGTAAATTCCAAATGCTTTATTATGCTCCTGTACATACGTACAAATTCCAGTAAGGCTTTAGTTATGAAAACAATTCTAAGACAAGCATTCCAGATGCAATTAATACCTTTTTTTTCTAACCATACCATTTATTTTAAGTGTATTAGAAGGCTCTAATATATTCAACTTTGGGGGAAAAAAAATATTTAGAGAGAACTTGGGCAGATGGAAGCCAAACCAGAACTTGTTATAAATTTCTTAGCATATAAGAAAATGCTGAAATAAGGATAAACCAGGATTTACCAGAGAACATAAAGGAGAGTGGTAAGATAAATGGTTTTGTAACTTTTGAGTCACCTGATTTGATGTTCTGTCATCAAATATCAGGCTGTAAGAAAGAGAGTTCAACACTTACACAGTCAAATCTCTTTATTTTGGAAGAAAATCCAGGCTCGGGAACGTTAACTAGCTGGTTAACAGCAGAACAGAGACTATACTTCAGACTTGGAGGCTTCTGTTTAGTGTGATCTCTAACATCTCACAGATTTGCCTTTTAATTCAAAAACAAAATAGTCCTGTCACTCCTCCTTGCTCTTTTCCTTAATTGTTTTATATATTGGACTTCTATTTGTCCCTGTTGCCTTCTAGGTTTTTCAAACTAATATTAGTTCTTATTTAAAGAACTAACTGTATTTTCGACACACTCCGAGAGAGCTGAGAAGGACAGGATTCTCAAAGGTCAGGAAGGGTCCACTGTAAATCTCTCCACTCCTTTGGAGCAGCTTCTCTGGGACTCTCAGGAAGATGTTGCTTGTCAGTGGTCTGGACAGCAAGAGCATGAGGGACTAGAATAGTCAGTTTCTGCTACTCTTTGGTAAGGAGACTGCTTCTAGAACACCATCTACAGAGATATGATTCTTTCTCTAGACTGCCAGCAACTGTCTTTAGGCCAAGGGAGTATTTCTGGATTCTCACAGGAATATATAATATGCATATTTGTATGGACGTATGTGTGTATACATATGTGTATGTATGTGTGTCTGTGTGAAATAAATTTTTTAAATACTGGCTTTTTTTTCCTTCTCTATATTTTCATGCCCCAAAGTATGAAAATAAAAACAGATCTTAACCCTTACAAGAAAATAACCAACTTAACTAATACACATTCTAGATATTCACAAAAGCAGTATTCACTATCTACTTCAAGATTTCAAGATTAGATTTCAAGATTATTAGATTTCAAGATTATTATATCCACTTATATATAAACCCCTCCTCCCCAAATCTCTCTCTCACGTGCGCACGTGCACACACACACACACACACACACACACACTGTCTAGTTCAATCCTTCTAAACTTAGTTCTACTTCCATCTGTTTATACTGGACAAAGAACCAATGTCCTATAATATTTAGCTCGTGTACCTTGGCTCCTCAAATTTCTACCATAACTGCTATGAGTGCTTTTTAAGAACAGAGACAGTGGAATAAAAGTTTTAAACTGTATTATCCATTCACTCTACAGACAGCAGGGCCTAGAAGAACAGAACACAGGACAAGAATTAAATAAGTGTTGGAGATGGAGCACTGGTAGAAAGGGTAGAGATAACTGAGAAGCTAGTTTGTAAGTTAACACTGGGCTCAGGTGAGTCTGGGAGGAGAAAGTTCTTAAAAGTGGGAAAGTGGCAGAAGTTTGCCCAATCAGATTCATCCACTATATAACTTTTTTCTCAAGGAGCTGGCAGATACATGTCCAATCAAAAGTCATTCATTTCATTATTTTTCCTGATTTAGGCTTAAATGTAATTTCTAAAAGGTTCATCCTTAATAGCTTTAGGGGACAGGTTAGGTAGCTACTGTATAAAATGTACACTAACAACAGCATTCATTGAAACTAGACAGTTAATAGCCCTGACTTCCTCAAGTTAAACAACGTTTCAGTAGATGTAAGCCATCTCTGCTGAATCCAAAGATCTTTGTATTGCTACTTGAGCTTTCTTTTGACATCTGTTTCTGTGATAAATGTTTCTCCACCCCCTCACCTTCAATCTGTAGGTATCTCTAGGTCTAAAATGAGTCTCTTGTTGTCAGTATATAGATGGATCTTATTTTTTTATCCATTTCAACACTCTATGTCTTTTGATTGGAGCATTTAGTCCATTTACATTCAAAGTAATTATTTTTTTGTAAAGATTTTATTTATTTATTTGACAGAGAGAGAGATCACAAGTAGGCAGAGAGGCAGGCAGAGAGAGAGGGGGGAGCAGGCTCCCTGCTGAGCGGAGAGCCCCATGCAGGGCTCGATCCCAGGACCCTGAGATCATGACCTGAGCCGAAGGCAGAGGCCTTAATCCACTGAGCCACTCAGGTGCCCCTCAAAGTAATTATTAATAGATTTGTATCTACTGCTATTTTATTACTTGTTTTGTCATTGTTTCTGGAGATTTTCTGCGATCCTTTCTTGTCTTTGTCACTTTTGGTCTCTCCTTTGCTCCCAAAGAGTCCCTTTAATATTTCTTGCAGGGCTGGTTTAGTGGTCACAAACTCCTCTAGTTTAAGCATTTCATTTTCTCCTTGGAAGAGGTCTATAACTTCAAGTTATATTACAAAGCTGTAGTGATCAATGTAGTATGGTATTGGCACAAACAACAGACACACTGATCAATGGAACAGAATAAAAAGACAAGAAATAAATCTACAACTAGATGATCTATTAATCTTCAACAAAGCAAGAAAGACTATCCAATGGGAAAAAGACAGTCTCTTCAACAAATTATGTTGAAAAAACTGGACAGCCACATGTAGAAGAATGAAACTGGACCATTTTCTTACACCAAACACAAAACTAAATTCAAAATGGATTAAAGACCTAAATGTGAAACAGGAAACCATTAAAATCCTAGAGGAGAACATAGGCATTAATCTCTTTGACCTCTGCTGTAGTTAACTTCCTTCTAGATATGTCTCCAGAGGCAAGAGGAACAAAAGCAAAAGTAAACTACTGGGACTTCATCTAAATAAAAAAAACTTTTGCACAGTGAAGGAAATAATCAACAAAACTAAAAGGCAACCTACTAAATGGGAGAAGATATTTGCAAATGACATATCTGATAAAGGATTAGTATACAAAATATATAAAGAACTTCTAAAACTCAACACTCAAAAAACAAATAATCCAATTAAAGATGGGCAGAAGACATGAACATTTTTCCAAAAAAGACATATAGATGGACAATAGACACATCAAAAGATGCTCAACCTCACTCATGATAAGGGAAATACAAATCGAAACTGCAATGAGATGTCATCTCAAACCTGTCAGGATGGCTAAAGTCAACAGCACAAAAAAATGACAAGTATTGGCAAGGATGTGGAGAAAGGGGAACCCTCTTGCACTGTTTGTAGGAATAGAAACTGGTACAACCACTATGCAAAACAGTTCCTCAAAAACTACCCTATGATCCAGCAATTGTACTACTAGGTATTTATCCAAAGAATATGAAAATATTAATTCAAAGAGATAGGGATATATGCACCTCTACGTTTATAGCAGCACTATCTACAATAGCCAAATTATGGAAACACCCACGTGTCTATCAACTAATGAATGGATAAAGAAGAAGTAGTATATATATGCAATGAATATTATTCAGCCATAAAAGAATTAAATCTTGCCATTTGCAACAAGGTGGATGGAGCTAGACAGCATTATGCTAAGCAAAATAAGTCAGAAAAAGACAAATACCATATGATTTCATTCATATGTGGAATTTAAGAAACAAAAGAGCAAAGAGAAAAAAGAGAGAGAGAGACAAACCAAGAAATATACTCTTAATTATAGAAAACAAACTCCCGGAGGGGAGGTGGGTGGTGGTTTGGGTAAAACAGGTGATGGGGATTAAGGAGTGCATTTGCTGTGATGAGCACTGGGTATTATATGGAAGTGTTGAATCACCATATTGTACACCTGAAACTAATATTACACTGTGTGTTAACTAACTGGAATTTATTTTTTTTCCCCAAATACTTTTATTTTTTCAGTGTTACAAGATTCATTATTCATGTACCACACCCCGTGCTCCATGCAATACGTGCCCTCCTCAATACCCACCACCAGGCTTGCCCAACCCCTCACCCCCAGCCCTCCAAAACCCTCAGTCTGTTGCTCAGAGTTCAGTCTCTCATGGTTCATTACCCCTCCGATTTCCTCCATTTCACCCCTCCCTTCCCTCTCACAATGTCCTCCATGTTTTCCCTTATGCTCCACACGTAAACTAACTGGAATTTAAATAAAAACTTAAAAAATAATAAAGATCTTTGTAAATTAATTTTGGCTTTTTGCAGGTATGTACTCCACCATGGTGACAGACTTCTCTGTCTAATGGTATTCATGATCTTAACCTCAGTAGGATCTTTAAGAATGGAAACATGATTTCAAAACATTAAATAATATTGGTGTTATATATGCATTTTCTATCTCATCAAACTATAGTTTAATTTTCTTAGCTGAGTTATATATTTCTATAAATTTAAAATATTCTCTCAAGCATCAACTAGATGTCACTGACCAACTGTTGTTAGGTACTAAGTAATATTCCTTCAAATTTATAAATTGTTCACATTAATTTCTCCCAGATTTCAAATTATCTTGATTTGTTCTGAGTGATTTGTCAATTCTACTGCATGGCATAGGTCAGAGAATCTTCTACTATGCTATTCATTTAGATGCCACAAAAAGTATAATCTCTTAAAAAAACTTTTTTT
>CM052883.1:140723514-140805036 GCA_028534135.1 Potos flavus
TTTTAAAGATTTTATTTATTTATTTGTCAGAGAGAGAGTGAGAGAGAGATCACAAGTAGGCGGAGAGGCAGGCAGAGGCAGAGGGAGAAGCAGGCTCCCTGCCGAGCAAGGAGCCCGATGTGGGACTCGATCCCAGGACCCTGGGATCATACCTGAGCCGAAGGCAGCAGCTTAACCAACTGAGCCACCCAGGCGTCCCTTAAAAAACCTTTTAAGTCATTTCTGGGAATTCAAATTTAATTCAGCTTCATGTGGAGCTACCAAGGCAAATAATTAATAGGACAATTGAGACAGATAATTTCTAAAAACAGCTGAATTTCCATATAACAGAAAAACAGCAATAGTATCTAAGCTAACTTTTCCTCTTCAGGATTAGCAAATTTCTTTTAACATTGATAATAAACTATATTCCAATTTCAGAAACATTAAGATGTGAACACTGTGTTAGTTTCAATGAAATATAAAGTAGGTAACCTCCTCTCCTTCACTTTTACATAATTAAACTACTCCTATGCTTTTGACACTTTTATTAGCCTTTAGTCTGGCATGTCCTCAGTCTCAACTGCTTCCAATTGCTCCCACACTCCAATACACCCAATGTATCTCTACGAGTTTGCTCACCTGCCCTTCAGGAGTCCTCTATGTCCAGTCGCTTATGTTTTAATACTTTTTTTTTTCTCTTAAAAGTGTTCAGATATTTAAGCTATTCACCATACGTATCTCTCCATCTTTTCAGCTATTCACTATCCTTTAAACTAGTCACAATAGATTTCCATCTTTGCACTGATAAACTTTTCAAAAGGGTATGCCATACCCCTACTTCCTTACTATCCATGAGCTAGTCAAATTACTGCAACCTAGCTTTATACCTCATCATGCTAATGAAATCACTCTTGTTTAGGTCCTATTGAATTCCTAATTGCCAAAACCTACTGATGGTTCCTTCACCCTTATTCTAGTACACCTCAAGCATTTGGTCTTTTTGTTCATTACTGATAACCTGATTCCCTTTCCTTCTTGGCTTCCGGTCTATATTCTCCTGGTTTTCCTTTTCTCTTCTAACACCTCTTCCCTTAATCTTTTACTTATTCCTGTTCCGTCCAACTACCCCTCCCCCATAAAAAGTAGCCATTTCTATGTACATTCTTTATCTAAATCTCATACTTGACAACTGCCATTTTCATAGCTTCAACAATCACTTTAGGTTAATGTTTCTCAAGTTGTGATGTTCACGTCACAGTTTTTCTACATTTCCAGGGCTTCTGTTTATTTCCCTTTAAAAATCATAGCTCCATTTCAAATTGGAAATGTTCAATACCCAAACCCATCATACCTCTTCTCAATCTCACTATGTCTCCTGATTTTTTTTTTTTTTTTTTTGAGGATCAGTGCCATTCTTCCAATCATCTAGACATGAAACCTTGAATTCACCATCAACTTTTTCTTTTCTCTTACTCGCATTAAGTGAGTGATCAAAGCTTTGGTATTTAAAAATGGCTTGTTTCTGTTCCTGCTCTCTTTTATCATACCCACTGTTCTCATACTGGTGAAATTATTTCTTGCTCAATTATATAAATGTCCCTTACAATTTGTCCCTTCTTTGTCCTACTCTACCACATGCCCTATATATCTCCCAAAAGCTGCATGGCTCTCATCATACCCGTTCCTAATGAATGATCTTCTAATCATTAAGTGCATCTCTTTTCTAAAAAGTGAACCCTCTCCTGACCGTAAGCTCTCTTTAGCAGTCATTTTAGCTTCTCCTTCCCAACCAAGTTGATATTCTGGGAAAAGTAGTTTGCACTCATTGTCTCTACCTCTTTGTCCTGTATTCACTTTCCAACTCACTGCAAAATGGTTTGTACTCCCACCACTACATTAAAGTGTTTTTAATGCTATGGTTTTTGATAATCTTACAGTTGCTAAATCCCTGGGAGATTTCAGTGCGTATTTCAATTGACATCTTTGCAGCATTTGAAACTGTTCTTATTAAAGTACTTATTAAAACTCTCACCTTCCTTATTTTAGGTGACACTGCTCTATTAGGGTCTTCCTCTCACCCCTCAGATCATTTCTACTTAGTCTCCCTTTAAGGTTACCATTTTTTCCATCTCTCCTCTGAATGGTTATGTTCTCTGTCCTCTCCTCTTCATGCTCTCTCCAGCGATTTCATCCATGTCCACAGCTTCGATTTCCATCCTTTTGCCAATGACTCCCAAATACATCCTTAAGTCTACAATTCTGCCTGCATACCAGAACTATAAATCCACCTGCCCCATGGTAATTATCATTTGGCATCTCCAACACAACCTCATTAAAAAACTTATTTCAGTTGTTCATTCCCTTGCTCCCCAACCACCACTGAACCAAACATGTTCATCCTAGTTCCTACCTGGCTACAGAACACAACTGTCCACACAGTCAGCCAAGCCAGAAGCATCCAATTATTCTTCTCATTCTGTTCATTCCATCACCTTTATAGCCTATTAACTCAAACTTGCCTGAATTACTACTGCAACTTCCTAACTACTCTTTCTTTCCAGTCTTGTCTCAAACATTTATACTTCAATCTACATGATACTACCAGAATGATGTTTCTAAAATACAGATCTGACTATGTATCTTAGAATTATTTACGTGAGTCCTCATTGCCTCCAAGATAAAATGCAACCTGTTTGACTCCACATCCCACATTCATGGAAATTCTCAGTGAGGTAACTGAGTATCTAGGATCAGAGACCCCAAAACAGAATAAGGAAAATAGTGAAAAGACATCAACACATGTGTTTTACCAGCTATGTCTACCTTCCCTCAGTCCTTTGCTTACCCTTTTCCTTCAAATACAGAATTTTTTTAAAAGCATTTTCACATTCACTGCTTAATCTTTCTTATATTCCAGGATTATATTTACAAATAGATTTTGTAGATGAGAAAATTGCAGCTACATGATTTCAAGTAAACCACCCAGGATCACTAAGCTAGTGAGGGCTAGAACTGGATTTTTTTTTCCAAATGTCTTTTTTTTAAGATATTTTTATTTATTTATTTATTTATTTATTTATTTGACAGAGAGAGAGAAAGAGAGAGAGAGAGAGATTTATTTATTTGACAGAGAGAGAGAGAGATCACAAGTAGGCAGAGAGGCAGGCAGAAAGAGAAGGGGAAGTAGGCTCCCTGCTGAGCAGAGAGCCCAATGCGGGGCTCGATCCCAGGACCCTGAGATCATGACCTGAGCCGAAGGCAGAGGCTTTAACCCAATGAGCCGCCCAGGCACCCCTAGAACTGGATCTTGAAGACCTATACTGTTTTTCGACTCTATGCTCTTTCTATACTTTTCATACATTACTTCTTAGTCTACCTCCACATGTTACAACCAGAGTAAGATATCAGAATCATCTGGGAAGCTTTTAAGAAATAATGATACCTAAACCCTGCCCACATAAATTCACATTTAATTGGTTTGAGAGAGGATCTGGCTCCTGTGTTTTGTAAAATTTCTCAGGTGATTTTAATGTTCAACGACAATGGTTTTCAATAGGCACATATTCATCTTCTTTGAGTGTTCTTTGGTATCAGATTCATCTTCAGATCCCCAACTATATTTCTTCATACTGGGACATAGCATGCAAAAACTTGTGAATTAAAAGATATAAAATGGTTCCATTCCATGTTATATGCAGAACAATAATCAAGCCAAATCCAAAACATGTTCATGAGAAACAAGGTTAATACCAAAATTCATATGACTGAGCTTTAAAAAACAACAACAACAACTAACTAAGAAAAATGTTTGTTCACAGTCTGAGGTTTGAAATATGGCCCTAGAAAAATAAACAGTTTTTAAGTTCTGGTAGAAACAGTTTGAGGGATGCTGTCCCATTCAATTCTCCAGTGAACCAGTCCCACTAACCTTCTAATCTTGGCACTGCCTAAATTGTGTGTTTGTAACAACTTGCATAATCTCCCCTTTTTTGCATCTTTTATTTCTCTGATGTAATTGATCTTAGAGGGTATTGACAGTGCTGAACTAAATGATGAAACAATCTCTTTTCCCCTTTTGGCCCAGCTGGAAAAGATGTTCTTACACATATTTTTTTTAAAGTCCATGAACATACATGTTTTAAAAAAGAACAAGGAGAGGGGAAATTGGTTAATAAAATAGAACTTTAATAAGTTTTGCCACATGGTACTTGAGAAATACTAGGATAATGACATTAATGAGCCATGCTCAAAAAGAAAAAAAAAAAAGATTTGCCATCTAAATCAGTTAAAGAACTCATCCTCTGTCCACCTTGCCCTTGAGCATTTTTCCAGAAAAAAGAAATATCTGTTGATGTTCTGGATGCCTCTGAGCAAGATAGACCTCTCCACCAATAACACATGCAAAAATCCTGCAAATTTTGCAAAAGGAAGATCTGCCTCCAGGCTATAGATGGGCTTGGGACCTGACTGAGATGGTTTATAATACAAGGTACCAGATGTTTCCAAGCCACAATCAGGAAAGAGAATTCAGCATTGATTTAGAACAGCACCTTTCAAAGTCTTGTTTGCCTGGGATGGTAAGACATATATTTTACATACTGACTCAGTATATGCAGAAATGTGTGGGTATGGGTGTGGGTGTATTTTTGAAAATAAATTCACAAGGAAAAATTTTGCAATCCATTAGTGATTCATGAAATCAATTCTGCATGTGTCAATAAGCATTTAAAAAAATAGAAAATATCAGTTTGCATTTTACACATTAAAAGTAAGTATTGTTTTATGACTTCAGTTGCATATACTAATTTCTGAAAGATATAAACTCACTAGAGTTTACCAAATCTAAAGAAACCAAATTAAGGAACAATGCCCATGAAGAAGATGGAATAGCCTTTGACAACCAGTGAATCTCAGGAAGTTTCAACAACTCAATCAACAAATGTATACTGAACACACCATGCTCTAGGCACTTTGCTAATCAAAAGGAAAGAAGACAGTTCCCTATACTTGAACATTTCTAAATATGCAATCTTCAAATTTCTCCTCATGCCCGCTGGTTACGCCAACCTTAGCCTTACCTACATAAAGAACCAAACCCAGTGCCACTGTTGAGGGAGAAGGATAAGCAAAGTTTTGGGGGAAAGGATACATAGCTGGAAAAACATGCCTTGCTGTCTTATCTCTACCTTTCTTATTCTGTTTTGGGGTCTCTGACCCTGGATTCCTAGTACTTTCATGATGAATCTCCATTGTTTGGGGTCCCCAGATACGGTGACCAAACAATGCCAGTGCACTTGTGCAGTTACTTCCTCCTCTGCTTCATCATAATTTACCTGCCCCGTAATGCCTTTTTTCTTGGTCTCAAAAAATGAGATAAAAGGCTGATGAGGCATTTAATGGTCACAGTATCTGAATATGGTATCTTCCCAGAGAGCATCATCCTTCTGACAGACACATCCTAAGAGCATAAGTACTGTACATAGTTTAGACTAAGTCAGTTCATCATTTCAATCAAAGGGATACTGAAATGGCCAAGAAAGGTACCATCCCTACCTTAATGGAGCTTTGAGTCTTGCTGTAAAGACAGACATTAAACAGTAAGTACAATATAAGATTAGCATTGAAAAGGATAAGTAAGGGAGATACAGGAATTTATAACAAGATAATTTAACCAAATCTAGTGAGTCAGGCAAGTCTTCTGAAGCAATGACATTTAAATTGAGGCTTGTGGTTAAGTAGGCATTAGCTAGGTAAGGGAGGAGGGTCAAGACATGAGTCTTTGTAGACAGACCACCTCTTTACCAGCTGTGTATCTTTGGGAGAAACTGTTAACTCTTCTAAGTCTCAGTTTTCATGTGTAAAAAAATCACGGAAAAAAACAAACCTCAGTCGATTGCATTTAAAGCATTTAGCACAGGCCCAGTACTTAGTACTCAGTATGTAACCACCAGCAATGGTAGTGGTGGCAATAATATTCAGCAGATGGAATACTGATTTATGTGAATCTTTACAGGCTGGAATTTATGGGAGAACTGCATATTCATAAGCCTTTCTCATCCAAAGTAGAAGCCATTCGGTGGGCATCCAATGACTCTGTGAAGACCCCAGAGGCAGGCAAACAACCTCAGAGTATAAGCACCCTTAGGGTGTTGGCAACTGAGACTAGGCCATAGAAGCCAAGGAAGTCCTGTATTGTACACAGTCTTTCTTCATAGCAGGAATCATTCTGTATTGTGGTTTATATTGAGGCTTCCTTTATTCTTTCCAAGAGAATCTAAACATGTTTTAACAGTTCAAATTGGAGTTCGAGCAGACTGAAGAGAACCCTTGATTGTTGTCGCTTTTTCAGTTGTCAGGTCAAAGCCCTCATACTGACCAAACAGTATGAATAGAAATTATTTTGAGAAATACCAATAACTGTTCCATTGTATTGATTCAATGATAAGCAGGAAATGTCTATGCAAATGAATGTTTCTCAAGCATCAGTGAAAACTCACACTCTAAAGACTATTCATTCATCTTTTTTTTTTTTTTTTTTTTAAATTTGAGAGCATGTGCTAAAGAGAGAAAGAGAGAGCACGCACAGCGGAGAGGGCAGAGGGAGAGGAAGAAGCAGACTCCCTGATGAGCAGGGAGCCTAAAGCATGGCTCCATCCCAGGACCCCGGGATCATGACTTGAGCCAAAAGCAGATACTTAATCAATTGAGCCACCCAGGTGCCCCTGTTCATTCATCTTTTTACCAGAGAAAGGAAATTATTATTTTGATCATTCCTTCTTAACGATGATAATAAAGAGTACTTCATAAACTCTTAATTTAAAGCATCCTGGCATTAAAGAAATGCTGCTCAGTGAATAACAATGTCCCAAGAATGCACCAAAGCAAAAGAGCTCAGAATATCCAAATTCTACTCAAAAATCTTTCAATGGCTCTGTGGAACCCTGGGTCTTCTATAACTCTCCAACCCGGCATTTTGCCCTCTGATTCCAACACTATTTACTAAGTTCATTTGTATAGGATTCCAAGACACTCCAGCTGACCTAGATTACTCATGGTTTCCCACACACAACCCTCAATTTCTTGGCTTCCTGCCTTTGTTTATGCCATTGTTTCCATCTGTAGCAATCTCCTCTACTCTGTAAAATCCTACAATCCATCAGATCCATCTCAAATACCATCCTCCTTTCAAGATCACGAAGTCCTTCTTGGTCTCTGAAATTTCATGGGACTTTCCCAAATACTCTAGGTAAATGTTACCTATCATTATTATGCTATTTGTGTTTTAAGTCTGTCTCATTGTCCTTTCTGAATTACAAAATTCTTGGGGATACCTGAAGCATTTACCATTCTTGTATCCCTGTACCATTTTTCATGTTTTCTAAAATTTTTTATTTTTGCTCAAAAGTTCAAATTCATACTAAGGCTTAGCACAGAGGTTGAGAATATGGACCTTAGGGTCAGACAGAAATGGAATGGTACCATGAATCCGCTATGTACAAGCTGTGAGACTTTGATCAAATATATTAACTTTTTTAAAGCTGTATTTCTTTATTTGAAAAAATAGCTAGGTACCAAGATTATTGCTTGGTTACACTTCAACATACTGGGCAGCCCCAGACATTCAATGTTTCTTAACCTGTTTTGGGTCATATGACATTCTTTAACAATCTGATGAAGGTTCTAGACATGACCCTAAAAGAAATATGCAAACCTATATGCACCTGCAGCATTATAAACCTTGCATCTATCCACTGGTGTTCTAGAGTAGAGGATATGAAATTGTGGTCTGTGTATGCTTGGGGGTCCCCAAGACTTTTTATGATATATAAGAGGTCAACCTACTTTCATAATTATATATTATTTACTGTTTTTCTCCATGTTGACATTAGCACTGATGATACAAAAGTAAAAGTACTTGCAGTTTAGAGGAAAAGTCAGTTTCACTTAATAAAGTCCTTGATGAGGGGGTACCTGGATGGCGTTGTCTGTTAAGTGGCTGACTCTTGGTTTCCACTCAGGTTGTGATCTCAGGGTTGTGAGACTGACCCCTGCATGGGGCTCTGTGCTGAGCACAGAATCCGCTAAAGTTTCTCTCTCCCTCTCCCTTGCCCCCACCCCCACCTCACACACACTCTCTCTCTCTCTCTCTCTCTCTCTCAAAAGAAGTCCTCAATGAAGCAATAAATATTATTAATTTTATTAGAGCTCAAACCTGAGTCACATTCTGTGTAGAAAACAGCAAATATACATATAACACTTCTCTTGCATACTGAACTACAATGGTGGTCTTGAGGAAAGGCATGTGTGTTTGAGCTGTGAGCTGAACTCATCACTTTTCTTTTATTAGAACACTGTTTTTACTTGAAACAATGACTAACCAACAAACTAATGTTACTCAAACCATAGTTTGGTTACTTGGCAGACATTTTCTTGCAAATGAAACAAAGCGAGCCTATTGCCTCAAGGAATAAAAACTGAAAATATTTGTTACCAAAGGTAAAATTTGAACTTTTGAGCAAAAATAAAAATTTTAGAAAACATATAGCCACTGTGAACTTAATAAATTCCCAATAACTAAAGACTCTTCTGATGAAATTAAAGCTGATGCTAACAAATATTATTTAAAAAAAGATTATATAATGAAAGTGTCAACATTTGGAAGATCTACACAACTCAGTAAACCTGTATCTTTCAAATGACCAATTCATAATGACATAAAATTCTGCATGGGTAAAAGATGCATTCAGAGTAAGATAAACTAATCTATTCTAATATAATAGAATTCTAAAAGCTCATCGGTACTGGATTAAATCACACAGAGCAGCTATTTTACTAAACTACCACTTGTTCAGTTTTGCTATTGTATCAGAGCAAAATATTCAATTATGTGAAAAAGTTATACAACTACAAGTCTGCATAAGTCCATTTTTTCTTCAACTACAACCATGCATTGCTACAGTCTGAATGCAGAAGCAGATATAAAAATCCAGTTCACTTCTATTAAGCTGGACAATAAAGAGGCAAAAATGTGAAACAATGCCATTCTTCTTTTTTTTATGTTTGAGAAATACAGCTATTTTTCATGAAAATGTTATTTATATGAACATAATGGATTTATTACTTTATTTTAAACAAATTATTAATAAACAGTTTTAGAATGTTTTGAGTTTAAAAAACTAACACAGTAAATATCCACGGCTCTAACCCAGATAAACAAAAGCTCTTTGAGTCCTCAAACATTTTTGAGCATGTTTAGGGGTCAAGTCCTTAACCTAAGAACCGTGAAGCTCCTGAAGGAATGGTTCTCAACTTAAGAATCCTTATTCTCAAAAAAAAAAAAAAAAAAAAAGAATCCTTATTCTCATAGAAAAGCCCACAACTGCATGAAGGGAATACAGTCTTCTGCTATGCCAGTCCCAGATTCCTAGAATCAGGTCTCTGTGTAGGAGGAAACTTCTCTCTTGAAAACAGGTGACAAAAACAAACAAAGGTATAAAATTACAGGTATGCATGCTTGCTTATCGTATGTTCCTACAGTAAAATTTTGAAAATATAGATGAAAATTAATTTTTAATAAATTGAATTGTATTTTTGATGCTCTGAAATAAAATAGTTCTATATAGAAAACATGCACCCATCTTTTCAGTGAACATTTTCATGTATGAGTCATTTTCATATTCCTCTCCTTTACACACATCTTTTTGCAATTGGTCCACTATTTCATAAAAATTCTGATTATTTATTAATTAGAATAAGAACTGAGTGGAATGTAGACAAATAGCCATTTTAAAGAGACTTTCCTAAGTTACAAACATGGTATCTAGAAATATTCAGCTTGGTGAATCCAAGATTCAGTGAACACTTTCCAGAACCATATTAAAACATTTGGCTACAAAATGAACTTTTCTCCTGTTTTAACTGTTTAGATGGGCTTCCTTTTGAAAGAAAGTAAAGATCAAATGGAAGAAGAAAAGAGAAAAAAATGTTTCCTGACAGGAAAAGGAAGCTTTTGGTCACCAAATGAGCAATAGGGATGTACTGATGCACTGAGAACCAATGAGAAGTCCTTTAGGACTCTCCCATCTTGCTTTTGCCGCTAACCTGGGCCTACTGCTGCTCGGGACATAATTATCACAAGGTAAAAACAGAGAGAGAGGGAACCTCTTCCTTACTACTTAGCTGGACTTAGAGTTTGTTTTTCTGATTAAAACCCTAAAATCAAGTGAACTGGAAAAGGATCTGGAGTGCTAAAAACCTTTGACTCATTGCATCATCCACTGGTTTCCATGAGATTTTAAGAACAAGGAAGTCTTAGAGTCCCAGAAAAAGACAATTATGTAAGTAGGAAATTTTAGCAGAAGTTAACATGTCTGAAAATAAGAAAGGGAGAACTGAGATTCCTAATAAAATGTCAGAATATCCACGAAGCACAAAGGATATCAGTTTTCCTAGAAAGAAATTTTGGAGGAGAAAAGAATTCTTCAGCTTCTAGGAGCTCTCATAATTTGTTATCTGCCAAATAATCCTGATCCCAAACGTCATGTTGCATATTGATGAAGGGAAAATTCTTAAGGCTTCTAATGTTTGACTTTGCATGCTCTTGCATACCCCAACCTTAGAGATCTTAAAGGAAATTACTTTTTATACCAGAAACATGCAAATAAGCTACAAGTGGTCACCTGCTTCTCTCCTGGTATAGTAAAAGTAAGTAACAGAAATAAGGTTATAGCTTTGGTGGGTGGGGGAGGGGAACTCCCCTTCAATATACTCTTGATGGTGCTTCTAAGATAATACTTCTCACTTTGGGGTATTTCTAAATGTCATTTCTGATTCTTAAAATGCTACCCCATCACTTTTTCCACTCCCTCATTTCTACCTCACTGTTATTTTTACCTATATGCATCCAAATCTGACTCCAATTTCCCTCCTAATCTCTCTCGTTCTTCAAAGGAATCTCTTATGAACTACTCATCTGAACTTGTCCAAGATCTTACATATTTGACTTACTTAGTTTTCTGATCATATCATAATAATTTCACTTATTCATTAAGCATGTATTGAACAACTGCCATATATCAGACACCAAGTTACTAGGGATCCAGACAGGAATAAAAGACATATGCTCATTCTTAAAAAAAACTTACAGATATCCCAATCAAAATCCCAGCAAGCTATTTTGTGCATATGGACAAACTGATTCTAAAGTTTATAGGGAGAGACCAAAGATTAGGAATAGCCAACACAATATTGAAGGAGAAGAAAAAAGTTGGAGGACTAACACTACTCAACGTCATATCTTATCATAAAGCTACAGTCATCAAGAAAGTGCAGTATAAGTGAAAGAACAAATAGATCAATAGACCAGAACAGAAAATCCAAAAATAGACCCACATAAATATAATCAGCTGATCTTTGACACAGGAACAATGGTGATACAATGGAGCAAAGTGTTTCCAACAAATAGTGCTAGAATAACTGGACATCCACATCCAAAAATGAATCTAGACACAGAACTTACATCCACAAAAATTAACTCCAAATGGGTTACAGACCTAAATATAAATATAAAACTCATTAAAGATAACATAGGGAAAACTCTAGATAACTGGATAGGGTGATGACTTTTTAGATACAACAACAAAGACACATTCCATTAAAGAAATAATTGATAAGGTGAGCTTCATTAAAATTAAAAACTTCTGTTCTGTGAGAAGCAATGTCAAAAGAATGAGAAGATAAGCCATAGAAAAGGTGAAAATATTTTCAAAAGACACATCTGATAAAGGCTGTTACCAAAATATGTAAAGGACTCTTAAAATTCAACAGTAAGAAAAGAAACAACTAGATTAAAAAAAAAAAATGGCCAAAGATTTTAAAAGATACTACACCAAAGGTACACGGATTGGATATAAGTATATGAAAGGATGCTCCACATTCTTTGTCATCAGTAAAATGCAAATTAAAACAATGAAATACCAGTGCACACCTATTAGAATGACCCAAATCTGGGAGACTGACAACACCAAATGCTGGTGATGATGCAGAGCAACAGGAATTCTCATTCACTGCTGGTAGAAATGCAAAATGGTACAGCCACTGTGGAACACAGTTTGGCAGTTTCTTCCAAAACCAAGCATACTCTGACTATACAATCCAACAACTGTACTCCTTGGCATTTACCCAAAGGAGCTAAAAACTCATGTCCATACAAAAACCTGCACATAGATGTTTATAACAGCTTTATTTGTAAGTGCCAAAACTTGAAAGCAACCAAGATGTCCTTTAGTAGGTGAATGGATAAATTAACTGTGGTATATCCAGACAATGGAATATTTTCAGAGCCAAAAGAAATGCACTATAGAGCCATGAAAAGACATGGAAGAAACCTAAATACGTATTATTAAGTGAAAGCAGTCTATATGAGAAGGCTACATACTTCTATATAATTCTAACTATAGGACATTCTGGAGAAAGCAAAATTATGGAGACAATACAAAAGGCAGTTGTGCCAGGAGTTGGGGTTGGCAAATGAAGAGGCAAAAGACAGGATTTTTAGGGCAGTGAAGTTACTATGATACTATATTATACTATAACAATGGACATATTATACATGCCATTACAGATTTGTCCAAACCCACAGACTATCCAACACCAAGCATGAATTCTAATGTAAAGTATGGGCTTTGGGTGATGATGATGTGTCAATGTAAATACATGGGATTGTAATAAATGTACCACTCTGGTGGGAACTGTTGATAATGGGGAGGGCTATGCATGCGTCAGGGCAGAAGGTATATGGGAATCTCTGTACTTTCCTACTAATTTTTCTGTGAACCTAAAACTGCTCAAAAAAATAGTCTTTAAAAAACAAACAAATAAACTTACTGATATTTAGGGGAATACAATTATAACACAGTATAATAAGCGCTATAAAAATAATTGTATACTTGTAGATTTTGTCTCTTAATCTCAATTTTGAACTTAAATGGATAGTCATATGTCCATGTTCTTATAAATCCATCAAAAAGTCAGGCCAGCTGATGTGGGAAACAGAGGCAAAAGAAAAGTTATTAAATTTCCTTACTATCTAGAGCCCACTGACAAGTCCTTGAAACAGGCAAAGTGACATTCCTCTAGGGACTCAACTGCCTCCACCTTAATACTTTGCTAAGGGCAAAAGGCAATCCTAGCCTGACACCTTCCCCCCCCCGCCCCACCCCCCCCAGGCAACCAGGATCCTGTAAGTCTACTTTAACATATAAAAATTCCTTCGGAAACCTCCTTTATCTCTAAACCCTCCAAGATACGTGCTGGCAATCATCCCCAAGCATATGGCCCACCAATATATATCTGAAGGGTCTCATGACTAAGGTCTTATTAGACGGTAATAAATTACCTTTTCCCAACAACAGCTAGCCCCTCAAGGTCTTGGAAACCTTGCTTCCAAAATTCCTTAGAGACTTACACTATCCCTGACCCCCTCCCAACTTTGAAGTATATAGTGGACCACTCCTCACAACCCTGGTGCAGCAGCAGCAGCAGCAGCGGCAGCAGCTCTTTCTACCCACAGATCCAGTCCCCGTGCTTTAATAACCCACCATTGCGCACCAAAGATGTCTCAAGAATTCTTTCTTGGCTGTCGGCTCCGGACTCCACCCCACCGAACCTCACTTATATTCTAAAACTTCATCACAGCGACAAAACTCAATAAATATTTTAAACTAAAGAAGAGAGATACTGAGTCCTCACCTAAATGTAGTATGCCTCCAACTACATCAGAGGTTTAAGCCAATCGCATCCCATGAGTGATAGCATCTGGACTAAACAAGGTAAAAGAAGTTTATTTATCAGTAAATAAATGGTAAGATGGTAAGAATTCCAAACTGAGTGTTCCCAGCATCTGTGGAACTGGGTGAGACCCCATTCAGAATCATGGCCTGTGCCAGTAAACTTCACTGAAGAGTTGGCAGAGTAAATAAAATCTCAGGAACCTGGGATTTACAAAGCCTTGATTTCAATCTCTACAGGGCCAATTCAACCCCTACAAGACAATAATAAATTGAATAATATGATGTTTGAGCAGTGTTTCCTCACAGGGTCAGAGTATCCTCTAAAACAGGTTAGGCCACTGCTTGAATGTTTTCCCTTTTGAGGCATATTGTGGTTAACTAGGCAGGGAAGAATGTCAAGTGGAATCAGTGGGCCTTTTGCTCCTTCACCAAAAAAGTCCTCATGGCGACCAGCACTGGGGCCTAGGATACACAGCAAGGTTCCTCACGCATCTTCGAGCTTTAGTTCAGCGCCTAATACTAAGAGTATGAAATACAGGTTAAAAAGTGTTGTTATTTCCAAAAAAGTTTCATGTAATTCATGAACTGGATCCTTCCCATGAAGTAGGATTTGATTAGGCAGCCCAGAAATTTTATCCCAATTTCACTTGTGTAAAAATTGAGGTACAGAGAAGTTAAGTCACAACGCTTATGGTCACACAGCGGTAAACTCTACCACCAGTATCTCTCTCAGACTGAGAGAGGCCTATTCCACTCCATATTTTTAAAAGAAGTATAAGAAGAAATGTCAAAACATGTTGAAAGATATGTAATATTTTTAAATGGTTTTGTTTAACAGATAAGAATTATTAACACAAGACGTACAATGCAAAATAACTGTGGGGTTATAAGCGAAGGAGTGTGTGTGTGTGTGAGAGACAGAGAATATGTGCACATATAAGTAGTACACTCCAGATAATATGCTCATGTGTGTCAAGTTGTATGACAACTCTTGTTCTCAGGAGCAATTTCCCCATTGACAGCAATGTTCCCAGTATGAGAAAATAATGGGAATGAACTGTTATTGGGCTAAGAGCTTCACAGTATCATTCTCCTTTATTATTGGTTTAGAGGTGGTCATGGGACCTAATTCTACCCAGAGACCTTAAGAAAAATTAACTGAGGTTTCATGAGAAATATTTCCTTCCTAAAAACGGAAAGCCTCATAGGAGGTGAAGGTTTTTCCCCCTTCAGTCTTTTTCCACTTTGGATCATGTTATATAGGGATATGGTGTGTGGATCTGTGAAAGCCATTTTGAAATAATGTGGTGGCAATACTAAGAACAAAACCAAATGTTAACGATGGAAGTTTCAAAAGACAGGAAAGTCTGTATCTGCCTCAATGACTTTATTGACCCACTAGAACTGCCAGCTTGTGACTATATTATTAATCTAACAATTTTTTCTAAAACTTTATTAAATGTAACTTAGTTGGGTTTTCTCTTATCTGTATTTGAAAGCATCTTAACTACTACATCCTTCTTTCAATCTTGTTCATTATTATACATAAAACTTCTTTTGGAAGAAACTCAATGTAGAAATCATAGGCCCTGGGTGGCTCAGTCGGCTGAGTGGCCAGCTCTTGATTTCAGCTCAGGTCATGATCTCGGGGTCCTGGGATCAAGCCCTGCAGCAGGCTCCACACACTCAGCAGGAATCTGCTTGAAGATTCTCTCTCCCTCTGCCCCTCCCCCACACACTTGCTCATGCATGAATAAATTTGAATTAATTAAAGTATGTTTCATACTAAGATAAATGAATAAATTTTAAAAATGAATAAATTAAAAAAAAAAAAGAGGAAATCACAGGCCCTTTGTGAATGTGAAGCTGGAGTCAGCTGCCCTCCCTGAACTTCTACTGATAAACTTTCTTTGCATAAAGAATATGAGAGATCAGACTAGAAGTCCTCAGTATCCAGGCCAGTATGTTCCTGTCACATGGTATCCTGTGGAACCACCACAAGGGTTATCTATTCTTCCTATCACTCAAAGAACCAATAATCTTGTACAGTATCTGCCTCATCCCAATTACAACATGAATTCAATGATAAAAGTCAACCTCATTATGACAAGAATTTCTAGGTGCAAATAGGTGGTGTTGAGAATAATTTGAAGACCAGCAGAGGAAGTTCGATAAAGCAGAATGACTTTTCCTTGGTGACTGAATATGCAATAAATATAAACGACGATAAAGCACTTCAGAGATGCATAGAAATTATGCTCATTTTGTGACTCCTTTCTTCTCAGGATCTCAGAATGATGATGTAAAGAATGCTGATCTTTACATCGGACTCAGGTATTACACACGTGTGAGCAAGAGAAAGAGAAGCTCATTCGCTGTCCTGCTCTCCATTCACTTTGTGTGTGGTATGTGGGTGTACTTAAACAGCATGCCTATTTATATTCAATCACATATGGATGCTATATATGAATTAGGTATCTATAATGCAGATATTTTAAATATTTGTTTACCACCAACTGCTTAACTGGGATTTCCATGAATAGAATAAAAGATGTATGCACTAAATATATGTGTAGATATATGAGTATCTGGTACAATTTACTAGTATTTCTTTTTAGGGACTGAAAGGGAAAAAAAGAAAACAAGCATCTTAAATAAATTTTGCCCATTTCTATTTTCCCCACCATGAAACAACATGCTTAATGCACAATAAATTTCATTTTTAAGGAAGAAGGATAGGAAATTATGCAAGGAGACACCCCAAGTTTTTAAAAAATTGTCAGTGAGAAATTGTTGCTCATTCTTTTTGTAGAAAATATTTGCATATTTATTTTAAGTCCAATATAAATGTAAATATTTTAAACAAACAAAAACATGCCAGGGATAACAATAGACTATTTCTGAGTTGGGAAGAAAAAAAGCTTGCCAAGAGTAGGATATATATTTTTAAGCATACTGCTTCAAAAAAGCAGGATGTCGGGATGTTGCATCTTTAATTTTTCTGTTAATTATGGATTGAGCATTGTTGTGAATCTTGTCCTCAAAACCGAGCTCAGAAAATAAGAGCAGATGCTCATCCCCAGGTCTGGCTCATATGGGAATTGAACGGAACATATTGGTTTATAATTAATGTAATTTGTTGGATTATCTTTTGTGAAGGAGCGAAGGTAAACAACCTTGCAGCATTGTGGTAATATCTTTGGAGCTTGGAGCTTCTATAGTTATGGAGGAAAAAAAAGAATGAAAAAGAAAAAAGCTCTTCCTGTTAGATTACAGGGAATTTTGAAATGTCTGTCACATTGAAACATACTTTAATTAATTCAAAGGAAAGAATTAGGTGAGAGACCCTAAAGCTAATTACAAATAGTGTGTAAAATGGGAGCCATTGGTTTCCCAATGGGGAATTTTGATAAGCTGAATTCTCTTTTCTATTTGCTTTAATTTTATTGTGCAGTAGGGAAATGGAAGGGAAACATTTTCCCTTCTCTCTAAACAGGAAATTGGGCACAACACAAAATTCATTGATTTGAATATTTACCCTTTTGGGGGCACTGTGTTATTCATAAGAAATATACAATGACTTTTTCCCAAGAAGGTCAGGGCACTTTGCATATCTCATCTTTGTTTTTTTTCTCCATACCCCTCAGAGGTATAGATGCTATCTTCACTTTGAATAAACTCATTCATGAAGAAAAGAAAGTAACCATAAGCCTTTTCCATACACAATCAACCGAGGCAGGATAAATACCCTTCGGTGTGACGTTTTCCACTCATAAAATATTTCCTTTGCTTTACACAGGTCATGGGAGCATATCTGTAACTTTCAGTCTTTGACAATCTTTTACTATCCAGTTTTGATACTGCCCCACTGAATTTTCATTCTGATATTTTCCTCTTCATTGTATGCTATTTTAAAAATTGGGTTTCTTAGCTTCTAATATAGAGTAGTAAGTTTGAAACTTTCTGTCACCTTCTCATGATTAGAAAGGTAAAAACTCTGATTGATCACTTTTTTGATATTTTCTTTTATTTAAAATTAAATTATCCTTTTTAACATCTCTTAACTAGAAACCTAGTTTAGGGTATCACAAGTCCAGAATCTGGAAGTAATCTGAGGGGAAAAAGAGGAAGGAGAGGGAGTGAAGACATTTCAAATTTTATTTAAAAGCAAATGATGTGCATTTTTTAAAGCAATTACATAAATAATGTTAACACTATTTTTATCGTCTGAAATGAATTCTTATATTTTACCTTAGAATTATTTTCTTCGGAAGACTTTTCAGACTACCCTTACCCCAAAGAAGACTTAACTGCATGTTCACAGTTTTCTGGACTACTTGCTTTAAGATCAGAGCAGGGGCAATGTGAAAGTCTCTGGTTAATTAACTCACAAATATCTATTATCTATCAAAAACTCATCCATATATGAGTGCTGAGAAGTGTATAGTGGGATCGTTGGGGAGGATCTCTATTTGTAATTTGAAAGATAAATTTCATGGAACAACAGTTACTGATAAAAGATGATGTATAACTAAATATTAAATCATGTAGCATATGCTTTCCTAAACTATAGGTGGCCAGAAAAGGAGAAAAGTTTTAGGGCCAGAATTATCAAAGAAGATCAAACATGAAAGACTTGCCTAGGTGAACATTAACCCTGGCCAGGTACTGTGCTAGATGCCTTTACATAGATTCTCATTTAATCTGGTCTCTTTAAGTAGGGCATTTTATCTTGGTGCTACAAAGAAGAAAATAATAGACAAATAAATCCAGCAACCTTTCCAAAGCAATACCACCAATCAATGGTATAGTTGGTTTTGAGCCCTGATTCTTTTACAGTGCTCCATGGTAACTGACAGAATATCACAGAAATGAATGAAAAATCATCCAATAAAAGGGCAGAAGTAAGTAAATGAAAAAGGGTTAGTAGAGTGCCATTTCACTAAAGACAAAGAAGTAGTACGTTTCGAAAAGCAAATACAGTGAATGGTGTCAAAAACTAAATACAGTGAAAGTGTCAAAAACTGCAAACAGGTCAAGGAGACTCCATTTGTCATTGTGTTTGACAACAAAGATGGTGATTTTTGAAAGAGTTTTTTCAGTGAGTGGGATGAAAACCGTGTTTCAGAGGTAAAGACCGAAGTAATAATGGGGAAGCAGCATAGGTAGATGTCTGTGACAAAAATAAAGCAGACAGAAATTGACTGGAAGAAAGAGTGGCAGTAAGGTTAAGTAAAGGCTTTCCTTAGATGGAGAGATATGAATTATGAAACTAGAGGAAGGAGAAGTGGAATGAAGAAGAAAAGGACAAGTGTGGGACAAGATACCTCAATCAAGTTTGCCAGGAGAGGGGTTAGTACTTTGAAGACTCTTCTTCAGAGACTGGGGAAATCTGAAGAGATATCTGTAGTGACAGAAGAAAACAGAATGAGATGAAGACGACAAGCAATGAAGGATAGCCTTGATCTTTTTATTTTAAGAACAAGGTAAGCTCACTAGCTGAGAAAAGGAGCAGTGAGGGAAGTGTTGAAGGCTAGAGGAGAAACAAAGTCTGTTGCAGCTGAAATGGGAATGATGAAAATCCTCCTTCGATAGGATCATCTACATAAACCTAACTGCTTGTAAGGTATCTTCCTTCCTGATCAAATAAAAATGATGATCTGGCTCTTATAAACTCCCAAAGGACTTTAGGACAATCTGGATGGCATGAAATGGCATGGTCTCCAGTGGGGGGGAAAAAAAAGAAGGAAAGAAAAAAAAAAGTGGACAGATTGACCAATACTGAAATTCTGGCCCTTATCCAAAATTACAGCCTGTCATTGGCAAAAATTGGAAGCATGAGCCAGATCTCAATTCAATTCTATTTCTGATACACTCCAATGTTTCTCATATAACATAGGTATTTTTACATATGATTTTTAAAAAAAAGCACTGGTTTGAAAAACTACACTGTAAAAGACTATATGGTGAGAAGCATACCTGGTTTACAGAAGCTTGACTAGATCCTTTATTTTGTTTTAGGAAGTAAATAGGTTTTTTTTCTACTTATCGAAAATTTTACCAGGTTATTTGCAAATACAAATAAGGAGAGAACCACTGACCTCTTATGCCTTCAGACTTGGGATTTATATTTTTAAATCACTAAATACTATCCAATCTGAACTTTTTTGGCTGAGAACTATTCATAGATAATAAAAACCAAACAGTAAACAGCGACTAGGCAAACATGTAAAGTGAGCCAAGTTTATTTTTGGAGATTCTCTTCTCATGCTCTTGTGCGTCTCAAATGGCCAGAAACTCAATTCAGTTCTCAAATTCTCAAATCATTGTCCATCTACATATCACTCCCACGTTCCCAAGGAGTATAGATTGCAAGGAGGATGTTCCAAGGAAATCACACTTCATTATCATTTTGGTTTTGGGCACCAAATCCTATTCACAATCAATTATTCACGTGGAATGTCCTAGACTTGGCTTTTTTATTTTTATCCAAACCAATAATAATAATAATAATAATAAGCAACAAAAAATTCATACCATAAACAATGTCGAAATACAAATTAAAGTCTTGGGGGAAATCTCTGCAATAGATCTATCAAAAACTAATAATTACAATGACTCTTTAAAAGTCACTATGAGTGGGACGCCTGGGTGCCTCAGTTGGTTAAGCGGCTGCCTTCAGCTCAGGTCATGATCCCAGGGTCCTGGGATTGAGTCCCGCATCGGGCTCTTTGCTCGGCAGGGAGCCTGCTTCTCCCTTCTGCCTCTGCCTGCCACTCTGCCTACTTGTAATCTCTCTCTCTCTGACAAATAAATAAATAAAATCTTTAAAAAAAAAAAGTCACTATGAGTAAAGATAAAAATCCCAACAGAAAAAAAATTAATTTAACATATGAACAGGCAATTTAAAAATGAGATATATGAGATCAAAAAACATGATGTGGTCCTCCTCACTAATAATAACTAAAATGCAAGTAAAAAAGCAATGAATTACCACATTGGGAGATTCTTAATTCTCAGTAAAAGCCTAATGATTTATTCAACGTTGGTAAAGATGAGGAAAATCACACTTTCATACATTGCTAGTAAAAATGTTATTCGACGCTATGGTTGGCCACTGGATAACAAATATCAAAAGTGTGCCTATCTTTTACTCAATGATTTCTCTCTTAAGTATTCCATGGGAAGAAATCAGTCATGCACAAACATGTGGAAAAGCATAGGCACGAGAAAATTAATCATGGTAGGGTTTATGATATGAAAATCTCAGAAGAACCTAAATTAAGAGATTTAGGGAAATCAAGAGAAATTAAATAATTTTAGTGCATCTATACAATAGGACTACTTTTGTCCTTTTAAAAGGATTATGTGTATGTATATTCATTGATACAGAAAGTTCTTTTGACTCATTTTTAAGTGTAAAAATTATGAGAGCAACAAATTATATAGCATACTCATATTGTATGAAGTTCAATGTTTGCTCTTGAGAAATCTGGAAGGACATTTACAGAATGTTGACTGTGCTTTCTTAAAGATGGTGGAATTTAAAGTGTATCTCTTAGTATCTTCTATATGCTTTCTCTATTACTTTAATCTTTGAGTATTTATTGTCTTTATAATAAATAAGTTAAATAACAAACATTTCAGATAGAATTTTAATGTTTAGAACTGGAAGGAAACAGATATATATTCAGTTCCATCATTCTCAATTATAGCTGATAAAACAGGTCCAGAGACATGAAATATTTTAGCCAGTATCTATGTTCATTTCCTAACTTCCTAGTATTCTTTGACTTCTCTAACATATCAACTGAAAAGGAGTAAAATATCCAGAGCAAAATAACGCACTGAGACATCTGGACGTTGGTGAAGGAGAATCTTCATTTATATTGTACTTTTAATGCAGTTTAATATATTAGCTTCTCTCTATTTGAAAAAGAAAGAGTAGGCCAAAGTTAACTCAAGGAAGATGTGTTGGAATACTGAAACCACAGAAGTTATCAGATTCTGAAAACTCCTCAAACTTTATATTTGTTATCCTTAGGAAAGCTTCTTTTTAGGCCATGTAAATATATATATATATATATATATTTCACAGAATCTTAAATTATGCTACAGCAACAACCATGGGTTTGGTGACCTGAATGCTAGTTTGAAAGTCATAAATGGACTACATTTTTCAGCTCAGAGATTTTCTAATGTATTTGTGACTCTCAGAGAGTCACAAATGCAACTGCTATAATAATAGTTTCATGCCACAGTCAAAAGAAAACTGTTCAAAGAGAATGAGAAGCTTATCACAGATTGACGACTTTCTGATATGTTAAAATTTTCATATCTTTATAAATTAAGAAATACTAGA
This sequence comes from Potos flavus, assembly GCA_028534135.1. Classification (NCBI taxonomy): domain Eukaryota; kingdom Metazoa; phylum Chordata; class Mammalia; order Carnivora; family Procyonidae; genus Potos; species Potos flavus. The sequence continues at coordinate 140,745,649 of CM052883.1, forward strand.
CTGAAGTGACCAGATGTTCAGCTTCCTTTCTGGAATTTCAAATGTACGTGTGTGTGCATGTACACAACAGAAACCATTCCTCTGAAGAGTAGAGATTTCTCACCAGAAAATGCATGTCTTCTTACACTGTCATCAGCCTTCTTTTATTATCTATAGTGCTTACATTTCAACACCTCGCATTTTATGACTTCTTTTTTATACAGGCTACCCAGATTTTAGAAGGCATTCTGAAAGAAAGAGAACTATCTTTCTCCCCCTGGAGCTTAGCGCGAGTGCCTAAGAAGTGCTAAGTAAAATTTTAAGGAAACCATCCATGAAACCTCAAAAGAGCTTTAAGATAGCTAATTTTTCTACATTTGTAGTCTAGATGTCAAAGAATTCTGCCAGGTAGATGAAAGTATGAAATTGGTGGCAAAGTCAACCCCTGTCTTTTCCTTTCATGACCTTCAGATGTCTGTCCTCTACAACGACTTTAGTGTACCTGATACCACAGTATCAGGAGAAAAGAGAACATTTCTCAGAAATAAAGCCACATGATTCAAATAAGAATTCTAAGACTCAGTGTTATGGCACTTTATGAGGTCCTTGTGCAACTACATAACTGTATTAGGAAATGTATGTAAGGACTATTTTAATAACAAGCTTACAACCTTTTTTAAATTCAGAAATAGGCTTTTTTTTTTTAATGAAAAAATAACCCATATTATTAAGTAATACTCATGGCAAACATCCCTCCCAAAAGTATCTTATTTTTTCTCTCATTGCTATTTTATTTCTATAGCCCTCTTCTGATCCACCACCAAACTTTTATTTTTCAAATTATGTCAGAAAGTAAATGAAAAACAAACTGTTCTTGGCTGAGACCATGAATTCTTGGCAATTAGCATAACAAAAATAAATTCACCTTACACTGATTTACATTCTACCATAATAAGGCTACAGACTATTTTTCTTATATTGTTATTCTTTTTTGAAATGTATCTCTGGTAAGATGCAAAAGCACATTATTTTGTCTTTATTTATATAGCTATACGATGTTTAAACTTTCTGACCCATAAAGCTGCATTCCAGAAGTAGAAGTCTGGTCTAGCCTGGCTTCCCTCTTAGGTTGATTGATTTGAGGATGAAGAAATATCTTCTCCGAAACTATACCAAACCAGTCCCTCTTTTATGGTCCCAATTCACCTCTTACAATTTCTTAACATTCGCATTACAGCAGGAGGCTCTGGGCCTACTCTTTTCAAATACAAATATCCTTGTAAAAGTTAATATATAAAACTGTTGACACCTTAGAACAGATTAGAAAAAGCAAATTATTCCTATGTGAAAGCTAGCTGAGAATAAAACCCTTAGGAGTTGGGATATAAAAGAAAAATTCTCATTTTGAGGTGGTGGAAAGGAATGGGCACCTAGACGCTCACTAAGCAGTAAGAAGGCTCTATGGGAACCAAGAAACTAAGATCAGTGTGAATCTGGCAGTGTGGCGAGCAAATATGGATCCATGATATATATTAGGGGCTCATCTAGCCAGTTTCCTCCAGTTCTTCAGTAGGGTATAATATTGCCCTCTTCTATCTGCCACCAAAGATAGGACAATATAGAAAAGGGGTATATACTTAGGTGCAAACTAACCAGATGGTCACAACACAGTGTCACTGAAATGCACGTCAAAGCACCCTAACAAAATTAATACCTTTTCCACTGTTGGGAGATTGTACTGAATTTCCCATTTTTCTCTTGTTGCAACATGTAGGAACTATGTTCTCTTTTTCCCATGGGGTAAAGGGTTTAACGTGTCTGATTTGTTCAGGAGGAAGAATGGAGCTCACTGTCTCTTCAATAGTAGTAGAAAAGATGATGAGGTACTGGGTTATTCAAAGTAAGGTAAGAGAGCATTTTCAAGATGAGAAGATGAAGGACTGAGGGAAACAACACCAAGAGGGAAGGGCATAAAAGGAGGAGGGGAAAGGAAGAATCAAGAATCAAGAGCCAGGGAAGATGGTAGAAGTATTCAGGACATTACTGACTTAGAATTTTGCTTACATCAAGTCTCTTGACACTTTTTAAATTGACTCTTTGTTTGCATTTAATCAAATAGCATATATAAAATAAAGAAACCAAGGAGAGAGACTTAGTAAAATCGATTTCTCAGGGGTCAGTTAGGAGACAGGAATGGCACCAGTTATTTGGACAGAGAGAATTTAATATAAGTAAGTGTTAACTAGGTATAAAGCTGTTAACTAAATAAGTAAATGAGTAAAAAAGGGAATGCTAAGATGTTAAGGGGTAACAGCTATAAGGAGGAAGCTACCCTGCCTCGGGCTAAAAGAATATTAAAGACAAGGGGTTAGAATGATTAAAATTTAGAAGACTGGAAGAGGCCCTTGGAGCTGAGATTCAGACTTCTGAGGAAGGGGACCGCAAGGGTGATGCTGGTGCCTCTAATTGTCCAAATATCTAAAGGTTGGTTCTACAGGTGTTGGATAAACTGCAAATTCTATTCACGTGCTGCTACCGGAATGCATGGCGGCTGCTGAGATGCAGAAGCGTTACTGGAGGGGCGCCTGGGTGGCTCGGCTGTTAAGCATCTGCCTTAGGCTCAGCTCGGGGTTCCAGGGTCTTGGGATAGAGCCCCTCATCGGACTCCCTGCTGGGTGAGCCTGTTCTCCCTCTCCCTCTGCCTACTGCTCTCCCAGCTAGTGCTCTCTCGCTCTCTGTCAAATAAATAAATAAAATCTTTAAAGAAGAAGAAGAAGAAGCTTTCCTGGGGTGATGCTCACAAAAACAGGGAGCAGAAAAGAAGTGGAAGTGCCCTGGCATAATAGGATGTAAAAAGGGAGCAGCTTCCCTTCTCTGTCTAGCACGCCCTATTAGCTGAGCCTAACAGAGACCCAGCCAGTGATGCAGAAATGTGGTTTGCTGAATCCCAGTCCCTATTATCAGAAAACAGAGTACAGAAGGGTAGGCTTAAAAAGAGGAGGCAGTAGCTTAAGAACTGGCACATTACCTTTAAAAGAATGATTTTCCCAAATGCTTTTTATTCCTTAATATTGAAGACATTTGATCAAAATCAGAAAATAAGAAAGGCTGAAACTTTAATATAATAACTTCAGTAATAAACCAGATTATGGAAAACCTAGATCTATTTTTTTAACCCACTGAGCCTTTTTTTTTTAAAGATTTTTTATTTATTTATTTGACAGAGAGAGAGATCACAAGTAGGCAGAGGCAGGCAGAGAGAGAGGAGGAAGCAGGCTCCCCACTGAGCAGAGAGCCCGATGCGGGGCTCAATTCCAGGACCCTGAGATCATGACCTGAGCCAAAGGCAGAAGCTTTAACCCACTGAGCCACTCAAGCGCCCCTAGATCTATTTTTTTTAATAATAACAATTATTTAATTCATAGAAAATTATTGTGGGACTCTGCTCATTCTAAATGCCTTACTCAGTAAATATTTATTAAATATGTATCAGAAATTGTTCTAGGTACTTGAAATACACCAGGAAATATGAAAGACAATATCCTTGGCCTCAAAGAATAGGATTCTTTTTATAGAAGATTTATATCAACAGAAAAAATCAATTGAAAATGTTTTATGAAGAATAGATTTGCTGTACAATATGATATACTTGTATTGACAATTATGGCAGTAGATGCATTTAAAGATGTAGTGAGATTCTGGAACCATGTCTATAGGTCTATCTATTTTTCCTGCCCACTCTCAGATGTATTTCCCTCAACTTCTTCCTGCATCTCTAAGTAGAATTAGAGAAGTATTATATGTGATTCAAAGTTCTATGAATTCTTCCACTGAAATAATTCACACCCTACAGCCACATCATAAAATCCATAGAACTTTCCTCTTTTAGCATCTATTGCTCCATAAAATGTAAGGATAATTTAGCGTGAATAAAAGAAGGAAGGAAATACAGGCTTGATTTTTAAATAATGTTTGATTAATATGCTTCCTTTAAATAAATAGTAATATATGTATCTTGCTACACAGAGTATTAGCTTATAAACTCGACTTCAGGTTAAGCCATTTGAAAACCATCTCTGTAAGTTTATGCCAATTAAAAGAATTGCTCTGATTTATGCTGAGATCATGTAGTGCTTTTTGGAACCACCACAGTCTTATTAAATGTATCTTTCTTCCACATTTATTTAGATGTTCAGAGAAATCTCTAAAGGCTCTATACAGCGAACTTGAATTGTGACACCTCTCTCCTAAAAAAAAAAAAAACAAAAAAAAACAAAAAAAAAAACCCACACTCCTTTCTCAGTGACCATATAGAATCTAAGACACAAGTGTTATTTAACATTTTAACGTTTTAAGAAAAGGTATCATCTTCAAGTTCTTAGAAATAGTGGATTCACTGCAATCAGAAATATTCAAACTTCAACACAAACCTTTTAACAGTGACTAGCCCAGAGCTTTGTTTACGTATAGGTGCTCCTACTATAGTTTGCTGATCAAAAGTTTTATTTTTAATAATAAATGAACAAGGAAATTCAGTATCTCTGAGCAATTCTTCTGTTTAACTGCCCTTATACTCAAGATGTTCTTACAGTTCTCCAAAGTTAATCTCTCACTTTTCTGGTCTCTCTCAACAGAGGTCAGGATTATTTTCTTAATTCTTCTCCTGTTCTTAGGTTACTAAGACAGAAGATCTGAAATGTCACCGATGGTAGGAGATAAGCAAAAGTTCACCTATCCTCTTACACCCTGGTGTTCTAACCATGTTTCCCAAGAAGGTTGATCTCAGCCTTTCATGGTAAGATATACAGCTTAACATGCCATCCAGTTGTCTATGATGAGATATATACTAGTTTGTATACAAAGACTTCATAACCTAGCTCAAGCCAACCGCTCAGATCACACCTCCACCCCCCCTTCTCCATATAACTTCTGCATGGCCCTCATCCAGAGCCACCAAATTCTAACCTTTCCCCATTTCCTTTTGGCAATGACATCTCCATTCTAACTACCCATTGGAAACTGTCAATCAAGACAGAAAATGTTAAAATTGGGTCCATTTCCACCTGATGTGCAGTGCCACTGGAGTGATGAAGGTCACAGCTTTTCTTGTTGTAGAAAATTCTATTTCGAGACCATCAGTGCTGACTGAGAATTTCACAAGTCCTGCCAAATCCTTTTCCTTTTGGCTATCACTGACTTTGCTTCCTCCAGCTGCCAGCCACAGCCTATTAAATGCAAACAACTTTAAAGTAACATTTTTCCCCTGACACAAAACAACACAAGCTGGGTCTGAGAGAAGTATACAGCCTTAGTTAGGGCTCTGCCTTTGAACCATTTTAGACTTTCATGAAAAAAAAAAAAGAGAGAGAGAGAATTCGTTAGCCATTGTCTTTTTAAAGCATTTGATCTAATGTTGGTTTATCTTTCATCCTAAGATTGGGTGGGAAAGTCTTTACATCATAATACTAATAAGAAAAAAGAATGCTTCCTGAAAATGAAATCCTGTCAAATTTTATGTTTTGTTTTCGAGTCACAAGGGTGGACTGCCTATTCTAGGAGTAGCTGGAAAGTGGGAAGCAGAGGAACTTGAAAGAAAAACAGATTAAAAGTCCTGTTCACTAGGCAATTTTATTAAAAATAAAATCCTTAGCCTGTCATCTTGATGTTGTGAAACCCAGTAGCATGTTTTTTCTCCCTTTCAAATGAATTTTGTTTTTAATAAGCTTGGCTAAAAGTATAAATGCTTTTGGCGAGGTCAACTTGAACTTGTGGCTTTTCTTAGCCATTGGGGTCTACACCTCAGAGAGTTTTCTGTTTTTACTGGAAGTTTAAATTTTGTTGACTGAACTGGCAGTTTCTTTGTGAGAGCACTTGAGTCCTTTACTGTTTTCTTTTTTGGTCTCTTTTGCTGTTTAAAAGAATGACTTGAGGATAAATTTGGTGCCTTGGATAGATAAATAAATCTGACAAAATTATAAATGACTCAGTTAACTAGAGCAGGAAGGGGAAAATAATAGTGAATTAATTTTAAAAAGAAAACACACCCCTCAGTAAAACGCATGAAACCCTAACAAAGACAAATGCCACTCAAAAAAAAGCTCAATATTTTAAGGAAAGGAAATAGTCAATTTTTCCTAATGTGGAAAAACAACCAAAAAAAAAAAACAAAAAAAGCCTAACAAATAAAATATCTTTACATGTAGTATATAAATATTACCTTTGTACCTTATGTTATATATTTGTTAATTTTGTAATTTTGTACCTTATTTCAAGTTTTATTTATGTAGTCTATTTTAGTATGTTAATATAATCAAATTGTATGAATTTAATATTTTTATTAGACATTCATTATGAACAAATTAGCAAATTTATTTGTAATTCTAAAAAGGATGAGTCACAGAGACCATAACTTGACTGTGAACAAAACAGTTGATTCTACAGATTTATACTGGCTGACAAAATCGAGCACTGACTATGTGAAAATAAGAATGTTTATGTGATGCACAAAACACACCAGAGCTCATCAAATAGATGAGTTTTCTTAGGGATGGTTACATCTACTGTCTGAGAAAAAGTGATGTAGAAATGCACAACTGGTTGGCCTTCTTCTGTGGCTTCCACAGTGAGTAGAGGAGAATCTTTCAAAAAATAGACAAATGTCTCTTACTTTTATTTAACTCATAAATTTGCCTCAGGCTGATTCATTTTTTGAAAATATTATGAGGCTTGGGTGTTCAGGTTATTCAGCATTTCCCACAGGCCAGCCATAGAACCACACTAGCTTGCTCCATTCCTACACTCTGCATAACAAAGAATCACCATATATAGTATGCATGTATTACCATTTGCAAAGAATATCTGAATACTATTTAAAGAAAAAGCATTTTCTTAATGGCTCAAAAGACATTTAAGTACTTTAGAGTATGGGGTAATGTTGATAGTTTTTAAAACATGTACTATATATATGGGAATGTATATAAAAGGCGGCTAGATTATTAAAATTTTGAGTTATCTCTAAACTTTTAGATATACATAAGCAAGATCTAAATTGATATAACTTTCTGATCTTTAACATGAGAATAATAATATTTATCTCATGAGGACTTTTGGAGATGTGTTAACATACATAAAGAACTTAGAATATCCAGTATATGGTAGGTGTTCAGAAAATATTGATTCAGAAAGTATTGATTTTTTTCTGCTTTCTGAGAAGACAGCTTATTATATAGGAAACAGCCTAAGTTTTGTGCATGTGGAGGTTGGGGCATTGGGAGGATTAATGATACTCTGGATTGCATGCCCATTCTAACACCTAAAAACTCATAAATTTGGCCAAGTTTTTAACTTCTTAAAGGTTCAGATGCCTCATATGTAAAATGTGTTTCCTCATCCTCATAGGATATGTCTCTTCATCCTCATATGATATATATGAGGATTATACAAGATAGTAGTGCCTAACACAGTACCTGAGACATAGCAGGTGATCATTAATTTCCTCTCACAGCTTAGTCCTAAAAGAAGAACTATAAGATCGACTAAAATAAGTATTACATACACACAAGAAGTTGTCTGAGGTTATTTACAACTCTTCATTTAGTTACTCTATCCACTGTCCTCAGGGATCTTTAATTATTATGTTTTTGGCTTTCTGTACATAGCTCTAAAATAAGGAATAAGCTCTGGTGTCAAATAGACCTGAGTTCAAATCCCCATACTACCACCCAGTATCTCTCTCTTCCAGTTTTGAAGTTTTATATTACATTTCAAGTCTTTTACAGGTTACCCCTAAAATTTTAACAAGTCTTCTGAAAGTTAAAATGTAAATTTAAAATATCAGCATAGCAAAAGACCCAACGCTATATTCCAGAGGATCCTAAGAGCTTCCTTCAGAAAGATGAATGAAATCAGGTTTAGAGCATCAAGAATTTAACACCTGGAGGGAGTGGGGCATCTGGGTGGCTCAGTCAGTTAGGCATCTGCCTTCAGCTCAGATCACAATCCCAGGGTCCTGGTATTGAGCCCTGCATCAGCAGGGAGCCTGCTTCTCCCTTTCCCTCTGCCCCTCCCCACGCTCATGCTCTCCCTCTCAAAAAAATAAATAAATAAAATTAATAAAAAAGATTTATCACCTAGTGTAATCAATTGTTAGGATGGTGAGCCTTCTACGATGGCACCCCAAAATCTCTGCCTCCAGGTATTCCTGTCTTATTTGAACTCCCCCTTGAGCATGTTGATTAAACTAGTAACTCACTTCTGACATAATACAGCAAGAGTGACAGATACAACTTCTGAGATTAGGTTATAAAAGATGGGGACTTCCATCCCCCACCACTCCTCCCACCCCCATCTCATTCATCACAGCCTTGTAAGCCAGAGGGTCCACCTAAGCTGCGTCAATTCCTGATTCACAGCAACTGTGAAATAATAAATGAGCTTACTTTAAAAAAACACTAAATTTGGGGATAATTTGCTATGGAGCAATCTATAATGCAGATGAGTAGGGCAAGATGACTAAAATTATGATGAAATTCATAGATTAAAACTGAAAAAGAGAACTGTTTGTTTTGTTTTCAAATATCAACCAAACATAAATCATTTTCACTGCCATGAAATTATTTACACCATCACAGCTATTTTAGTGCCTCCGTCTGATTTTTTTTGAGCCTTCATTTTTATAATATTTGTTCCCAAAATGCTTACCTGATTTTATAGTTCCTAAATATCTAAGTTGAAAATGGGAGGCCAATAATGACAAGTCAGCCATTGAAGAGCATTCAAATCCCATATAGTACCTGTATCATCAGCAACAGCTGTGTTATAATCAAGTCCAAAAGCATAAGAAGCCATCAAGACAGGCAGATACACTTTAATTACGGAAAAGTTCACCTTCTTTATATAGTTCAAATATCTCATAAAAGACAAAGAGAAGCAAATCTAATGCTGAAATTACCATCCTAAAAATTATCAAAAACCTGTTTCAAAAGATTTGTCATAATCCACTTTCCCCAGGATAGAGAGTCTTACTAATTTATAGTGTAAAAACTAAATTCAATCAGATTGGTGAATGTTGTATGTTACAACAAAATTGCCAGACCCTTCTCTTGGACTCAATTGGCACTGGCAGTACTCTCTGCTCCCAATGATGCAAAAAGCTTCCTGCCCTGCAAACCACAAAGTCTGAGTAGATGCCATCTCCCCTAGAAGAGCTTTAGAGTCAACATCTCAGAGGAGATTCATCACCCTGTGGGGCGCCCAGTCTGCCTTGGCTGGTCCCCGGCTTAGTCAGAGCAGAGCAGCCCTTACTTACATCATCAGGCTTTAGATCTCTGAAACTTCTTTAAGCTTGCACTATAGTTTTTGGTACTCTTGCAATATACATTTAAATAAATATACATTCTTAATTATTCATCTAAATTTATATCTCTATGTACAAATACCTAAGGTTTTTTTTCACTATGATATCTTTTCAGAGAACTGCCACTTAACAAGAGCAAGAATGCTTCAGAGTCAGAACCAAGGCATGAGGAACTGTTTTCCTCTAGCAAGTGTATCAACAGAGAAACTTCAGAGGAATATATCTACCAACACTTATAATGCTACTCTATTACACCGAAGCTTCTGTCTGAAAAATGTAAAAGTCTGTTGTTCATTTTTTTTTTTTTAATATTCTAAGTTAATCAGAGTACTGCACTAAATGACAGCAAAATGCTGGATTTAATACCTCTATAGCTTCATGGATTCCCTCCATTCTATGGACAAAGACAGAACCCCTAACTCCAAATGTTTTACCAATAAGCAGGTCTATAAATCTATAATACTATAAAAAAAAAATCCCAGTGTCTGATATACTGTTGCTATTCATAAATATCATCTTAAAGTATAAAAAGAAAATTTCTCTATAGATCTATTGATGGACTTGGGTATTATTTTTCATGGTACTGACTGGTTTACAAATTGAAATTCTAACTTTCTTTGGCTTCATGTTGACAAACGTCCTTTCTCTAACAGCTCAGAGGTTGTAGCTCACATAAATGAAAAACAATACTCTAGCTTTATATGTTATATAGTTATACATTGACCAACATACAGCAAAAATATAACTCAAGCTGGAAAAAACTGTTTTCATTTTCATCTATAACATTTTATAGATATTTCCATTTCTCCCATTTATCATATTAAAAATATTGAAAATGATATTAACCACATTCCCAGTTAGACTTTATCACAACTCTATGTTTTACTCAGAATATGTCAAGGAAGCAAATAAGTATCTCTTGGGAATTCATGTAATAATTTGAAAATTATCTTCTTTTAGCCAAGAATAAAGTGTCATTTATCTAATTTCAACTAGTAGATTCAAATTTTGATTACCATAATGGAAGAGTAAAAGAAGTTTATGTAAATTAGAAAAGTTTTAAAACCTAGTTTCATAATTCATCTTAACATTTGCAATAACTAGAAGTATCTGATAATATAATTTACAACATTTATCAAAAAAAACCACAATGACTGATCATGAAGAAAAAACTGAGGGGAAAAAACTTTACTGGTGCCAAATCAAATGTTTTCCATATATCCTTTTACCAAGATGTTTTGCGCCATTCCATAAACATTAACACTTCTGGGAATTTATACCAAGGAATATAATCAAAATTCAGAAGGAAACTCCTTTAGTCAGATTAGTTCAGTGGAAAATTATTAATAGAAAAAATGAAATGACCTAAATTTCCAAAACTTGGTAAATGGCTGAATAAATTAAAACAATGTGCAATTAATTTTCCCTAACAAATCCTTATTTATTCCCTCTTATCAAGTATCATGGTTGACCCTGGGGATATAGCTTTGAACATGGCAGGAAAGTTTCCTAATCTTTCTACCTTACTAGCTTTCTCCTAGCTTACTTTATTCAAAATGATGTTTATAAATCATTTGTACCAAAGTGAAACATGTATAGAACATGTATAGAACAGTTGGGGAAAAAAAATTATATAAGAAATTGTCTTTTTCTTTCTTTCTTTTTCCCAGCCTGGGGCTCAATCTCACAACCCTAAGAACATGAACTGAGTGGAAATCAAGAGTTGGATCCATAACCAACTGAGCCACCTAGGCACCTCTATAAAAAAATTGTTTTTATAATATGATCATAGCCATGAACAAATTAAGTATAGAAAAACATTAAAGAATATAAATAAAATCTTCACTATACTTTTCTTTGTGTGACTAGATTTCGAGGTTTTTTTCTTGTTAATATTAATTAATACTAACATTCTAACAGCCTTGTAATAAGTTATCATGGTTATAGGGAGAAAAATGCTATGAAAATCATAACAAAGTTTCTTGGAAAACTTCAAAACTGAAGTCAAAACTGAATTAATATATCTCCAAAATACACTTATTGAAGTGTATTTAACATTTAAAAATTGCACATATTCAATTATACATTTTGATGAGTTTGCACATATGCACATACCTACGATACGATCAGCACACTCAATGTAATAAACATATCTATCACCTCCAAAATGTTTCATGTGTCTCCCTGGTTTTGTATGTATGTGTGTTAAGAAAAATTAACATGAGATCTATCTTCACTTAACATATTTTTTTAAGTACACAGTACCATATGAACTAAAGGGGTTTTTCATCACTCTACTTTTCTGTACTAGCCAAATGCTATATGATGAAATATATTACTTTTGTATTTAGAAAGTAATCTTATTTTAAAACAAAAACTAATAATTGAACTTGAGGAATAACTGTTCTATTTCACCTACCCTCATCTTCCCATTGAAATATTGATGAAAGGCTGAGAAGTTAGAAGAGATTCATAGTACAATAAGCTTTGAGCAGTGATCTGTTACTGGCATTGTACTCCCACAACAATCTGACTTCCACTAACCGAAAGACTATGAGGCAGAACTGAGGGTTTCTATCTACTATGAACTGCCTCCATTTACCTCAGAAACACAGGGTCTCCAGCATTTTTCTGAGGTTACAGAGCCATCTAAGCCTCTATCCTCTATTTTTTTTTTGTTTGTGCATATTCACTTTTGAGAACAAAAGTTGATGTGTGATGGAAGACTGCATCCTGGAAGAGACATTCAATCCTTTGAGGGCCACACTGGAAACTGTAAGAGTGGCACTGTGAACTTCTAGTGCTGCAGTCCCTCACACACGAGACAAGAGAGGAGCACAGCATATAGTAAAGTGCTTGGGAATAGATCATCCTGAGAACCAGCACAGCCCAGGAGAGCCATGCCACATAAATAAGGCCTAAGCATTAGAAACAAGGCTTGAGATATGCATAGTAAGCACCTCTTCTAAGTTCAAATTAGAGAAAGAGACTATTACCAACAAGGAAGACTGTGAAGTATACCAAAGAGAGCCATTTTCCTCTCATTTAAGTTGAAGAACCAACAAAAGAATAACAGAAATAACTATCACCACGAAAAGAAGAAAGAAAAAATTCTAAAACACAGAATAAGACAGAAGGTAGTGATTATTCAAAAGAGAAGCATGTCTGGCAAAGTTTACCTACAGAAACAAAGTTAAATTTTAGAAATCATCTTTTTTGTCTTTATAACATTCAAGAAAACAGGATTTCAATTCAGGAAGAGATGAAAAATCTGATCAAATGATAATAATTGGCCTGGGAAGGCACTTAAATTTAACAGAGTTTAAGACAATTAAAAGTATAAAGCATAAGACAATTAAAATCTGCATTTTAAGAAATAAAGGGTAAATTGACACTGCAGAAAACTGAATCAGGATTTGGAAGTTAAAAGTAAACAGTTTCTCAAAAGTGAAAGACACAATAGCAAAAAAATATACCAGAGAGATGGAAACAGAAAGATAGACAACAGATAGTTAACCTGAGCAAATTAGTACCATGATGAGATCAAACAAATGGAATGGAAGTCTTATCTGAATAAGTAAAAAAGCTTTTCTGAGACTACAATTGATAATACAGACTATATAGATATATGTGTGTGTATATATGTATGTGGAAATATATATGGCATATATAAGTATATGTTAATAGATATTATTGATTATAGTACTATTTATCATATAAAATAATAAGTGATATATAATACAGTTGATATTTGTCTACCAAATTTCAGGCAAAATTTTTAGTTTCTTTATAACCGTGCTCAAACTTTATGCAGAAAATTCTGTGCATAGATTTTAGGGGTTAAGAATCATTTTCCCCCAAAATAAGTAACCAATACCTCTTCTACTATTGCTTGAATAGTGCTTTCTTTCTCCAATAATAGTAGTAACAACAATATAAAGACCTTTCCAAGTCTAAACCATGATAAGTAATATATATTTATTGAATGAATGAATAATAATAGCTAAAGTTTATCGAACCCCTTTTTCATGCAGGTATGTGCTCTACAACATTTTTACAAAAATTAACTTCTACAAAAAAAATTACCTTCTACAGATTCAGTTTCAAAATGGTAATGTAGGGTCGGGCACCTGAGTGGCTCAGTGGGTTAAAGCCTCTGCCTTCAGCTCAGGTCATGATCTCAGGGTCCTGGGATCGAGCCCCGCATCAGGCTCTCTGCTCGGCAGGGAGCCTGCTTCCCCCTCTCTCTGCCTGCCTATCTGCCTACTTGTGATCTCTCTCTGTCAAATAAATAAATAAAATCTTTAAAAAAAAAATGGTAATGTAGGAAGACTCTGAACTCACCTCCTCCAGGGAGCACACCAAGTTATGCCTATTAATAGAACAATACCTCCTAAGGAAAAAAGGACTGACTGAATAGCTATTGAACAAAGACAGAGAACAGCAAGACAGATGGAGACATGCCATTGTTTAAAAGAGTGACCAGCATATACAGTTATAGCTACAGCCAGCCAGCAAAAGTCACCAAGCTCACAGTCTACACAGAAGACACCATATACAACACCACTCCAATTTTAGTAGAAATAGCCATTTTGCCTTATCATAGAAACAAACACAGAAAGTCGACCAAACTGGCAGAGGAATATGCTCCAAAAGGAAGAACAAGAATAAAACTTCAGTAAAAGAATGAAATGAAACAGAAATAAGCAATACGCCTGAAAAAGAGTTTTAAGTAATGACCATAAAGATACTCACCGGGCTGGAAAAAAAAATGGAAAAACTTAGTGAGATGTTCAATAAAGAGATAGAAAAAATTAAAAGGAACCAATCAGAGTTGAGGAACGCAATAACTGCAATAAAAAACATACTAGAGGGGAGTCAACAGTGGATTAGAGGATGCAAAAGAACACATTAGCAAGCTGGAAGGCAGGGTAATGGAAAGCACACAGGCTGAAAACCAAAAAGAGAAAAAAATTAAAAGAAATGAGGACTGATTAGGAGATCTCTTGGACCACAACAAGTGAACATTCACAGTATGTGGTCCCAGATGACGAGGTCCCAGATAAAGAAGAGAAAGGAATAGAAAACTTATTTGAAGAAATAATAACTGCAAACTTTCCTAACCTAAGGAGGGAAATAGACATCCAACTCCAAGAAGCACAGATACTCCTTAACAATATGAACCCAAGGGGGTCCACACCATGGCATATAATAATTAAAATGTCAAAGAGAATCTAAAAGCACCAAGAGAGAAACAAAAAGTTACTTATGAGAAAAAAAACCTGTTAGACTATAAGCTGATTTTTCAGCAGAAACTTTGCAAGCCAGACATGGCATGACACACTCAAATTGCTGAAAGAAAAAACCTACAACCAAGGACACTCTACGTGGTAAAGTTATCATTCAGATTTAAAGGTGAGATGAAGAGTTTCCCAGACGAACAAAAGATAAGGAATTTACTACCACTAAACCAGCCTTACAAAAAATGTTAGAGGGACTCCTTTAAGAGGAAAAGAAATGGCCATAATTAGGTATATGAAAAACATGAAAAAAATGTAAAATATGACAGAATATACATAAAATATGAGTAAGGGAGTAAAGAGTGAAGAGAAGAAGAAAAAGAAAGAGAAATATATATATATATATATATATATATATATATATATATATATTTAGAATGTGTTTGAACTTAAATGAGCAACAAATTAATATGGACTGCTATTTACTTAAGATGTTATATATGAACCTCCTAGTAACCAAACTCAAAAACTACAATAAATACACAAAAAAATAAAGGGAAAGAAGACAGAACAAAACACTATAGATATTCATCAATCACAAAGAGAGAGCAAGAGAGAAAGAAAAACTACAAAAGCAACCAGAAAACAGATTTTTGAAATGGCAATCAGTTCATACCCATCAATAATTATTTAAATGTATTAATGCAATCCCTATCAAAATACCATCAATTTTTTTCAAAAAAATGAAACAAATAATCCTAAAATTTATATGGCACCGGAAAAGACCCTGAACAGCCAGAGGAATGTTGAAAAAGAAAGCCAAAGTTGGTGGCACCACAATTCCAGACTTCAAGCTCTATTACAAAGCTGTAATCATCAAGACAGTATCATACTGGCACAAAAACAGACACATAGATCAATGGAACAGAATAGAGAGCCCAGAAATAGATCCTCAACTCTATGGTCAACTAATCAGCAAAGCAGGAAAAATGTCCAATGGAAAAGACAGTCTCTTCAATAAATGGTGTTGGGAAAATTGGACAACCACATGCAGAAGAATGAAACTGGACCATTTCCTTACACCACACACAAAAATAGACTCAAAATGGATGAAAGACCACAATGTGAGGCAGGAATCCATCAAAATCTTTGAGAAGAACACAGGCAGCAACCTCTTCGACCACAGCCACAGCAACTTCTTCCTAGAAACATCACCAAAGGCAAGGGAAGCAAGGGCAAAAATGAACTATTGGGACTTCATCAAGATCAAAAGCTTTTGCACAGCAAAGGAAACAGTCAACAAAACCAAAAGACAACCAACAGAATGGGAGAAGATATTCGCAAATGACATATCAGATAAAGGGCTAGTATCCAAAATCTATAAAGAACTTATCAAACTCAACACCCAAAGAATAAATAATCCAACCAAGAAATGGGCAGAAGACATGAAAGGACATTTCTGCAAAGAAGACATCCAGATGGCCAACAGACACATGAAAAAGTGCTCAACATTACTCGGCACCAGGGAAATACAAATCAAAACCACAATGAGATACCACTTCAAACCAGTCAGAATGGCTAAAATTAACAAGTCAGAAAAGACAGATGTTGGCGAGGATGCAGGGAAAGGGGAACCCTCCTACACTGTTGGTAGGAATGCAAGCTGGAGCAGGCACTCTGGAAAACAGTATGGATGTTCCTCAAAAAGTTGAAAATAGAGCTACCCTATGACCCAGCAATCGCACTACTGGGTATTTACCCTAAAGATACAAATGTAGTGATCTGAAGGGGCACGTGCACCCAAATGTTTATAGCAGCAATGTCCACAATAGCCAAACTATGGAAAGAACCTAGATGTCCATCAACAGATGAATGGATAAAGATGTGGTATATGTATACAATGGAATACTATGCAGCCATCAAGAGAAACAAAATCTTGCCATTTGCAATGACGTGGATGGAACTAGAGGGTATTATGCTGAGCAAAATAAGTCATTCAGAGAAAGACAATTATCATATGATTTCTCTGATATGAGGAATTTGAGAGGCAGAGCAGGGGTAGGGAAGGAAAAAAATGAAACAAGATGGGATCAGGAGGGAGACAAACTATAAGAGACTCTTAATCTCATGAAACATGTTTCAGACCAAAAATCAATAAAGAAACAATATCTTTGAAGGACCAGAAGGGCCTAACAGATATATACAGAACAGTCCATCCCAAAACAACAGAATACATATTCTTTTCAAGTGCACATGGAATCTCTTCCAGAACAGATCACATATTAGGCCATGAAACAAGACTTAATAAATTTAAGAAGGCCCGCATCAGGCCTTAAATTTAAATTTAAATTAAATTTAAAGACTTAAATTTAAGAAGACTGAACTCATACCATGAGTCTTTTCCAATCATAACAGTGTGAAACTAGAAATAAATCATGTAAAAAAAAAAAATACCTGGAAAAAACACAAACATATGAAGACTAAATAACAGGATTCTTTTTTTAAGATTTTGTTTATTTATTTGACGGAGAGAGACACAGCGAGAGAGGGAACACAAGCAGGAGGAGTGGGAGAGGGAGAAGCAGGCTTCCCGCCAAGCAGGGAGCCTGATGTGGGCCTCGATTCCAGGATCCTGAGATCATGACCTGAGCCAAAGGCAGAGGCTTTAACACACTGAGCCACCCAGGTACCCCTAAATAACAGGATTCTAAACAACCAATGGGTCAATGAAGCAATCAAAGAAGAAATTTAAAAAAAATACATGAGACAAATAAAAATGAAAACACAACAGTCCAAAATCTCTTGGACACAGCAAAAGCAGTTTTATGAGGGAAGTATGTAGCAATACAGAGCTCCTTCAAGAAATAAGAAAATAAAAAACCTCAAATAGTCAAAACTTATACCTAAAGTAGCTGGGAAGAAAAGAACAAAGACCAAGGTGAAGAGAAGAGAGGAAATAATAAAGATCAAAGCAGAAATAAGTGACACGGAGACCAAAAAAAAAAAAAAAATCAATGAAACCAAGAGCTGGTTCTTTGAAAAGATAAACAAAATCAACAAACACAGCTATACTCTTCAATTAAAAAATAAAAAGAACCCAAATAAATAAAATCATAAATGAGAATATAGAAGTAACTGGTACCACAGAAATACAAAAGATTATAATACATACTATGAAATATTATATGACAACAAACTGGACAACCTAGGAGAAATAGGTAAGTTCCTAGAAACCCTAGAAACCTACAATCTTCCAAAACTGAACCAGGAAAAAAGAGAATATCTGAATAGATCAATTTCAAGAAACAAAATTGAATCAGTAATCAAAAAACGCCCAAAATATAAAAGTCCAAGATCAAATTCACAAGTGAATTGTACGAGACATTTAAAGAAGAGTAAATACCTATTCTCCTCAAACTATTCGAAAAAGCAGAAGAGAAAGAAAAGCTTCCCAGTACATACAATGAGGACAGCATTACCCTGATACCAAAACCAGACAAAAACACCACAAAAAAAGAAAACTACAGGCTAATATCCCAGATGAACACAGATGCAAAATCCTCAACAAAATATTAGTAAACTTCACACAACAATACATTAAAAACATTATTCACCACAATCAGGTGGGATTTATTCCAGCAATGCAAGGATGGTTCAATATGCACAAATCAATCTCCTCATACATCACAAAAACAAAACCAAGGATAAAAATCATAATATCATCTCAATGGATGCAGAAAAAGCATTTGACAAGATTCAACATTCATTCATGATAAAAACTTCCAACCAAAAATGGGGTTAGAGGGAACATACCTCAATATTACAAAGGTCACATATGAAAAACCAACAGCTAAGATCATCCTCAATGGTGAAAAACTGAGTTTCCCTCTAAGATCAGGAACAAGAAAAGATATCCAGTCTCAGCGCTTTTATTCAACACAGTACGGGAACTCCTAGCAACAGCAATCAAACAAGAAAAAGAAATAAGGAGCATCCATAGTGTTAAAGAAGAAGTTTAAAAGTCACTATTATTGCAATCGCAAAGACAAGAAACATATGTTGGCGAGGATGTGAAGAAAAAAGAACCCTCTTACACTGTTGGTGGGAATACAAACTGGTAAAAAATCCACTCTATATCTCTATTTCTTTATTATAATGTTTTTAAAGTCAATTTTCCTTAAGCTTGTTCAACATTGGTCTCTTTTATTGTTCTTTTCAAAGAACCAGTTTCTAGTCTTATTCATCAAGTCTACTATCCTTACATCTGGCAGTCTATGTTCTATTTTATTAATTTCTGCTTTTATCTTTATTAACTTCCTCTTCTTATATTTTGCTTCCTTTTTTATTCCTTTTCCAACTCAATGAGTTGAATACTTGATTAATTCAGTTTTCATCTTTCTTGTTTCCTAATAAATGAATTTAAGGTCATTAGTTTCTTCTCTTAGCAATCATTTGGCCAAATCACAGAGTTTTTAAATTTATAATGCTCTCATCATGCTTCATTTTGAAATAGTTTATTTGAATTTTTATTTTCTCCTTAACCCGAGAATTATTTTTTGGGTGTTTTAAATTTAAATGGATTGGTATTTTTTATTTCTCTTTGTTCCTAATTCCTAATTTTATTGCACTGTGGCCAGACGTCACGCTTAGTATGATTTTTGTTTTCAAGAATTTATTTAACATTGTTTTGTGGCCCAGCATAATGATTAAGAGTGCAGGCTGGAGCTCAGAATTATGCTTGGTACATAATAAGTGCCATGAAATCAAGGTCAATTTTTATGCATTTTGCATACACATTTGAATAAAGTGTGTACTTGATTTATGTATATTTATTTGTAATGATTATGTTAAATTCTAAATCCTTATTTACATTTGTGAATTTGATCTTTTGAATACTCAGAGGATCATGCTAATGTCTTCTAGTCTTCCAGTCTTTGAAATCCAACATTTCTTCCTAAATTTTTTTCTGTATATATTCAATGCTATATTATTTGCTGCTATATTATTTCACCCCATATTTGGTGGACTATATTTAATGTTCTACAGTTACATAATTATATGTACCTTCTTTTTATTGCTTTTTATTCCATTTATTTTCCAAATGTTATTTTAATTTTTTGTTATCTTTAAGCAAACTTTTTATTGAAATATAATGTAATTTTCTTGTTTTTGTAGCTCTTCCAAATTGTATACACATATGTGTATGTATTTATGCATGTATATGTGTATTCTTTTATTACCCGAATTAAATATGTATAAAAAGTTGAATTTTATCCATTTATAATTACTGTAATCATTGATAAGTTGAATTCCTTATTTTTTAAACTTTTCATGCCTTTTTGCTAGTTCTCTTTTATTGTTTTAATATCACATTTTCATCTAATTCAAGAAAATTTGTGGAATTCATATTCATCCTTTTAGTGGCTTGGATATTTTATACACTGCCAACATTCGTTAGGTCTCTCTATCCTTTCTAATGAAATCTTGCTTCCATTTAATTATTCATTCTTTTTTGGATATCCATGTATATCAGGGCAGGCAGGTACCACAGGGAATGACTTATTATATGTCAAAGTCAGTTATGGAAATCTTTTAACTACCTTAGTTTAATCATGGTCATGGAATGTAATTTCTATCTAATAATACTAAATTACTTGTGAGTTATTGGAAAATATTTTCTGGTTTGATTAAAAATAAAAAACACACATAAGGAGACACAGATTCTCTTCTTCTACTGCATGTTGTCCAAAATAGATATGATAATTCAGAAAAGCTGATGCTATCTTCTAACCTAAAGATAAGTCCACCTGTGAGGATGGCAGAATGGAAAACATGAGAAAGAGAGACTGCCCCTATTGTTAGGTTATTTTGAGTTATAATTTCTATTATTACAGCTGAATCATCCTAGCTCTTGTAATATTTAAAGTTGCATTTTTTCCTAGCAATATCTAGATTGATAATCTAATCAGTCTCCATGTCCTCTGCACTAAACAAGTGGGCTTTATCCCCTGAACTAAAGAAGACAATAAAATTTCCCTTCCCATAAACTTGGTCTCATATCCCAACTTTATCCACTCATATGTAAATTTAGTTACATATTATTTAAAATCATTATTCGACTACTTTCAATTCTTAGTAATTATGTCTTTTAGTCTTATTATTTTTACTAGAAATAAATTTTATGTTTAATTCTCCCTATTTTCTTTCAAGGTTTTATTTTTGTTTAAGGTATGAAGATCATTGAATAATTCTTTCTGATCGGTACAGATGTCTACCTTGATCAGGTATGAAACTCTATTTTATAAACATCTTCCCCATAGTTCTAAAAATATCCTTTTTAGCATCGTATGCAAAGAAAAATATGTTAATAGTTTTTCTTTTAGTATCTATAAATGGCCTTTTTCCCTCCGAAAAATTTTGTATGCTTTTCCCTTTATCATTAAGTAAATTTGCTTAGGATACTGATTGATGTGGCTTTTGTCTTGTTTTTCAGCTTTTGTTGTTAGTTTAGTTTTTATTTTAATCCTGTGTACTTTACTAACAGATGTCTTTCTTCAGCTCAGAAGTTCTCTTCCATTATTTCCTTGATCATTCCTTTCTTTCTATTCCCTTGGGTTTCTACTATTACAAAGCTGTTGGAACCACTGGCCCTACTGCCTTCTCCTCGTTTTCCACATATTTGTATTTTTGCACTCCGTCCTATCTCACTCTGTCCATATCTTAGCTCAGTTTGCACACTGCTCAGTCTTTAACCATATACATGTTGATATTCAGCCCCCAAATAGGAATATTCTGGCAACCATATTTCAAATTTATAAGAATTTTTCTTTTTCATTGCAGCCTTTTTGTAATGGATGTAATAGCCTATTAAATTCCCAGCTAATATTAGTTATAATTATTTCAAAGCTTGACATTATTCCTTCTATCAACTCTGATCACTGAGAGTTCATTCTGTTTGTTAAGTTAGGCTTCTCATATGAAGCACTTTTCTTGCAATCATTTAATTTTTTTTGATGTTTGTTCATTATCTGTATGTGTAAATTCAAATTCACATGAACAATTGTAGTTTATTTATTCAGCCCAAATGGGAGTTTCTGATTGTCTGAAAATAAATGCAGGATGTGATTACCAGTGTCCACATCCAGAAAGAGTGCAAGTAAGGGGGCAGTATGTTGTAGATGAATTTATTTTTTGGTTTGTAGAAATATACCCTTAAGAAATTTTTTCGCAGATTTAACTCCTGGTACTTGCTGGTGAGTCAGACATTGCCTCACTTCCGTGGATCAGTTTAAGAGTATCTCTTATCAGAAATCCCATTTCGGAAACACATATTTTAAGATACTGCAATTCTGGAAAACTTGAATATTCAACCCATAGATCAGAAAGTATGAAATCTATAAATAATAAAAAACATATGGTATGGAACAAGTCTAATAGGTGAACAAAACCAAACTATTTTTTTTTTTTTTGAGGATGTTGAGGTGATTCTTGGGTTTCTCTGGGTCTACATTACTTCTACTTTACGTCATATTTTAGGGTGGTGAGTTCTTAAGCTCTGTGGACACCTTCATGTGTTTCCAGTGCTGCAATGAATTTACATTTTTGTATTGTTCATGGGATTTAGGAAGAAGGAGAGGCACACCACCATGTTCAATCACCTACTTTGAACAGAACTGGACTTGGCATTAATCTATAGAGTTAAAAGATTCAGTAAATAGTAGACAATGTTAATAACAAAACATAGGCGTATCTTGCTATATTTTAAAATCTCAAGCATAAAGTAAAAAAAAAAATTACAGAAAGAATAAAAAAGTTACCTATGAAGTTACCGAAATCAGACTGATCTCAGACTTTTCTACCACATAAATTTCCAGAAAAATAAAAAAGAACGAACACTTCAAAACAAAAAATTGCATGATGGCTATGGATCCTAGAATACAATTTTGTGAAACATGTCTACTTTAACAGAAACATTATTATTTGTCCAAAGTCTAAAATAAGTAAACTTCCCCATACCATTTATGAATAAGTTATTTGGGAAAATGTCTTTTAAAAGTTGTATTAAAATGATTAACTCACAGATTCGGAAACTGTACTGGGAACTGCTTGTCAGTGATCATTAAACCCATAATATAGACAGAAAGTTTAAGAGGAGAGTGACAAAAATTATTGATGAAAGATAAAAATAGTAATAATAATTTAGACCTAAAACTTCTACATCATCAAAATAAAACTCAGGAAAGAATTCAGTGAATTAAATCAAAGATTAGGTAAACCATTCTAATATCACATTAGGGTAGAAGTTATTAACTACTGGTTGATATTTTACACTGATAATCATAGGTTTGAATGTTTGAATGTATGTGTGTTTTAAAGGAAAAAGTGTAGAATTAAAAATGGAAATTCCAAATGATGGCCAAAACGTAAAATAGTCAAGTTTTCCTAATATAGAGGTCACAGATTTGAGTAAACCACCAAAGATTTCATATTGGAATACATATATAGGTGTCTGATAATTCTAATTGAGCTGCTACTATTGGGCTGAGCTCCTTCTACAAGCCCACTAATATTCATGCAACCTCAGACATAAGGCATAAATACTCTTAATCGCTTTACTTTTTTTTTTTTTTACAACTTTTATTATAACATTTTATGTTTAAGGCCCTAATTAGGTTTGATAGGATTCAGCACCCCTATATGGACTTCAACTAAACTTTTTAAAAATTTTTTTTCAGGGGCGCCTAGGTGGCTCAGTGGGTTAAGCCTCTGCCTTCGGCTCAGGTCATGATCTCAGGGTCCTGGGATCGAGCCCCGCGTCGGGCTCTCCACTCAGTGGGGAGCCTGCTTCCTCCTCTCTCTCTGCCTGCTTCTCTGCTGACTTGTGATAAATAAATAAAATCTTTAAAAAAAAATTTTTTTTTCAGCTTTATTGAGATATAACTGACATAAATCATATATATTTAAGCTGAACAATATAACTTGATATGCATATATTGTGAAATGATTACTGCAATCAAGCTAATTAATATTTTTTACCTCACAAGTTACCTTCTGTATGTGTGTGTATGGTGGGAACATTTAAAATTTACTCTTAGAGGGGCACCTGGCTGGCTCAGTGGGTTAAAGTCTCTGCCTTCGGCTCAGGTCATGATCTCAGGGTCTTGGGATCGAGCCCCGCATCGGGCTCTCTGCTCAGCAGGGAACCTGCTTCCCCCCTCCCTCTGCCTGCCTCTCTGCCTACTTGTGATCTCTCTCTCTCTCTCTGTCAAATAAATAAATAAAATCTTTAAAAAAAATAAATTAAAAAAATAAAATTTACTCTTAGAAAATTTAAAGTATACAGTTCAGTGTTATTAACTAAAGCCATCATTCTATATATTAGATTCCTCAGAACTTATTCATCTCATTTCTGAAAGTTTGTGCTAATGACTAACTTCTCACCATTTCTAACAGTCTGCAAATCCTGGTAACGTCCATTCTCCCCTCAACTTTTCTGAGTTCTAATTTTTATGGTTGAATAATATTCCCTTATAGATAAATATATGGTAGACAGATCACATTTTCTTTATCCATTCATCTGCTGATGAGCATGTAGCTTGTTACCATATCTTGGCCACTGTGAATAATTTTGCAATGAAAACAGGAGTGCAGATCTCTCTTAGGTCCTGATTTCATTTCCTTTGGATATACACCCAGAATTAGGATTGCTAGAGCATATGGCAGATATATTTTAAATTCTCAACTAAACTTATTTTTGTCTGGGTTTCATTAACCAGAATTAGGTATAGTGTTAACATAGTTTGTTATCAATAAAAATAAAACATAATCTCTATATGCATAAATCACATTATCTACATCACTTGAGTAACACTAGATTCATGGATTTTCACAGAATTTTTAAAGCTCAAGTTATCCCAACTTGGCTGGGAGAAAAGATATTAAGCTGGCTCATTTTTACTTCTGTATATTTTTAAAGCATTTCTGCTTTCTGGTAATATTAAGATACTACAAACCTGTTTGAACTCCCCTAATAAAAAACAGAGTCAATTGTTTTCTCCAGAACCACAAAACAGCATGAGAAACCGTACTATGGACATGAGATGTGCATGTTAGAGTTTATATATGAGGGCTAAGAGTGAATAATACTGATAATCAAACATCTAAATAACAGTATTAAAAATAGGAAGTGAAATGATTATAACACATGACTGTTTCCAATTCCTATAGGTTTGCTTTTTCCAGACTATTGTATAAATAGTATTACACAATTGCATAAATTATATAAAATAAATTGTAATTTACTAGAAGTTATTTTATTTCAAGATTTCTTTTCCTCATTGTTTAGATTCAAAACATTGGCTCTTTTCATACTCCTACCTGAAGAACTTGTTTTAATCTTTCTTTTCCTTCCTTCTTCCCTTCCTTCCTTCCTTCCTTCTGGTGCTCATCACAAGTGTACTCCTTAATCTCCATCATCTGTTTCACCTATCCCTCTACCCATCTTCCTCTGGTAACCATCAGTCCGTTTCTTGTTGCCTCTCTCTTTTTTTCCATTATGATCATTTGTTTCTTAAATTCCACATATGAATGAAATCATACGGTATTTGTCTTTCTCTGGCTGACTTATTTTGCTAAGCATAATACTCTCTAGTTTCACTCACATCATTGCAAATGGTAAGATTTTGTTCTTTTTTACAGCTGAGTAGTATTCCATTATATATATACACCACATCTTCTTTATCCATTCCTTAGTCAATAGACTCTTGGGTTGTTTCCATAATTTGGCTATTGTAGATAATGCTGCTATAAACATAGCGGTGCATGTATCCCTTTGAATTACTATTTTTGTGTTCTTTGGGTAAATATCTAGTAATGCAATTGCTGGGTCATAGGTTAGTCCTATTTTTAACTTTCTGACAAACCTCCATACTGTTTTCCAGAGTGGCTGGCTGTACCAGTTTGCATTCCCAACAACAGTGTAAAAGCGTTCCCCCTTCTCCACATCCTCACCAACCCTTGTTTCTTGTATTATTGGTTTTAGCCATTCTAACAGGTGTGAGGTGATATCTCATTGTACTTTTGATTTGTATTTCCCTTATGATGAGTGATGTTGAGTATCTTTTCACATGTCTATTGGCCATCTATAAGTGTTCTTTGTAAAAATGTCTATTCATGTCTTCTGCCCATTTTTTAATTGATTATTTAGGTTTAGGTTGTTGAATTTTAGAAGTTCTTTATATATTTTGGATACTAACCCTTTATCTGATATACCATTTGCAAATATTTTCTCCCATTCTGTAGGATGCCTTTTAGTTTTGTTGACTGTTTCCTTCACTGTGCAGAAGATTTTCATTTTCTTGAAGTCCTGATAGTTTATTTTTGCTTTTGTTTCTCTTGTGTCAGGAGGCACATCTAGCAGGAAGTTGCTATGGCCAATGTCTAAGAGGTTACTGCCTGTGTTCTTGATTTTAATGGTTTCCTGTCTCACATTTAGATCTTTCATCCATTTTGAATTTATTTTTGTGTATGGTGTAAGAAAGTGGTCCCGTTTCATTCTTTGCACGTTGCTGTCCAGT
Source organism: Potos flavus (assembly GCA_028534135.1). Lineage (NCBI taxonomy): Eukaryota > Metazoa > Chordata > Mammalia > Carnivora > Procyonidae > Potos > Potos flavus. Next base: position 140,771,799 of record CM052883.1, read on the forward strand.
TTTCCCAAAGCTATTTGTTGAAGAAACTTCCTTTTTCCCTTGGATATTCTTTCCTGCTTTGTCAAAGATTAATTGACCATAGAGTGGGTTCATTTCTGGGTTTTCTATGCTGTTCTATTGATCAGCGTGTCTATTTTTATGCCAGTGCCATACTGTTTTGATTACTACAGCTTCGTAATATAATTTTTAGTCTGGAATTGTGATACTGCTCGTTGTGGTTTTGTTTTCAAAGTTGCTTTGGCTGTTCAGGGTCTTTTGTGGTTTCATACAAATTCTGGGACTGTTTTCTCTAGCTCTGTGAAAAATGTTTTTGGTATTTTGATAGAGATTGTCTAAATGTTTAAATCACTTTGGGTAGTATAGATATTTTAACATTTGTTCTTCTAGTCCATGAACATGGAATATTTGCCATTTCTTTGTGTCATTTCAATTTCTCTCATCATTTTTTTTATGGTTTTCAGAGTACGGATTTTTTATCTCTTTGGTTAGGTTTATTCCTAGGTATCTTGTGGTTTTAGGTAGTAATTCTTTGCATTACACTCCCAGACAGCTGGGAATGGAAACAGAGTCTCTTTTTGGAACATAAAATAGTAGTAACTATTTGGCATCTTTCAAAGGTGATATATATTTGAATTAGTAATCCCACAACTAGAAATCTAGCATAAGGAAATTAGAAAGATGTTAATTAATCATATACAAAGATATTTATTGCAGCAATGTATAAAATCTTGTGCCACACAAAAATCCTCAAAAATATAGGAATTTTTTATTATATCAATGCTATAGAAAAATGATAGTGTTCTAAATTATTTATCTAATAATACTTAATGACATGAAAAACCACTTATGATATGATTTTAAGTGATAAGGAAGATACCAAACTATATCTGAAATATGATTCATTTTTATAGATTTAATGAAGGAAAAAAGAAAGAAACAGCAAAGGTGCAAGACAGGAGTGAGGCAGAAAGGGAGAGAAAAAGTAAAAACCCTAGAAAAATACTTTAAAGCATCTCTTAAATTATATAAAATCTAGGTGATTCAAGATGATTTTGAATCGTCACCTATATATTTTTCTCCTATTTCTACAATCACCAGCTATCTTGTCTGATAAGCAGTGAAAACAATGTTAACAATGTTATTTTTTATATTAAATCTATACTTTAGATCTAATCAGAGTTATATGGTTTTGTAGAAACTCAATAGTAAGACAATGACTATCATTGGCTTTTCATGAAAGCCAGCTTATCTATAATGGTAGAATGCTTTCTTTGTTTTTCTAGAAGTCTAAAGGAAAGTTACAGAAACCAAGGAAGAAAGAAGATGCCTAAAAGATTAACAAGGACTTTTCCCCTTATAATACTAACAACTACCAAAAATTATTCTGCCTAAAAAACTGAGCTTTCTTCAAGGGACTTTGAAATGAAAATCTTCTCAAGTCCTAATGGCTAGACATCTGAAATAAATCTACCCTAAAATCACAAAGACAATAGCTAAGATTATTTCTCTACTCTGGAGGAACACTTACTACTCCATCTTATGCTCCAAGTATTAATTCTTCCATTTACTCATTTATTGGCCAGTTAGCCTCTTCTATCTACTATAGGCTAAAACCTACTGTAGACTAGTTTGCCCAGGATACAAAGTCAAATAAGAAATAGTTCTTGGGTTGGGGCGCCTGGGTGGTGCAGTGGGTTAAAGCCTCTGCCTTCGGCTCAGGTCATGATCTCAGGGTCCTGGGATCGAGCCCCACAGCAGAGAGCCCGCTTCCCCCTCTCTCTCTGCCTACTTGTGTGATCTCTCTCTCTCTCTGTCAAATAAATAAATAAAATCTTAAAAAAAAAAAAAAAAGAAATAGTTCTTGGGTTACAATAGAGCAAGTTAAGTTTGTGATTCACTCAAGCCTCACTACAAGTTTAGAAGTATAAAGAAGAGTTACATCTTACTACAGGAAATGCTAATTATTCTTAGACATTTAATTTCTTTAAATAGTCCTTATTATGTATATTTTTAAATGTAAAACTATCATTAAAATTGAGCTGTTTTGATAACATTTTATTAATAAAAATTATAATTTGTAGAAGAGTCTATATATTCCTTTGAATGAATTATGTCTATAGTTGAAAAACCAAATGTTTCAGCTATGAAACTAAGACCCTTCCTTAATAAAAAGTTTCTTAATCAAATCGAAAGCATAGGAGCCAGTAGAAAAGAAACAGCTTCATTCAAACCAGTTTTGCAAACACACACACACAAAAGATAAATGGTGTGGCAGAGACTTCTGGTTGTCCTCCAATATCTGCCCTCCTCTTTTCCTCAGTCACAGAATTCCCTGGTTAGCTCATGGCTTCGGTCATATGACCATTTTATGGCCAACAGAATATATGTAGAAGTGGTGAATACAACTTTCTGGAAGGGTCCTAAAGGGGTGAAGGCTTCCCTTCTCCTGCCTCTTCCCTTTCTTCCACTGTTTAAAATGTAGATAGACTGGCTAAACAGAGAACAGCCACTTTGAATCACAAGATGGAAGTTGCATGTTCATTGTGGCAGAACATGAGATGAAGTGAGCCTAAATAAACCCTTCTGGTGTCAACACATCAACCCTAGACTGCCAACATTTATGTGAAGGAGAAGCATACTTCTCTCTTTTTAAATCCATTGTTGTTTGGGTCTTCTTGCACTCATGAGCAAATCTCATCTTAACTAATACAAATGGCAAAAATCCAAGACTAGCTTCTTCATTCTACTGCCACTCAGGTATCATGCCTGCTCCTTGCTCAGTGTTGAGAATACTTCTAAGCACAATCATAGCCAAAGCCCAAGTTAACTATATTCTTTCTAATGCTGTTCAGCTCTTAAATTTCCACAGGACTTGGAACAGAAAACCTGCCAGGTATTTGCAATATGACCTTGGGTAAATCATGTTAATGCTACTGTCCTCAATTTCTTCACTTATCAAATGAGCACAGTAACTCTTACTTTGATAACAATAACATCTATTTACAAATCTTATAATGATTCTGAGACAGGTATTGTAATTAGTAAACAGAATTTCAGAGAAGCTAAGTAAAATTCTCAGGATTACACTGCTTAGTAGAAGAATAGGAATTCAAACTCATGTAAGTCTACTCTAAATACTATCATTGTTCAGGTATACTTTATTATCCTCTACCTCTTACCTTGTGAATAGTCACTGAGATAACCTATCTAAAACAGACTAACCTATCACACAGTAGATGCACATTAAATGTGAATTATGCACACCTCCCCATTCTTACAGTTGATAAAATGTAAGCATTTTGCTTTCATTCTCCTTCATATATAATCTTACATTAGGACAGCTCTGTGAAAGAATCAATCTGGACGAATTCCATGTTTAAGTAAAAATATTATAGAATACAATTTTACCCTTGAAGAATCCCAGGCCCAGTAATTTTTCAACAGATTGAATGCATTAAGCTTTTGTATATACATAGACCCATGCTGGAAGATATACAAAGTTAATCTGAGAGTAACAATTCCTGCCCTCTAAGAATTTATAACCTAAAATAAACCACAGAGATGCCAGCTCTAATACACAGATTCAAACAAACATCAACACATGAATAAAGAAGAACAGTACAACCTTTCAGTCCTGTGTTGAACAGAACTGTTTTTAACATACACACACAAATTAGAATAATACTAAAACACAAATCAGAACCCTTCTGAGTGGGAAAGATAAAGTGTTTGTCTGAAGGAGGAAGGCATCCTCCAAATTAACTTCACACACCAGGGTTTCGCTAACAATGCCAAAAAGAAAAAAGGAAAAAGGAAAAAGAAAAAAAAGAAAAAAAAAAAGCTCTCACACAGGGGTGCAAAGGTATGTTTGCACAAACTAATTATTCAGCAGAATGGCCCTGGTAAAGTAAAAGTCTTTTTTTAAGACAGGAAAAAAAAAGTTTCAAATAATTTTTTTTTCAGCAAACAAGTATAATATAGAAGCATAGGGGCAAAGATTTTCTTTCAGGTTTTGGCATTTAGAAGCTTTCTATCCATAGGTACTTACAGATTGGAAAATACATTTAGAAAAGAAGATCAATAATAAGGTTCACAAAATCAACTAGCTAAAAATTTAAGTAACTTTTACTGTATGATGGTAAATGGTACAGATAGTCAGTGCTTCTTCATGATGTTTTTTTCCTTTTGAATGAAATACTTTCTTGCCTCATTTCTGGAAGGTTAAGCTATACTTCCCTTAAGCATTATACCTCTGCACTGGCTAAATTAAATACCCTCCACCCCTCTCCCCCTTCTCTAGCACTCAAATTCCCTTTCTGAAAGCCAGAATTTCATTTAAGAAAAACTTCTCACAATAAATTTAAGTAAGTCAGGTCAACTCTGCTCCTCCTCAAAACTTAAAAAAGTTTGAATTGCAGCCCACGGCCAAATCTACCACTTGTGTATTGACAGGATAAAAAAAAAAAAAAATCAACATTAAAAATAAACAAAACTCAACCTCCATTCCTACTTATGGACTGTGTCAGATTAACGTGAAAATCAGAGTAGGCAAGTTTCTGCAGGGATTCTATGGCTGAATATAAAGACAGCCCCAAGCTGAGGATTTTCATCTTCACCTGATTTATTCCTTCCTTTCCTCCATTTATTTCATTCCCAAGGCAGTGACTCAATCTTTTCTCCTATTGAAGTCACTGAAACAGTGAAATCTATCTTATCCAAGCAAAACAATTTCATTCATCATACTACAGTCACATCGATTAGGAGTTAACGGATAAAATAAAACATCAAGAACCTCCCTTATGACCCACAAGATCTTTCCTGACTATTCCTGGTGCCCTAGGACAGCGCGATACAACCTCTTCACTATTTATTTGTCTATCTATTTAACAAATATTTACTCAATGCCTATGAGGGACCATGGGCTATCTAGATATTGGTTCTTATATGATATTTGGCTGATACAGACATATACTGATTGGGCCTTCATACCTCTTACCTCCCAATTAAAATATAATCTCCTTGATTGGGGTGGGGGATCTTAGTCTTCTCTTCATTGCCTGGCAGAAAGTCCCAACAATATTTTCTCAGTACTTATTTTTTATATAGAAGAAAAGGTTTAAGCTAATGTTATTGCTGATTTGAAGCCTACAGGACTCAAACCACTATGTATTTTTCTCAATTAAAATTTTTTGAAGGTTTTTTCCTAGTCTATGGACTGCAGTGGGTACGGTTTACATCTCTATGAGTTACAAGAAACTGAATTTCCATCTTTGGGAATTCACCTACATATTAGACAATGCCAGATGTGCTGGTTACACATGCCTGCTCTGTGAATACAATGAGCTCAACTTATTTTATTGACTGCACTGAAACAATGACTAATTTTATTCCAGACTCCACACAGTGCCACAAAACTACAGCCACCATAATGATATAAGAACTTAGATACAGCAGTACAAGACTTGCCAATTAGAAATATACCTTCGGTGATATGAGTTGGCTTGAGGCTGTTGTTGGAAAAGGGAATTTCTTTAGTCCATTAGTTATTCCTTTGACTAGGTATATAATTGCTCTGTATGCCACCAAAATATATGACCTTAAGATCAAGGAATTTATACTTAATTAAAATGCGTGTGTTACAGGATGTGAAAGTGGGACACTGTTATCTCAGTTGTTACTAAGTGTCCAATACTGAGAATAAAAATTTAAGTTGTTAAATGTTCATATATTCTATGTAGTACCAGAATATATATGTAGGATTTATTAATATGGCAGACAAAAAATTGTTCTGCCACTTTCAGCCTATCACCTATCTCTAGACCATATAAAACAAAGAAAGGTGATAATGATAGACAGACTCCCTAAGAAGCAAGCTGCTGGGGTATTTTGTGTTTCTCCCTCTCCTCCTAAAGAGGAGAACTTGCCACAAACTTTAGGCCCATTTGTGGGAGGGAAGGAAGAGCTTTGTGAACCTCCCAAAAAGTTTGAGATGAATTCTATTCTGATTTGGATACTGGAAGCTGAGTCCTACTTATAGAAGATTACATGAACTGAAGCTGTCTCTAACGACAAAAAAATTAAAAATAAAAAGGGCAGTTAGAATGTGAGAAAATTTCATTTCTATCTGTGATGGACAGAAGAAAATCACTTGAAAGGAGTTGGGCTTAAGTCAGCTTACCTCATTAATTCTGAATACCAGAGCTAGGTCACCCCAAAAAAGAGTTTATGTGGTTTGTACCAGCAGAAAATGATCTAAAGGAAGAACTTATAATGGGCCAGTTGAAGAGGTATCATTTGCTTCAGAGAAGCAGTGAAAGGAGTCTCCGGTGAGGGTGAATGCTCTAAGAGGCCACAAAATTTCCCAGGAAGAGAAAAAGAAAGCTTTTGGCCATCTTTCAAACCCTGCGAACACTAATGCCAGATTACTACTTGACCAATCAAATACTATCTTCTTATTCCTCCCTCCCCTTCTCCCTCCCCTCCCCTGATCCCAAAGGGCCCAGAGCAGAAAAATGAATGCAATGTACTCTCATCTTTGTTCTCTTGGTATACTGCTTTTGGAACTGATTCACCATATTGCGCGGAAGTCTAAGAAGGTTAAGAAGAATCCTATGTGAAGAGAAACCAAGCTCTGGCTGAGTTCCCAGACAACAGCCTGAACCTACCTGCCAGCCATGTGAAACAGTCATCTTGAGAGTGGAACCTCTAGCCACCACTGACTCACCCCAGCCGACATATGTGGGGTAGAAATTAGCTATCCCCATCCCGCTTTGTCTAAATTGTAGGCTGATGAGAAAAACAAATTACTGTTGTGGTTCAAAGCCACTAAGTTTTGGGGTGGTTTGTTACTTAGCAATAGTAACCAGAACAGATTATCAAGCCCAGGGGGTATAGGAAAAGCTTTAAATTGGAATAAATATTAAAGCTTCAATAATAGTTAAATGATATTTTATCACACAGGAAACTCTTACTTGAGAAAAAGCACTAAAGAAACTCTTGAATCTGCGTAAGATGACCAGAGATGAAGAGGGAACCTCTGTCCCCGCCCCACCTCACTAGTTTGAAATTCAGTGGTGAGAAACAATAAACCTAAGCCTTTAAAGTATTTTTCTGCATGTACCATGCATGTTAATTCTTTAGTAAACCAGTAATTAATTAAACAAAAGTGATGATAATCATAATTGAAATGTTTGGAGGGGGCTGAAAGGCAACTTGAGGTGACAATTTAGAATCAAAAGCAGCACTGTATATGAATGCTAGCTGAATATGATTTGTAAATTAGAATGGCCTTTTGCGGAAAAAACCCAGAAGCCACTGGTTTAGCTTAAATGAAATTTGAAAACTGTCAGGAAGAATATTCAAAGTGAGCATGAGACTGAACATCTTGAGGGTATTCATCTCTACCCCCAGCATTAGCACAATGACTAAGTACTAAGTACCCAATAAATACTGGTGAATGAATAAATAAATAAATGGCTCTTTGTCAGAAAATTAACCTGTATCCATGACTGGAAACTGCAACACCAAAATTAAAGAATTATTACCATTATTGAATTCATCCTGGCTTTCAACCCATTGGCTCACAATGCAATGGGTTTACCTCTACCTGATAGGCTTTCCTAGTATAAGCATTAGTTAGGTTCATAGAATGTCCTTGCAGGAGACAAAAGAGACAGAATTTTACTATCTACCTACCAGGTAGGAAAGAATTAGACTGAGGCAACTAGTAACTTTTTTAATAAATCACTAGTAATAATATGATGAATTAAAAATAGGAGAGTAGTACTTATTTGAAATGTTATTGTTTCTTACAATTAAAAAATACAATGTCTAGAAATATATTTGTCTCCTTAAGAATGACTTATAAAGAAATGTATTATCTAGTCATTTCTGCCATTTTAAGAGTTCGATGTATTATAATTTATGATAATACACATAGAATCACGAAATGCATGAGTCAAAATTATCTTAAAGATCATCTAACCTGCCCCACAAATTTTATGGTTCAGAAAACTGAATCCTAGAACAGTTTAGTCATTTACCCAGGATCACATATTTTAAGAGAGCTAAAAAAGGCAAAAAACAAAGATTTCTTTATTCCTACTCTAGGACTCTTTCCTTTATACCACCTTGTATCTGATATTCATAAAATATAGAACTTCAATAAATATAAAATTGTCTAGACACATAACATAAATACATATTTATATACAATGTTAAAAATATAAACATGTTTAACTATATTACAAATCTACAGTAATCAATACAGTATGATATTGACATAAAAACAAACACATACATCAATAGAACATAATAGAGAGCCCAGAAACAAACTCATGCATATATAGGTAATTAAATTTTGACAAAAGAGCCAAGAACATACAAGAGGGAAAAAACATTCTCTTCAATAAATAGTTTTTAGAAAACTGAATAGCCACATGCCAAAGAATGAAACTGGACTCCTATCTTATGACATCACAAATATCAACTCAAAATTAATTAAAGACTTGAAAGTAAGTGATAAAACTCCTAGAAGAAAACATAAAGGGTTAGATCATTTGGCAATGATTTTTGGATTTGACACCAAAAGCAAAGACAACAAAAGTAAAAATAAACAAGTGGGACTACATGAAACTTAGAAGCTTCTGCACAGCAAAGGAAACAATTAACAAAATGAAAAAGCAATCTACTGCATGGGAAAAAATATTTGTAAATCATATATCTGATAAAGAGTTAATACTCGAAATATATAAAGAATTCATACAACTCAACAGCAAAACAACCAAACAACATAATTTAAAAATATGCAGAGGATCCGAATAGACTTCTTTTCCAAAGAAGAAATACAGAGGGCCAACAGCTACATGAAATGGTGCTGAACATCATTAATCATTAGGGAAATACAAATCAAACCATAATGAGATATCATCTCACATCTGTTATAATGGCTATTATCAAAAGACAAGAAATAACAAGTACTGGCACGGATGTGGAGAAAAGGGACACTTTGTGCACTCTTGGTGGGAATGTAAATTGGTATAGCCAGCATGGAAAACAGTATGGAAGTTCCTCAAAAAGTAAAAACAGAATTACCATATGATCCAGGGGCACCTGGGTGGCTCAGTCGGCTAAGAGGCTGCCTTCGGTTCAGGTCATGATCCCAGGGTTCTGGGATCGAGCTCCACATCGGGCTCCCTGCTCAGCAGAGAGCCTGCTTCTCCCTCTCCCTCTGCCTGCTGCTCTGCCTACTTGTACTCTCTATTTCTGTGTCAAATAAATAAAACCTTTTAAAAAACTTATCTTCTGATATTAAAGAAAAAAAAAGAATTACCATATGATCCAGCAAATCCACTTCTAGATATTTATTTAAAGGAAATGAAAATACTAACTCAAAAAGATATCTGCACTCCCATGTTCACTGCAGCATTATTTATAATAACCGAGACATGGAGACATGTCTATCCACGGATGAACAGATAAAGAAAATGTGACATGTGTACACACACACACACACACACAGAAATCTTGCCATTTGTGACAACACTAATGGACCTTGATGGCATTATGTTAAATGAAACAAGTCAGAGAAAGACAAATACTGTACGATCTCATATGTGGAATCTAAAACAAAAAAAAAAAAAAAAAAACCCAAAACTCGTACATACAAAGAACAGACTGGTGGTTACCAGAAGTGGGGAGTGGGGGGTGGACAAAATGGGTGAAGAGAGTCAAAAGGTACAAACTTCTAGTTGTAAAATAAACAAGTCAAGGGGATGTGATTTACAGCATGGTGATTATAGTTAATAATACTGTATCATATATTCAAATGTTTCTAAGAGAGTAGACATTAAAAATGCTCATCACAAGAAAAAACTTTGTAACTATGTATGGTGATGGTTGCTAACTAGACTTATTGTGGTGATCATTTTGCAATATATACAAATATCCAGTCATTATACTATACACCTGAAACTAGTATACTGTTACATGTCAATTACGTCTCAATAAAAAACTGAAATATTTCCTTAACAAATCATCTATTTTTATAAAGCAAATTGAACTATTTTCATCCCAAACACCTTACTTAAATGGGTTAATTGTTGCCTTCACAGCACACGTTTACTATGTTTCCATCGTCAAAAAGCTGAAGTAGTGAGGACTACTTTGAAGCTTACTGCACTGCAATTCTGTGACTTGCCCAAAAATAACAGCAGCTAATCAAAATTCAAACTAGAATCCAAATCTCCTACCTTTGGTCCAAGAGTCCAAGACTAAATATAACCATATTATCTACTTTTGCTTATGTGCAGAAAATATTTATACAAGATACTGATATTATTATCCATAGACTTCATTTAAAAAGAGAAGTCCTGATGTCACCAAAATGTTGAAAGTACATTTTTTGAAAGGAAAGGATTTTTTTTTAAATTTACCATCTACAAAAAGCCTATAATTTCACCTCTGTATTTTCCTATCCAAGGAAAGTTAGAGACACTTCTACATGGAAAATCAGGTAACCTTGAGAAGGGTAAATTGTTGGTACAGTTAAGAGTGGCATTGAAAACTGAGTGGAAGAACTGTGTACAAAACCCAACTAACACTCACATTGTCCTTGTATGACGGGTATCACTGCAGCTTTTAAAAGTATGATGTAGTCTTTTATTAATGAACTTTGCAATATTAAAAAAAATTGCTGCTATTCTGTCGGCAATGTGCATTCCTTGCATTATTAATCTCTCTAACCCCTTCGTGTCCTTACTATCTAGCTATAAAGACACTTGAACAAATAATAAAGCCCAATAAAATCCTTCATCGCAGAGTCTAGGAAAAATGCTACATGAGGTCCAAGACAAGAATAAATACATTTCCTATATTCCAAGGAAAACAGCATTCAGATTAAAGCCAATTTACAGTGAGGTGGTTTTATAGGGCTTTGTTTTTTACTTCAACTTGGCCTTCTCAAGAGCTTGTGAAGGTTACAATGCTTATTCACAAGAGACTCTTCATTATAAGTGAAGAGATATGTCAAGACCAACAAAGCAATCTGCAAATTATTAGGCACTATATTCAACCACGTAGTTATAATGTACAGCCCTCAGAAACGTTAAGGATGGATGGTGTATTCAAATGAATTGATTAAATAAATCATTTACTAGCTGAACTTTGATTTCACAGTATACTTATTTTTTTCCACTTAAAGTTTCTTAACTCTGAAAACCTCGAAATTGTAACACCTGGCCATAAGCAATCACCAAATTCATTTAATTAAAATCAAATGTATTTAAATTTATTTACTCAACTTTTACCAGATCTCTTACTTCTCAATCCAGTATATTCATTGTTCTTTACCACTGGTCACAGAAATCTATCCCAGGAATTCGAAATAAGGCTGATTAATTAAAAGGAGGCCAGGAAATAGACTGTTTACATTGTGTTCAGTAGAAAATTTCACATCATCATGAGTTCTCCACAAAATGAGTCTTTCTTAATAATTGTGCATCCTTGAAAACAGCCAAAAACACGCACACAGGAAGAGCTTTCCGGCAGCTGATAATGGGTAAACCAAGTCACCAATAATAGCTGAGTAATTCCAAAAACCTGAATATTTACACTTGAAATTTGACTGCCTTAAGTTTTTAGTTAAAAGGAGGAATAGTTTTGAAAATTCACATTAAAAAATTTTGTCTATACTAATTATATCATAGGGATTCATAAAGTAAAATCTGGGAATCCATAATTCACAAACTAATAAACAAAGCAAGTACATCATTATCATCAAGAGGGTGTTGAGGGTTAAGTAGGAATTGCCTTTCCATGAGCATTACAGCACAAATTTAACCTCTACACATTTTTACTATCATAGTACAGCGGTTTGTTTCTGAAAGTCACAAAGATGCCATGGAGTTGTGCCCAGAAAAAAGGTTTTTACTCATTCATTTAAAAATATTATTCACTGGGTGTCTGTCATGTCATGGACTATCTGGGCTCCAAGGAGATGGGGAGAACAAAAAAGACAAGACCTCTGCTCTCATTAGTCTATGGTGAGTAACGAAAAGAAGTATGGCTTCAAAAGGACTTTGCATTTGATCTTCCACCTTGTGAAGTAGGCAGGGTAGTTAATTCTAATCCTGGCTTACCCACAGGAATCCAAAACCCTGGGAAGATAAGCCACTTGCTCTCCAACTCCATTATTACGTGAAACAACTTTCACTTGAAAAAGAATTCATCCATTTCTGAGTTTGAGATTATTGTATATGCCCCTGTAGCTTACCAAGATTAAAACTAGATGATCTATAAATGTGCTTACTGATCAAAGAATCCATAAAATTTAAGAACTAGATAGGAATTTACTTACAGAATACTCCTGTTATTTTACAGATGAGGAAACTGAGGACCAAGAATCTAATCAAACCGCAAGGCATCTAATCAAACCACAAAGCTATTTGGAAGTAAAATTAGTATGGGAAGCAAGGTCTACAGAAAGTATCAGGTGATCTTTTCAGAATACTACATTGTACCCCAAAGTTTCATGCTTTCATAGAGACTAGAATGTTTTCTAAGACCACAAGATATTATCCATGTCCTCTCTGGAGAAGAGTATTGTTTTTCATAAAGCCTAAAATAGCCTAGCACCTCCTTTGAAAAGCAGGTGAAAATAAAATTAAACCTGCATATAAATGGAGGTAATGTGTTTCCTTAGTGAAGAAAAAAAAGAACGAATGGCAAAATCATTGCACACGAATTGAGAGGAATAAAATATTATTCAAGTTGCAATTATCTATAAAGAACAGCCATTCCCTAAAACAGCATCTTTGAGGAAATTGTTTCTTTATGCCCTTTGTTTATACATTTTTCTTAGACTTAATGTCTGACAAGTGACCATGTCATTATCGTAAGATGCCTCTTCTCTTTCCCGGAGTTGATTCCTCTTTTCTTTGTGCTTAACAGTAGCAATAGCATTCTTAAGATTTATTTCAAGTACTTACATGTACCTCTGTTTTCAAGCCCAAAGTGGCTTTGTGGTTGGGTTTCCTGACTGCATCCCAGTTTCCCAAACATTTTGCTCTTGGTAAGAGACCCTGTACATATGCTGAAATGCTCATCACATCAGTTTGTCTTGTTTTCTCCTGGTGGTAAATAAAGAATTTGTATGTCTTCCCAAACCAAGGGGAGAGGAAATTCATGGTTAGGTATACACAGGTTTATGGTCCAAAGAACTTTCACCTACATAGTAATACTTTGGTTTGGGGACAGTCCTTGTCATACTTCTTGCTTCTGCCTGGACCTATGCCAATCTGTACAGATATCAATCTACTTACCTGCAAGGAATGGAAACTACTCAGGATTTTATTTAAATGTCACTGGTTCAGAGCATAGATGTGAAAATAAGACAACCTGAGTATGAATCCCAGCCTATGTAACTTTGTACAAAATACTTTATTTTTTTTCTCAGTTATCCCATCTTCAAAAATCTAGATATTAACTGTTCCTGCTTGTTGTGATAAGGAAATAATTCAAGTAAAGATTAAATTATATTTAATTTGGGGCTTAGAAAAAGTGTATATCACACAGTAATATAGCAAAGCAAGTTAGCCATTAGATTCAGTTCTTATCTTTTCATCTGAAAAGCACTGATATTCACAGGCTTTCTTTCATACACCCATGGTTATATGCCTTGTTCTCCACTTGCCCTAATAGTTTTAGAACCTCCAGGATCACCTATGCTCTCTAAACTACACATAAAGGGAATAATATCTGGGAAACAAAAAGAGCTATCTGCTTTTACTTGGTAGAAAAGAACAGGATTTCTTTCTACTGCTGCCTCCCCTCAATTAGAAAGAAGCATGTCATTATTCACTATCAAACAAGTATGGTGAAACTTAGGCAGGAGAGCTTAATAGCAACAGTAAACTATACCTCATCTTTATTACATGCTAGATGCCAATCCAAGCACTTAACTCACTATCATATTATGGGTCCAATAATTTAGGCATCCTCATTTTATAGACGAAGAGTCAGAAGCAAATCATCTTAACTAGAGTAGTAAAGTTGAAAATCAGGGTAGCCAGGATTTGAACCTAGGTATCTCATATTCATATTCCGGCTTTTCATTAATTATACAACCTCTCACTATAAAAGATCTCAGGAAGGCAAGTCTAGGATAATATGAACTTTTAAGAGAGCTTCCTGAGGATCCCTATCAGTTCCATATTCCAACTGCTCAGGTCCTTTCAGCATCTACCTCCAGATATGAGAATGTCTAGCCCTTAGATGACCCCAGAGCCATCCTTCAAGCCACCCTAACTGACCCAAGATGAGCAGAGGAGCTTCCCCTACCAATCCGTGGCCAACTTGCAGATTCATGAGCAAAATAAATGCTGTCATTGTTTTAAGACACTAAGGTTTGGAGTTATTTGTCATATACCCAAAGCAACCACAACAAACCCTCATCTGGGAGCAGTGGATTTCTCTTAAGAAAAGATGCAGTCCATAGTACTATAATAGGTAGTGAACAGCTATCTACTTCTTCCATGATTATCCTTACTGAAGACCACTGGGACAGGGAAGAACTTTAGTCCAGACACAACTACATAAATGAGGAAACAATAAAGTTTATTCCCCACTTTCCTCATCTCCAGGAGATAACTGGAAACACACCATGCAAAATAAAGAGGAGACACTGATATTGGGTTACAGAATAATAAAGATTATTTGGTGGAAGAAAAAGAGAACGGTAACTGTTAGAAACAATAATTATTTAAAAGACTCACTTTAAAAAGCATTGTGTCAGTTATATATAATACTTCATATGTTGTATTAATAATGTAATATAATATTATATATCTTGTATATAATATTAATAGCCAACTCTATTAGGAAGGTATTATTATTATATTATTATTATTTTACAGATAAGAAAACAGATGATGTTCAGAGCTGCTTAGCAATTTGCTTAAAGTCACATGGTTACAGAACAAAGTCAGGTCCATCAGATTTTGAGACTAATGGAAAAGTATTTTCTTCCATCTAGAATTCTGTATTTTTCCTGCCACATTATGATACATGCAAGTCTCTCCCCTCTCCAATACAATAAAGCTTCTGGAACTCTTCATGCTCTAATGTGAGATACAGGAAGAGAAATATACAGCAAACTTTAAAGATAATATTTCTATCTTTCTTGAGAGAGAACAGTCTTTACAGCACCATGTAAAGCATTGGCTAATGGCAGGTGGCATTAGGGACAAGGTGGAATGAAGAGAACATTAACAATTTACTGTAAATGGTTTTTCAATTGAAGGAAAAAACGAAATGTGCCAGAAGGCTGTGGATCAGAGGTCAACACCTGCTCTTCCCTCTGTGTGTCCACAGACTTTGACATCTCATCTGCTGGGAAATCATATGCACTGAGATGCCAGCCAAGCCAGTGAGCACCAGGCCTTTCTACCAGCACTGCCAGGTCTTAGCCTCCCAAATGCCACTCAGCAGCACCGTGTTCCTCAAAAGGACTCATACAACCCCTTACACTGTGGCAACAGAAAGGCTGAGCATGACTTTACTTGGGGAACAAATGGTTTGATGCCGCATTGTTATGTATCAAAAGTGACATGTATTTCTCCATTGCTAACATACATTCACAGAAGACTTAGGCAATATAGGAGGGAAGGTCCCTTTGTAAAATGCTTAAATGTTAGCAAATATTGAGTACTTACCATGTCTAGGAGCTGTTGTTTATTGATGAAAACTGTCTTGGAGTTCCAATTTGTACTGGATGACTTCCTTTTATCCAAAGTCCTAGATGAACAACAACAAACTTTCTTATTGCCTCCAAAGGACTGCAATAGAGATTTTTCTAGTCTCTAGGCCATTGATAGGAAGTCCTTCCTAATACCAGCCTTGACTTAATAGCTCAAGCTTATGGCCTATACTGCTCTTCCTAAATAGAAATTAAAACTGGAGGTCATAAACTTTAAGACTTATACCTGGTTCCTATACTCCTGTGAATATTTTGGCATCAATCCCTCAGTAAGTAAGTAATCTAACTTACTTTGGGTTAACTCTTATTTTGCACTACTGTGAATTTTCCCATCTTGATTTTGAGCTCGATTTATTTTAAATTTTATTTAATTATTTAATAACATTATTAAAATAATTTTAGTAAGCATTTGGAAAGAAATTTTGTACATTAGCTTAGGCTGCCTCAAGAGCAAGGATATATGGGAGCTCTCTACTTTTCTCTTTTTGCAACTATTATATAAATCTAAAATTATTTCAAAATTAAAAATTAGAAACATTTACATTTCCATTCTTCTGGATTTCATGTTATAAGAACTGATCATAAAGTTTGGGATCAAGCAGTCTCAAGTTTGGTTTTACCCCTCATTAGTTATGTGACTGGGTAAGTCACTCGAATTTTCTCTGTTTTATGGACAGTGTATTTCCTGGGCCTATTTCAAGTATAAAATTAGGCAAAATGTAAAAGAGTTCAACATATATCATTTCTTCTAGCTCTACATCTTATTCAAGAAGATTCATAAACTGAAAATCACTGCTATCATGTGATGCTTAATCAACTTTCTTATTATTAATTGTTGTTTGCTGAGCATAGACATACTGAAAATCTGAGGCTAATTCTCATAAATTATGATGTATGTGGGCAGTTTTAGAACAATCAATAAAGAAATAATTCAAAATATATACTAAAAATATATTTAAAAAATCAAATGCCACATTAGAAAATATTCACTTACATAAAAGGAAGCAGCAAAGGAGGAACAAGGAAACAAAAAAGATATGAGACATACAGAAAACAAAAAGTAAAATGGCAAACATAAATCCATCTCTACTGATTCCAACATAAATATAAATAATCTAATCAAAAGGCAAAGTTTGTCAGACAGGATTTTTAAAAAATATAATCAAACTATCTGCTTTCTATAGGAAATACAGTTTAAATTCAAAATGCAAATAGAATGAAAGCAAAGTGATGGAAAAGATGTATCATGCAATCACAAAAAAGCTAGAATGTCCATACAGATATCAGACACAATAGACTTTAAAACAAAATATGTTAGAGATAAAAAGAAATTATAATGATAAAGAATCAATCCAATTATAAACATACCCACCTAATAAAAGAGCACCAAAATACATGCAGCAATAGATAATTCAAAAATAAAAGGTGGAGACTCCAAAGCACTTCTTTCAAAAATGGATAGAATAACTTAGCAGAAGATCAACAAGAAAATATAAAATGTGAACAACGCTTAAGACAACTAGGACTAATAGATGAAAGACAGTATCTACCAGCAAAAGAATATATATTCTTCTTAAGGGTCATGGCACATTCTCCAGGATTATGAAATAAATTTAATAAATTTTAAACTTTAAGACTTGTACAAAGTATTTCCCCAATCACAATGGAATGGAATTTAAAAATCAATAACAAAAAGAAATCTGGGAAGCTCACAATTATGTAGAAATTAAACAATATACTCTTAAATAATGAATGGATCAAAGAAATAAGAGGGGAAATCATAAAATACTTTGAAATGAATAGGAATAAAGACTCTACATACCAAAACTTTGATTATTATCAATAATGCAGCTATACAGTACTTAGAGAAAAATTTGTAGCTTTAAATGCCTATGTTAATAAAGAAAAAATATATTAAATCAATAACCTAACGTTTCATCTAAATCAATGGAAAAAAAAACAGCAAATTACGCCTGAAGCAGATAGAAGAAAGGAAGTAATAAAAATCACAGTGAACATTAATGAAATAAAAAGAAAACAGTAGAGAAAATTATTGAAAATAAAACCTGACTCTGTGAAAGGTCAACAAAATTGACAAACGCTTAGCTAGACTGACCAAGATAAAAAAGGAGATGACTCAATTTACTATTATCAAAAATAAAAGTCATTACTGGAGAGGAATTAAGATGGTGGAGAAGCGGCAGAACTTTGCTCATCCCTTGAAACAGCTGTATTGAGGTCAAATCACTCGGAACACCCAGGAAACTAATCTGAGGATTTGAAAAAGGATTTCTACAGTTGGAGGGAGACAATGCGGCAGGTGCAAGGCTTTTATTTTTTTAAAGATTTATTTATTTATTTGAGAGAGAGAGAGCGAGAGTGTGTGTGTGTGTGTGTGTGTGTGTGTGTGTGTGAGCAGGGGTGGGGGGCAGTCAAAGGGAGAGGGAGAGAATCTTCAAGCAGACTCCCCACTGAGCCTAGAGCTGGATGTGGGACTCTATCCCAGGACCCTGAGATCAGGACCTGGACCAAAACCAAGAGTTGGCCACTTACTCAACTGAGCCACATGGGTGCCTCAGCTGCAAGACTTTTTTTTTTTTTTTAAACAAACAAATCAAAACAACCTAGATAAAGGTCCAAACACTCCCCACTGCAAGCAAGGTGGGACTCCACAGAGGACAAGCCAAAATGCAACAGCAGAGTACATGCGGCATTCACCAGAAAGACTCCCCAATGTGGCAGACCCTGGAAAGTCTATGACCCCTTTTTAGTATAGCATCATTCTGAGATGCAGGAAACATAATAAGCTTTCATAAGGCACATAAGATAGAAACTTAGCCAAAACGACAAGATGGAAGAATTCTCCCCAAAAGAAAGATCATAAAAGTATCACAGCCAGGGATCCGTTCAAAGCAGATATAAGCAATACATCCGAACAAGAATTTAGATCAACAGTTTTAAGACTACTAGCTGGACTTGAAAAAAGCATAGAAGACACAAGAGAACCCCTTGCTACAGAGATAAAAGACCTAAAAACTAGTGAGGCTGAAATAAAAAATGCTATAACTGAAATGCGAAACAGACTACCTATAATCACAATAAGAATTGAAGAAGCAGAAGAAAGGACAGGTGATACAGAAGATAAAATTATGGAAAATAATGAAGCTAAAAAGAAGAAGGAAAGAAAACTACTAGATCATGAAGGTGCACTTAAGGAACTCAGTGATTCCACCAAGCAAAATAATAACCTTATCATAGGAGTCCCAGAAGAAGGGGAGCAAGAAAAAGGGGCAGAAGGTTTTTTTGAACAAATTATAGCTGGGAATTCCCTTAATCTGAGAGAGGAAACACACATTCAAGTACAAGAGGCACAGAAAACTCGCATGAAAATCAACAAAAACAGGTCAACACCACAACATATTATAGTGAAAGTTGCAAAACACAAAGATAAAGAGAGAATCCTGAAAGCAGCCTGGCAGAAAAAGTCCTTAACCTATAAGGGTAGACACATAAGGCTGGCAGCAGACCTGTCCACAGAGACCTGGCAGGCCAGAAAGGACTGGCATGATATATTCAAAATGCTAAATGGGAAAAATATGCAGCCAAGGATACTTTAACCAGCAAGGCTGTCATTTAGAATAGAAGGAGACACAGTTTCCAAGATAACAAAAACTAAAGGAATTCATGAACAATAAACCACCCCTGCAAGAAATATTAAAGGGGACCCTCTGAGCGAAAAAGAAACCAAAAGTAACAAAGACTAGAAAGGAACAGAGACAACCCACAGGAACAGCAACTTTACATGTAACACAATAGCACTAAATTCTTATTTTTCAATAATTACTCTAAATGTGAATGGATTCAATGCTCCAATCAAAAGACAGATAGAATCAGAATTTTAAAAAATATCCATCCATATGCTGCTTACAAGAGACTCATTTTAGACCCAAAGACATCTCCAGACTGAAAGTGAGGGGGTGGATAGATAAAAGAACTAAATGTGAGACAGGAATCTATCAAAATCCTTGAGAAGAACACAGGCACAACCTCTTCGACCTCAGCCACAGCAACTTCTTCCTAGAAACATCGCCAAAGACAAAGGAAGCAAGGGCAAAATGAACTATTGGGACTTCATCAAGATCAAAAGCTTTTGCACAGCAAAGGAAACAGTCAACAAAACCAAAAGACAACCAACAGAATGGGAGAAGATATTCGCAAATGATATATCAGATAAAGGGCCAGGATCCAAAATCTATAAAGAACTTATCAAACTCAACACCCAAAGAACAAATAATCCAATCAAGAAATGGGCAGAAGACATGAACAGACATTTCTGCAAAGACATCCAAATGGCCAACAGATACAGGCGAAAAAGTGCTCAACGTCACTCAGCATCGGGGAAATACAAATCAAAATCACAATGAGATACCACCTCACACCATTCAGAATGGCTAAAATTAACAAGTCAGGAAACGACAGATGTTGGCGAGGACGTGGAGAAAGGGGAACCCTTCCACACTGTTGGTGGGAATGCAAGCTGGTGCAGTCACTCTGGAAAATAGTATGAGGGTTCCTCAAAAAGTTGAAAATAGAACTAACCTATGACCCAGCAACTGCACTACTGGGTATTTACCCCAAAGATACAAATGTACTGACCCAAAAGGGCACATGCACCCCAATGTTTATAGCAGCAAGGTCCACAATATCCAAACTATGGAAAAAGCCTAGATGTCAATCAACAAATGAATGGATAAGGAAGATGTGGTATATATATACAAGGGAATATTATGCAGCCATCAAAAACTGGAACTAGAGGGTATTATGCTAAGCAAAATAAGTCAATCAGAGAAAGACAATTATAATATGATCTCAGGATATAAGGAATTTGAGAAACAAGACAAAGGATCATACAGGAAGGGAGGGAAAAATGAAACAAGACAAAACCAGAGAGCAAGACAAACCATAAGAGACATCCACAAATCACTGAATGTGATACACGACATTCACTAAAGAAAGGACATATTATCCTCTCGATAGATGCAGAAAAAGCGTTGGAGAGAAACAGCATCTTCTCTTGACAAAAACCCTCCACAAAGTAGGGATACAGGGAACATACCTCAACATCATAATGGCTATATATGAAAGACTCACAGCGAATACCATCCTCAAAGGGGAAAAACTGAGAGCTTTTCCCCTAAGGTCAGGAACATGACAGGGATATCCCCTCTCACCACTGTTGTTTCAACACAGCACTGAAAGTCCTAGACTCAGGAGACAACAGAAAGAAATAAAAAGCATCCAAATCTGCAAAGTAGTAGTCAAACTTTCACTATTTGCAGACAACAAGATACTCTATATAGAAAACTTGAAACACTCCCCCCCTCCAAAAAAAATTGCTAGAAATGATACAGGAATTGAGCAAAATCACAGAATACGAAATCAATGCACAGACGTCTGTTGCAGTTCTATACACCATTAATGAAGAAGCAGAAAGAGAAATCAAGGAATTGATCCCATTTACAATTGCACCAAAAACCATAAGATACCTAGGAATAAACCTACCCAAAATGTAAAAGATCTGTACTCTGAAAACTACAGAACAGTTATGAAAGAAATTAGGATGATACAAAGAAATGGAAAAACATTCCATGCTCAAGGACTGGAAAAACAAGTATTGTTAAAGACGGGTATACTACTCAAGCAATGTGCACAATCGATGCAATCCCTATCAAAATAAAAGAAGCATTTTTCACAGAGCTGAAACAAACAATCCTAAAATTTGTATGGAACCAGAAAAGACCCCAAATAGTAAAAGTAATGTTAAAAAGAAAACAAAAGCTGGAGTCATCAGAATTCCAGACTTCAAACTGTCATTACAAAGCTGTAATCATCAAGACACTATGGTACTGACAGAAAAACAGACACACTGATCGATAGAACAGAATAAAAAACCCAGAAATGGATCCTCGACCCTATAGTCAACTAATCTTCAACAAAGCAGTTAAGAATATCCGATGGAATAAAGACCGTCTTTTCAACAAATGGTACTCATAAAACTGGACAGCCACATGCATAAGAATGAAACTGGACTACTTTCTTACACCATACCAAAAAATAAATTCAAAACATTTGAGACACCTAAATATGAGACAGGAATCCATCAAAATCCTAGAGGAGAACACAGGCAGCAACCTTTTTGACCTTAGCCGCAGCAAATTCTTGCTAGACACATCTCCAGAAGCAAGGGAAACAAAAGCAGCAATGAACTATTGGGACTTCATCAGGATACAAAACTTTTGCACAGCAAAGGAAACAATCAACAAAACTAAAAAGCAACCTAAAGAACAGGAGAAGGTATTTGTAAGTGACATATCAGATAAAGGGTTAGTATCCAAAATCTATTAAAAAAAAAAAAACTTCTCAAATTCTACACCCAAAAAACCAAAAAAATCCAGCAAAGAAAAGGACAGAAGACATGAGCAGACATTTATCCAAATAAGACATATAATTGGACAACAGACACATGAAAAAATAATCAACATCGCTCATCATCAAGGAAATACAAATCAAAACCACAATGAGATACAACCTCACACCCGTCAGAATGGCTAAAATTAAGTCCGGAAACAATAGATCTTGGCAAAGATGTGAAGAAAGGGGAACCCTCTTACACTGCTGGTGGGAATGCAAACTGATGCAGCCACTCTGGAAAACAGTATGGAAGTTCCTCAAAAAGCTAAAAATAGAACTACCCTCAACCCAGCAATTGCACTAGTAGGTATTTATGCAAAGGACACAAAAACAGTGATTCGAAGGGGCACATGTGCCCCAATGTTTATAGCAGCAATATCCACAATTACAAAACTATGGAAAGAGCCCAGATGTCCAACAGATCAATGGATAAAGTATGTTCCACACATACAGTGAAAAATACTCAACCATCAAAAATCTTGCCATTTGTAACAACATGGATGAAACTAGAGATTATTATGCAAAGAGAAATTAGAGAATTAAGTCATTCAGAGAAAGACAAATACCATAGGATTTCATTCATATGTGAAATTTAAGAAACAAAACAGAGAACCATAGGGGAAGGGAAAGAAAAATAAAATAAGGTAAAAACAGAGAGCGGCAAACCATAAGAGACTCTTAAATCTAGGGAACAAATTGAAGGTTGCTGGAGGAGTATTGGGTGTGGGGCTGTGGTAATTGGGTGATGGTCATTAAGGAGGGCACTTCATTTAATGATCACTGGGTGTTATATGCAACTAATGAATCACTAAACTCTACTGTGAACATAATAATATACTATATGTTAACCAACTTGAATTTAAATTTTAAAAAAAGACATTGCTATCATGAAAATAGAGGGGCTGCATGTGGTTTATAGTCATCTTTTTACTATAATTTGATGTACACAACACTAAAAGTACTGACACAGGAAAAAAAAAAAAAGACATTGCTAATGACCTTACAGACACAAAAGATTACTGACCAATTGTTTGACATTAAATTCAATAATAGATGTAGTGAACAAATTTCTAGAAAGAAACAAACCGCTAAAACTGACTCAAGAAACAAATGCACCATCTGAATGAGCTATAACAAGTAATTAAATTAGTAATAAAGTCCAAAAAACAACAACTCAAGGCCATATGGCTTCACTGCTGATTTGTACCATTTAAAGAAGAATTAATACCAATTGTTCACAAACTCTTTCAAAAATTGAAGAGGAAACATTTTTACAACTCATTCTATAAGCCAATATTACACTGATATTAAAACAATACAAAGATATTGCAAGAAAGAAAAACTACAGACTAATATCTCTAATGAATATGGACACAAAAATCCTTAACCAAATATTAGCAAACTGAATCTGACAAAAGATAAAAAGAATTATACATTGTGGATAAGTGGGAACTATCACAACTATGCAAGGTTAGTTCAATATTCATAATGTAATACTCCATATCAACAGAATAAAAAGCAAATAAAAACATAATCATAAATGCAGGAAAAGCATTTGATAATATCCAACACCTTTTCATGATATAAACACTCACTAAAATCGGAATAGAAGGGAACTTTCTCATCCTAATCAAAGACATCTATGAAAAACCTCCAGTAAACATTATATTTAAAGATGAAAGACTTGCTGATTTCTGCCATATATCAAAAACAAGAGAAGGATATCCATTCTCACCATTTCTACTCAAAATTATAATAATGGATCCAGCCAGGGCAATTAAGCAAGGAAAAAAAAGAAGAAGAAAAGAAGCATCCAGACTTCAATAGAAGTCTAGCTATTACTATTTGCGGATCACAGAGTATTTTACATAGAAAATCCTAAGAAATCCACTTTCAAAAAACCTGTTAGAATAAACAAGTTCAGAAATGTTGTATCGATATACAAAAATAAATTGTATTTTGATACACTCTCAATAAATAATCCAAAATAAGAAAAGAATTCCATTTACAAGAGCATCAAAAAGAATACAATACCTAGGGATAAACTAAGAAAAGAAATGCACAACTCAGACTTTGAGAACTACAAAATATTGCTGAAAGAAATTAAAGAACATCTAAATGTTCTCTATTTAGGACAGAAAAATATACAGGTTCATGGATCAGAAGACTTGATATTGTTAAGAGAACAATATTCCCCAAATAGATTTACTGATTCAATATAAGCCGTATCAGAATCCAGCAGACTTCTATGCAGAAATGAACAAGCTTACTTTAAAATGTATATAAAATTACAAAGAACCAAAAATAGCCAAAAGATTATTTTTTTAGGGGCACCTGGGTGGCTCAGTCGTTAAGTGTCTGGCTTCAGCTCAGGTCATGATCCGAGCTCCTGGAATTGAGCCCCGCATCAGGCTCCCTGCTCAGCGGGGTGCCTGCTTCTTCCTCTTCAGCTCCCCTGTGCTTGTGTTCCCTCTCTCGCTACCTCTCTCTGTCATAAATAAATAAAATCTTTAAAAAAAAAAAGATTATTTTTTTTAAAGATTTTATTTCTTTATTTGAGAGAGACAGAGAGAAAGCATGAAGAGGGGAGAGGCAGAGGGAGAAGCAGTCTCCCCACTGAGCAGGGAACCAGAAGCTCAATCCCAGGACCCTGAGATCATGACCTGAGCTGAAGGCACACACTTAATCGACTGAGCCACCCAAGCGCCCCTCCAAAAGATTCTTTAAAAAGAACAAAATATGAAAGACACACTTCTCAATCCCAAACGCATTACAAAGCCCTGATAATCACGAGGGTGGTTAATAAGTAGTTAGTAAGAATAGACATACAGATCAATAGATAAGAATTAAAAGTCAAGATATAAACCCCATGTGTATTTGGTCAACTAGTTTTTGACAAGGGTACCAAGTCTATTGTTGAAATGTCTTTTCAACAACTAGTGCTGGGAAAACTATATAGCCAAAAGCAAAAGAATGAAGTGGGACCCCTACCTCACATGATTTTAAAAAGTAATTCAATATGGGGGTAGAAGGAAGATAGCGGTAGAGTAGAAGACCTCTTTTCATCTGGTCCCTTGAATTTAGCTGGTATCTATCAAACCATTCTGAACTCCCATGTATTCAACCTGAGGCCTAAGAATATTTATCTGGAACTCTACAAGTAGAAAAGCGACTGCTTTTTGTAAGGTAGGAGGTGTGGAGACGTGAACCTGTGGGGAGATACCAGAAGATAAATTGAGGGGGGAGGGAGCCTCCATAAGCTGGCTACTAGAAAGTGATATAACACAGGAACACACAATCGGAACCCTTAGAAATCTGCTCTAGTGAGAGACATCCCTTTCTGAAAGGGGCTCAGGGGATGAAAAGGGAAGAATTCTAAGTGGGTCACTGCAATCTCAGGATCCGAGGAGACAGAACTAACAGAGGTGACTGAAGCAGTAGAATGTCCAAGGAGTGGAGCAGGGAAAGTGGTTACAGTCAGTGAGCCCAGGAGGGGACTCTCAGCAACTGTTGTCATAAACCTCGAGCCAGGCTGGTCGGATGACCAATCTTTGCTGAGCACCCTGAGAAGGACTGGAATATGCAGGCTATTTACCATTCCCTGGAAGAGGCAAAACAGCTGCACCCGTGACATGACAACAGCTCTGAGGGTGGCAGCGGCCCTGGAAAGGACAGTAAGGAGGCACCAAGCTGTGGCCTGGGAGCAGCGGAGTATGGTATGTGCATGAGCCTACAACCACTCACAGTCCCAAGGACACAAAGTGCAGTGACACTCGCCAGTCCCTGGGACTCCCCCCAGGAGGATTATAGTGGGCACACACCACAAGAGTCTGTGGAGTCTGTCATACATAAAAGTAAAAACTGTTTGTCCCTGAGGGTTTACTGAAGACGGGGGACCACAATCTTTCAGCTCAGGGCAGAAGAGCTGGGTATGGCCATTTTACTCTGATGCCTTAAAGAGGTGTGGAAAGCCTCCAGGGAACAAAAGCCACACAGAGGACCAGGTTACACTGAGCCCAGCCCCTTGACAAGGGATGGGACAACCCCGCCCAAGCAAAAACACATGAGAAGCAACACATAAGGACCCTTCCCCAGAAGACAGACTATAAGAACAGGTAGACGACAATTTTATGGATCCCACAAAACTGTAAAACTCCAGCGCCAGGGGAAAAGAGTATATTGAGCTCCAGGTGTTTTCATTTATTTTTATTTTATTATTTTTTTTCCATTTATTTTCCAGCCTAAAATTTTTCATTTTTTTTTAACTTTTTCCCATTTCAACTAGATTCTTATCTTACCAACTTATGTTAAATCGCTTTTCCAGTTTAATTTTTTACATCTACATTTTATAGCTATATGCTTCATTTTAGTCCTTTTTTTAACTCTATTCAATTTTATCTATATACATATACATATACATATACATGTTTTGCTTTCTCTGCAATTTTGGGATGTAGTGTCTTCTAACACAGAGACCAACATTCAATCAGGAACACGTGACTCACCCTGCTTTGTCCACCCTTGCCTTTTTTTGTTTGTTTTGTTTGTTTGTTTGTTTGTTCTTTGTTCTGTTTCAATTTCATTTTGTTTGCTTTTCTGTTATGGTTTCTGACCATGTTGGACTTGTCTAGGGCATATTTTGCTTGCTTCACGGATGATATTTTGGGACTCCACTGAGTAGCTCACCCATCATTCTCTAGTCAAAATGACTAAAAGGAGGAATTCACAACAAAAGAAAGAAACAGAGGGAATGTTCTCTGCCACAAAGCTAATTGATATGGATATTACTAAGATGTCAGAAATGGAATTAAGGTATGAGAAACTATATATATGCCAACAAATTAGGCAATCTGAAAGAAATGGATTCATTCCTAGAAACTTATAAATAACCAAAACTGAAACAGGAAGAGGTAGAAAATCTGAAAAGACCCATAACCAGCAAGAAAATTGAAGCAGAAATCAAAAATCTCCCAACAAACAAGAGCCCTAGGCCAGATGGCTCTCCAGGGGAATTCTACCAAACATTTAAAGAAGAATTAATACCTATTCTACTGAAACTGTTTCAAAAAAATAGAAATGGAAGGAAAACTTCCAAACTCTTTCTATGAGATCAGCATGACCTTCATCCCAAAACCAGACAAAGATGCAACGAAAAATGAGAATTAAAGACCAATATCCCTGGTGGACATGGATGCAAAAATTCAGAAAACTATAGAATACTTATGAAAGAAATTGAGGAGGAAGACACAAAGAAATGGAAAAACATTCTATGCTTATGGATTGGAAGAATAAATATTGTTAAAATGTCTACACTACCTAGAGCAATCTACACATTCAATATAATCCCTATCAAAATACCATACACTTCTTTCACACAGCTAGAACAAATAATCGTAAAATTTGTATGGAACTAAAAAAGAGCCTGAATAGCCATAGGAATGTGGAAAAAGAAAACCAAAACTGGTGGGATCACAATCCTGGACTTCAATCTCTATTACAAAGCTGTAATCATCAAGACAGTATGGTACTGGCACAAAAACAGATAAACAGATCGATGCAACAGACTAAAGAAGCCTGAAATGGACCCTCAATTCTATGGCCAATTACCCTTCAAAAAAGCAGGAAAGAAAGAACAATGGAAAAAAGACAGTCTGGGGGAGGGCTCCAGATGGCAGAGGAGTAGGACACCTAAATTTCATCTGGTCCCAGGAATTCAGCTAGATAGTTATCAAACCATTCTGAACACCTACGAACTCAACAGGAGATTGAAGAAAATAGCAGCAACTCTATGAACAGAAAAACAACCACTTTCTGGAAGGTAGGACATACGGAGAATTGAATCTGAGTCAATATACTGGCAGACAGACCGCAGAGGGAGGGAGCCTCTGGCAGCCCACTGCAGGCAAGTGATAGAGCAGAGGAGCACAAAATTGGAACTTTTAGAAGTTTGCTCTGGTAAGGGATGTTGAACTGGTGGCTAAGCAGGGGTGGAAACCTCGCTGGGACAATATGGTCTCAGGACTCTCGGGGTCACAGAAAGACTGCGGGTGCCTGAATGTGGCAGAGCTTCCAGGTATCAGAGCAGGGAAGCCAGCTGAAAAAACAGACCCAAGAAGTGGGATCTCAGCTCGAGGCTGTCATAAACCGTGATCTGTGGCAGAGTCGGGCCACTACTCTTTGAGCAGGGACCAAAAAGCAGCAGATCTGGGGAAACTCCCCTTCCTCCCCCAGAAGAAATGGTAAGGAAACCCGCCACAGGAATCTGCTGGATTTGGAGACTCCAAACGGGGTCGTGTGCCAGACATAGAAACACTCTACTTGGGCACAGGCTTGGTGAGCACGAAGTATGGCTGGAGACCAGAGTGACAGAAGTGATTGACTGCTTTTCTCTGAGGGCACAACGAGGACTGGAGCCCTGAGCTCTCACCTTCTCCAGGGCCAAGGATTGGAAAGCCGCCATTTTCATTCTCGTCCTACAAAGCTGTTTGGAAAGCTTTCAGGGAACAAAAGCTACTGAGAGCAAACCTGAGCAGATTACTTACCCTAGCCCCTGGCAAAGGGGGTGCAATTCTGCCTCAGGCAAAGACATTTGAGAATCACTGTAACAGGCCCCTCCCCCAGAAGAAGATCAGCAAGAACATCCAGCCAAGACCAAGGTTACCAATCAGTGAGAATGGCAAAGCTCCAGTGCTACGGGAATACAGCACATAGAATTCATGGCTTTTTTTCCATGAATCTTTATTCTTTAGTTAATTTTTTAAATTTTCTTTATTTTTCTTTTTCTATTTTTCTTTTTTCCTTTTTCAACCAACTTCTTATCAATTCGTTTTTTAAAATCTTTTTCAATTTTCATTTTTAAAGTCATATTCTTTTTTTTATTTTTTTTTCAGATTTTATTTATTTATTTGACAGAGAGAGATCACAAGTA
This sequence comes from Potos flavus, assembly GCA_028534135.1. NCBI lineage: Eukaryota > Metazoa > Chordata > Mammalia > Carnivora > Procyonidae > Potos > Potos flavus. Next base: position 140,800,952 of record CM052883.1, read on the forward strand.
GGCAGAGAGGCAGGTAGAGAGATAGAGGGGGACGCAGGGTCCCTGCTGAGCAGAGAACCTGATGCAGGGCTCGATCCCAGGACCCTGAGAACATGACCTGAGCCAAAAGCAGAGGCTTTAATCCACTGAGCCACCTAGATCCCCCTTACAGACATATTCTATCTCTTCGCTGGATTTAAACTTATTTGTGTGTGTGTGACACACAAAGAAAGAAAAACTTTTTATATATATAAAGTTTTTATACATAAAGTTTTTCTTTCCTTAAAATTTTGGGATGCAGATTCTTCTAACAGACAAAAATATACCCTAAATCTAGTGCATGGCATTGTTCTATTCACCTGCCTGATCACATTCTCTCCCTTTTTTTTCTTTTTTTAAATTTTTCTTCTTTCTTTTTTTTCAACCAATCTATTTTATCCTTTTTTTTAAATCTTTTTTAATTTTCATCTTTACAGTCATATTTCATCCTTTCTTCATATTTACCCTTATTTTTATACATATGTAAGTTTTTCTTTCTTTAAAATTTTGGGAGACAATTTCTACTAAAAGACCAAAATACACCCAAAATCTAGTGTGTGCGTCTATTGACCAGCCTGATTATACTCTTCTTCTCCCTTTTTCTTTTTTTTCTTCCCCACCCTCAGCCTGGGTTTTGGGTCTCTTCTGATTTATTTAGTGTATATTTTTCTGTGTCCACCTGTAACATATTGTTCTCTTGTTCATCTATTCTTCTCCAGACAAAAATGACAAAACGGAAAATCTCACCTCAAAAAAAAAAAAAAAAAAGAACAAGAGGCAATACCTACTGCTAGGGAGCTAATCAACATGGACATTAGTAAGGTGTCAGAACTAGAGTTCAGAATGATGATTATAAAGATACTGACTGGGAGTGAGAAAGCATAGAAGATACTAGAGAATCCCTTTCTGAAGAAATAAAATCTAACCAAGTCGAAATCAAAAAGGCTATTAATGAGGTGTAATAAAAAATGGAGGCTCTAACTACTAGGATAAATGAGGCATAAGACGGACTTAGTGATACAGGGGCGCCTGGGTGGCTCTGTCACCTTCATGCCTTCAGCTCAGGTCATGATTCCAGAGTCCTAGGATCAAGCCCCACATCGGGCTCTCTGCTCAGCAGGAAGTCTGCTTACCCCTCTCTCTCTGCCTGCCTCTCTGCCTAATTGTGATCTCTCTGTCAAATAAATAAGATCTTTAAAAAAAGAATCAGTGATACAGAAGACCAAATGATGAAGAATAAAGTAGCTGACAAAAAGAGAGATAAACAACTATTGGATTAGAAAGGGAAAATTTGAGAGATAAGTGATACCATAAAATGAAACATATTAGAATAATTGGGATCCCAGAAGAAGAGGAAAGAGAAAGGGGCAGAAAGTATATTGGAGCATATTTTAGCAGAGAACTTCTGTATTTGGGGGAAGGAAATAGGCATTAAAATCCAGGAAAGAAAGAGAACCCCCCTCAAAATCAATAAAAATAGGTCAACACCCCAACATCTACTGGTAAAAATTACAAGTCTCAGAGACAAAGAGAAAATTCTGAAAGAAGCTTGGGACAAGAGGTCTGTAACCTACAATAGTAGAAATACTAGATTGGAAGCAGACCTATCGACAGAGACCTGGCAGGCCAGAAAGAAAGGACTAGCATGACATATTCAGAGCACTAAATGAGAAAAATATGCAGCCAAGAATACTATACCCAGCTACACTTCCATTAAAAACAGAAGGAAAGATAAAAAGCTTCCAGGACAAATAGAAACTAAAAGAATTTGCGATCACCAAACCAGCCCTACAAGAAATATTGAAAGGGGTCTTCTAAGCAAAGAGAGAGGTTAAGAGTAACATAGACCAGGAAGGAACAGAGACAATATACAGTAATAGTCACCTTACAGGCAATACAACGGCACTAAATTCATATCTTTCAATACTTACCCTGAATGCCAATGGGCTAAATGCCACAATCAAAAGACACAGGGTATCAGATTGGATAAAAAAAATAAGACCCATCGATATGCTGTCTGCAAGAGACTCATTTTAGACCAAAAGACACCTTCAGAGTTAAAGTGAGGGTGTGGAAAACCATTTACCATGCTAACAGACATCAAAAGAAAGCTGGGATGGCAATCCTTATATCATACAAATTAGACTTTAAACCAAAGACTATAATAGGAGATGAGGAAGGACACTATATCATACTTAAAGGGTCTATCCAACAAGAAGATCTAACAATTGAAAATATTTATGCCCCCAACATGGGAGCAGCCAATTATATAAGTTAATTAACAACAAAATCAAAGAAACACATTGACAGTAATACAGTAATTGTAGGGGACTTTAATACCCTCTTCACTGAAATGGACAGATCATCTAAGCAAAAGATCAACAAGGAAAAAAAGGCTTTAAATGACACACTAGACCAGATGGACTTCACAGATATATTCAGAACATTCTATCCCAAACCAATAGAATACATATTCTTCTCTTGTGCACATGGAACATTCTCCAGAATAGATCACATCCTGGGTCACAAATCAGATCTCAACTGGTGCCAAAAGACTGAATTCATTCCCTGCATATTTTTGAACCACAATGCTTTGAAACTGGACCTCAGTCACAAGAGGAAAGTTGGAAAGAACTCAAATACATGAAGGCTAAAGAGCATCCTGTAAAGAATGAATGGGTCAACCAGGAAATTAAGGAACAGTTTAAATTCATGGAAACAAGTCAAAATGCAAAGATAACTTCAAAATCTTTGGGATGCAGCAAAGGTGGTCGTAAGAGGAAAGTATATAGCAATACAAGCCTTTCTCAAGAAACAAGAAAGGTCTCAAACACACAACCTAACCCTACACCTAAAGGAGCTGGAGAAAGAACAGCAAATAAAGCCTAAACCCAACAGGAGAAGAGAAATAATAAAGATCAGAGAGGAAATCAATGAAATAGAAACCAAAAGAACAGGAGAACAGATTAACAAAACTAGGAACTGGTTCTTTGTAAGAATTAATAATATTGATAAACCCCTGCCAAACTTATCAAAAAGAAAAGAGAAAGGACCCACATAAATAAAATCATGAGTGAAAGAGGAGAGATCACAACCAACACCAAAGAAATACAAACAGTTATAAGAACATATTATGAGCCACTATATGCGAACAAATTAGACAACCTGGAAGAAATGGATATATCCCTAGAGACGTATAAACTACCAAAACTGAACCAAGAAGAAACAGAAAACCTGAACAGACCCATACCAGCAAGGAAATTGAAGCAGTAATTAAAAATCTCCTAACAAACAAGAGCCCAGGGCCAGATGACTTCCCAGGGGACTTCTACCAAACATTTAGAATTAATACCTATTCTCCTGAAACTATTCCAAAAAACAGAAATGGAAGGAAAACTTCCAAACTCATGTTATGAGGCCAGAATTATGTTGATCCCCAAACCAAAGACCTCATAAAAAAGGAGATTTACAGATCAAGATTCCTGATGAACATGGATGAAAATATTCTCACCAAAATACTAGCCAATAGGATCCAACAGTACATTAAAAGGATTATTCACCACCATCAAGTGGGATTTATTCCTGGGCTATAAGGTTGGTTCAACATCCACAAATCAATCTATGTCATATACTATATTAATCAAAGAAAGGACAAGAACCATATGATACTCTCAAAAGATGCAGAAAAAGTATTTGACAATATACAGCATTCTTTCTTGATTAAAACTCTTCACAGTGTAAAGATAAAGGGTACATACCTCAATATCATAAAAGCCATCTATGAAAAACCCACAGCGAATATCATTCTCAATAGGGAAAAACTGAGAGCTTCTCCCCTAAGTAAGGAACACGGCAGGGCTGTCCACTGTCACCATTGCTATCCAACATAGTATTGGAGGTCCTCGCCTCAGCAATCAAGAAGAAATAAAAGACATCTGAATTGGCAAAGAAGTCGTCAAACTCTCACTCTTTGCATATGATAGTTTATGTGGAAAACTCAAAAGACTCCACCCAAAACTGCTAGAATTCATACAAGAGTTTGGTAAAGTGGCAGGATATAAAAATCA
>CM052883.1:140805536-140822043 GCA_028534135.1 Potos flavus
AATAGCCAGAGGAATGTTGAAAAAGAAAACCAAAGCTGGTGGCGTCACATTGGCTGACTTCAAGCTCTATTGCAAAGCTCTAACCATCAAGACAGTATGGTACTGGTACAAAAACAGACACATAGATCAATGGAACAGAATACAGAGCCCAGAAATGGACCCTCAACTCTATGGTCAACTAATCTTTGACAAAACAGGAAAGAATGTCAAATGGAAAAAAGACAGTCTCTTCAACAAACGTGTTGGGAGAATTGGACAGCCATGTGCAGAAGAATGAAACTGGACCATTTCCTTACATCACACACAAAAATAGACTCAAAATGGGTGAAAACCTTAACGTGAGACAGGAATCCATCAAAATCCTTGAGTAGAACACAGGCAGAAATCTCTTTGACCTCAGCCAGAGCAACCAACTTCTTCCCAGAAACATCGCCAAAGGCAAGGGAATCAAGGGCAAAATGAACTACTGGGACTTCATCAAGATCAAAAGCTTTTGCACAGCAAAGGAAACAGTCAACAAAACCAAATGGAAGAAGATATACGCAAATGACATATCAGATAAAGGGCCAGGATCCAAAATCTATAAAGAACTTATTGAACTCAACACCCAAAGAACAAATAATCCAATCAAGAAGTGGACAGAACACATGAAGAGACATTTCTGCAAAGAAGACATCCAAATGGCCAACAGACACATGAAAAAGTGCTCAACATCACTTGGCATCAGGGAAATACAAATCAAAACCCCAGGGAGATACCACCTCACAACAGTCAGAATGGCTAAAATTAAGTTGGGAAACGACAGATGTTGGCAAGGACGTGGATAAAGGGGAGCTCTCCTACACTGTTGGTGGGACTGCAAGCTGGTGCAGCCACTCTGGAAAACAGTATGGAAGTTCCTCGAAAAGTTGAAAATAGTGTTAATCTATGACCCAGCAATTGGACTACTGGGTATATACCCCAAAGATACAGATGTAGCAATCCAAGGGGGCACCTGCACACTAATGTTTATAGCAGCAAGGTCCGCATTAGCCAAACTATGGAAAGAACCCTGAGGTCCATCAACAGATGAATGGATAAAGAACATGTAGTATGTATATACAATGGAATATTATGCAGCCATCATTTCCAATGATGTGGATGGAACTAGAAGGTATTATGCTAAGCGAAATAAGTCTATCAGAGAAAGACAATTATCCTATTATCTCACTGATATGTGAAATTTAAGAAACAAAACAGAAGACCATAAAGAAAGAGAGGAAAAAATAAAACAAGATGAAACCAGAGAGCGAGACAAACCATGAGACTCTTCATCATAGGAAACAAACTGAGGATTGCTAGAGGGGAGGAGGGTGGAAGAGATGGGGTAACTGGTGATGGACATTAAGGAAGGCATGTGATGTAATGAGTACCGGGTATTATATAAGACTGATGAATCACAGACCTGTACGTCTGAAACCAGTAACACATTACATGTTCACTAACTGAATTAAAATAAAAATTTTAAAAAAAGAAATATATATGCATTTAATCCAAAAGAAAGCACAGAAAAAGAAAAACAAGAAGCTATATGACAGAAATCTAAGCACATCAATAATTATATGTAAATAATTTAAGCATTCTAATTAAAAGGTCATGATCATTAAGTGTTTTTTGAAAAGCAATACCTAAATATGTACTGTGTGCAAGAAACCAACCTTGTATAAAAATTCTGATAGATTAAAGTGAAAGGAAGGATTAAATTGTACCATCTAAATACTAACAGTAATTTTTAAAAAATAGAGTGGCTATATTAATACCTGACAAAGTAGACTTCAGAACAAAGACTGTTATCGGGGATAATAAATGATATTCTATTAAGGAAAAAGGATCAATTCATCATGAATACATAGAAATCCCAAATGTGTTTAAATTCAGTAACAGAACTTCAAACTTTATAAATAAAAAACCTAATTTCTAGAAGAAATTGGCAAATGCACAATTACAGTTGGAAGGTTCAACACTATTCTCTCTGTAATTGGGCAACAAAAATATGATAACCCTGTAAGGATAAGTAAGAAAACTAAAAACCAACTTTGCTAATAGAACACTCCTGCAAAATCTACAAGTATATGCATTGCTCTTCAGGATGCACTGATATTTATCAAAAAAGACTACTTTCTGGTCAATAGCATAAATCCAGTAGTTGCCCCCCATTCAGCTTATATGACCTCATTTACATATTTTCCCAATTCCATATTCATAGCTCCATACTCCATCAAAATAACATCTTAAATTGGGCCTCTGAGTACCTACTAACGATAGATGCTATCAACATCATCTCATTTAAAGGTCTACAAACACACACACACACACACACACACACACACACACACACACACACACATATTCTTAACTCTAATCACTGAGGAACTAAGATCAAAGACATCCAAACAGCAGCAAGCATGAATAGCATGTAGATCTTACTTCCTTCATAAAGTGAACCAGAGATCCTTGAATAACCAGGTGATTCTGAGACTTGAGAAGGCAAATTTAAAAATTTAAAAATATGCCCGGAATATCTAGTAGTAACAAAAGTAAAGAGGAGCTTAAAAAAATGATGGAGCATATTGAAGTGCACAATGGCGAACATTAGTTTCCCATAGCTACACTGGAACAACTTGAGCAAACAACATAAATACTGTAATAATTTAAATAATTTAGTAAACAAATGAGGGAAAAGGGACAACTTTTCCTCACAGAAATACTCCAATTAATAAAAGACTGATTGAAATAGAAAATCACCATTAGTACACCATAGTTATAATTAATGCAGGAAATATATACAAAGCAAGGTCTGCCTACTTTTTTTAAAGATTTAATTTTATAGAAAAGGTTTAGGTTCATAGCAAAATTGAGAACAAGTACAGATTTCCCATACACCTACTATCCTTACATATACACAGCTATCCTCATTATCAACATACCCACCAGAGTCGTACATTTGTTAAAAGTTAAGAATCTTCATGTAAAATCATAATTACTGAAAGTCCATAATATACTTTATGGTTCATTCTTGGTGTTGTATATTCTATGAGTTTAAACAAATGCATAATGACATGTATCCATAATTACATAATATAGAATATTTTAGTGCCCTAAAATTTGCATGATCTCAGAGTATCTGTCCACAGTTTTAATAATTACAAAGGGAAAAATGGTAATTTTAAAGTAGAGAATCTTGGAAGATGGTATCATAACCAAGGAACTAAAGTTAACATCATACTAGAATGTTAACATACTATTAACATTAAGTATGTTCTGATATCATGCACTAAGAAGGACATAGCACCTCTGTAATATCTTTTTTAATAATCATAACCTCAATCTTACTGTAAGAAAACAATAGGCAAATCCAGTCAACCAACAAAATAACTGACTGTACACTTCAAAAGCATCAAGTTTGTGAAAGACAGGAAAGATTGAGAACTGTCACGAATCAAAAAAACTAAAGAGATTTAACAACTAAATACAACATAAGGTTCAGGACTGCATCCTGAAATAAAACATGCACATTAGTAGAAACACTGGTGAAATCCAAATGTGTTCTTAATTTAGTTGATCCTATTATATCCAGGTTAGAACTTTTAGTTTTAATAATTGTTCTATGGTGATGTAAAATGTTAACATGATGGGATAAGAATCTGGATGAGAAGCACATGGGAACCTCTATACTATTTTTACAATGTCTCTGTAACTGTAAAATTATCTCACAATTAAAACTAAAATAAGACATCACCAGGCTTTTTAGTAGAAATTGGCAACTGATTTAATATTTACAGAAGATGGAATATTACTCAGCCATCAGAAAGGATGAATACCCAACATTTGCATCAACATGATGGAACTGGAGGAGATTATGCTAAGTGAAATAAGTCAAACAGAGAAAGACAATCATCAAATGGTTTCACTTATTTGTGGAACATAAGAAATAGCATGGAGGATATTAGGAGAAGGAAGGGGAAAATAAAGAGGAGGGAATCAGAGCGGGAGAAGAACCATGAGAGACTATGGACTCCGGGAATCAAACTGAGGGTTTTAGAGGGGAGAGGAGTGGGGAGATGGGTGAGTCCGGTAATGGGTATTAGGGAGGGCTTGTATTGCATGAAGCACTGGGTGCACATACACAAACAATGAATCATAGAACACTACACCAAAAACTAATGATGTACTGTATAGGGATTGATATAATAAAAAATTATTTAAAAATTAAAATAAAATAAAATTTACAGAAGAAAACAAAAACAAAATACACACAATTTTGTAAAGGATCGAAGTTAGATAATTTGCACTAACTGATCTGAAGACATTACAAATCCACATAATCAATTCAGAGCAGTATTTGCATAAAGACAGACATATAGATTAATTGAACAGGACCGTCCTGAAATAGACCCACCATTATACTGGCAACTGATTTTTAAGAAAGGTGCTTAGGTAATTCATGGGGAAAATAGTATATTTTCTAAAACTGTTTCTGGAACAATTTGACATGAATATGATGGAAAAGAACACATTCTTGTCTCACATCATTTGCAAAAAGTACTTCAAAATATATCGTAGACCTATTTTTAATTTTTGAGGAATCTCCATACTGTCTTCCATACCAGCTGTACCAATTTACACTTCCACTACTAGTGTACAAGGGTTCCCTTTTCTCTGCATCTTCGTCAATACTAGTTATCTCTTATCTTTTTGGTAACAGACATCCTAAGTATAAGGTGATAGTTTACTATGGTTTTGATTTGAACTTCCCTGATGACTAGTGATGTTGAATACCTTTTCATGTACCTACTGGTCATTTATATAGCATCTTTGGAGAAATGTCTATTCAGGTCTTTTGCCCACTAGAGTCGTAGGAGTTCCTTGTATAGTTTACATACTAGCCTCTTATCATACGTGGTTTGCAAATATTTTCTCCCATTTCATAGTTTGTCTTTTCATTTTTTTGATATCTCCTTTACTGTGCATGAGCTTTTTAGTTTGATGAAGTCCCACTTGTTTATTTTTGCTTTTGTTGCCTTTGCATTTAGTTCCATATCTTAAAAAAAAAAAAAAAAAAAAAAAATCATTGCCAAAATCAATGTCAAGGAGCCTATCCCCTGTTTTCTTCAGAGACTACTAAGGTTTTAGGTCTTACATTCAAGTCTTTAATTCATTTTAAGTTGATTTTTGGGCACAGTGTATGACAGGGGTCCAGTTTCATTCGTTTCACATGAATACTCAGTTTCCTGAACATCATTTATTGAAGAGACTGTCCTTTCCCATTGTGTTTCTGGTGTCTTTGTCAAAGATTAGTTGGTCACATATGCATGGCTTTATTTCTGGGCTTTCTCTTCTATTTCACTGGTCTATGTGTCTATTTTTATGCCAGCACCACACTATTTTGATTACTATTAGATTGTAATATAGTATGAAATAAGAAGTGCAATGTCTCTGGCTTTGTTCTTCTTTCTCCAGATTGCTTTGGCTATTTAAGGTATTTTGTGGTTTCATACGATTTTAAGATTTTTTTCCTGTATCTATGAAAAACACCATGGAAATATTAATAGAACTACATTAACTCTGTGGACAGCTTATGTAGTATGGACATTTTAACAATACCAATTCTTCTAATGCAAGAACACTGGGTATATTTCCATTAACTGGTGTCTTCATTTTTTTCATCTTTTCTGTATGCAGGTCTTTCACTTTCTTCAATAAGTTTTTTTTTCTTGTTTATTCGCTCTGATGCTACTGCAAATGGGACTCTCTCCTTAAATTTCTCTTTCAGATACTTTGTTGTTAATGTATGAATATGTAACTGATTTTCATATGTTGATTTTGCACTCTACAAATTTATTATTTTCTTGTACTAATTCATTTTTTCTTTTATTAATTTTTTTTTAAATTCCAGTATAGTTAACACAATAGTATTATACTAATTTCAGGTGTACATTATAGTGATTCAACAATACTAAAGATGTTTTTGAGGTAAATACCCGGCAGTGTGATTATCATAGGGTAGTTCCATTTTTAACATTTTTAGGAACCTCCATACTCTTTTCCACAGTGACTGCACCAGTTTGTACTCCCATCAACAGTGCATAAGGGTTCCTCTTCCTCCACATCCTTGCCAACACTTGCTCTTTCTTGTCTTGTTGATTTTAGCCATTCTGACAAGTATGAGATGATACCTCACTGCAGTTTTGATTTGTACTTCCCTGATAATAAATGACGAGCATCTTTTCATGTGTCTATTAGCCATCTATATTTCTTCTTTTGGAGAAATGCCTGTTCATGTCATCTGCCCATTTTTTAATTGGATTATTTTTTTTTCAGGTGTTGGGTTTTATAAGTTCTTTGTATCTTTTGCATACTAACCTTTTATCAGATATACTATCTGCAAATACCTTCTGCCATTGTGTCAAAGATTAACTGACCAAATAAATATAAGTATATAGGTTTATTTCTGGGCTTTCTATTCTATTTCATTGATCCATGAGTCTATTTTTATGCCAATACAATACTGTTTGGATTACTACAACTCTATAGTGTAACTTGAAATCTGGACTTGTGATACCTCCAGCTTTGCTTTTCTTTTTCAAGAAAGTTTTTGCTACTTGGGGGTCTTCATTGGTTCCATACAAATTCTAGGACTGTTTGTATTACTTCTGTGAAAGATGTTGTTTGTATTTTGATAGGGATTGCATTAAATCTATAGATTGCTTTGGGTAGTATGGACATTCTAACTATATTTGTCCTTCTAATCTATGATCATGATATATCTTTCCACCTATTTCTATCATCCTCAATATCGTTCATCAGTATTTTATCATTTTCAGAGTACAGGTTCTTTCACCTCCTTGGTTTGATTTATTCACCAGTATTTTATTATCTTTTCTACAATCACAAATGGCACTGCTTTCTTAATTCTCTTTCAGTTACTTCATTATTAGTATATAAAAATGCCATGAGTTTCTATACATTAACTTAGTATTCTGCAGCATGAATTCACTTATCAGTTCTAGTAGTTTAGCGGAGTCTTTAGGGTTCTCTTTATATAATATTACGTCTTCTGCAAATAGTGGAAGTTTTACTTCTTTCTTACCAACTTGGATGGCTTTTTTCCTTCTTTTTGTCTGACTGGTGGCTAGAAATTTCAGTACTATATGAAATTATAGTGGTGAGAATGAACATCCCTGTCTTGTTCCTGACCTTAGGGGACATGCTCTCAGTCTTTCACCATTACCTATGATGTGAGCTGTGGGTTTTTCATGACCTTTATTAGGTTGAGATATAATTTCCTCTAATCCTACATTGTTGAGGGTTTCTATCATGGATGGGTGTTTTACTTTCTCAAATGCTTTCTCTGCATCTATTGAAACGATCATATGGTTTTCATCCCTTCCTTTACTGATTTGATGTATCACACTGAATGACCTGAAAATACTGAACTACCCTTTCATCCGAGGGATTAACTCCACTTGATTGTGATGAATGATTTAACATATTATTGAATTTGGTTTCCTAATATTTTGTTGAGAATTTTTGCACCTATGTTCATCAGAAATATTGGCCTGTAGTTCTTTTTTTGTAGTCTCTTTTATTGTATTATATTAGTCACCATATAGCACATCATTAGTTTTTGATGTAGTGTTCAATGGTTCATTATTTGCGTGTAACACCCAGTGTTCATTACAACACATAGTCTCTTTATTTAGTTTTGGTATCAGGGTAATGCTGGCTTCATAGAATGGATTAAGATGTTTTCCTTCCTCTTCTATTTTTTGGAATATTTTGAGAACAGGTATTAGCTCTTCTTTAAATATTTGGTACGATTCACCTGTGAAGCCATCTGGCCCTGGACTTTTGTTTGCTGAGAGTTTTTTGATTACTGATCCAATTCCATTGCTGGTAATTGGTGTGTTAAACTTTCTATTTCTTCCTGATTCAATTTTGGGAGGTTACATTTCTAGGAATTTATCCATTTCTTCTGGGTTCTCCAATTTGTGGCATATAATTTTTCATAATATTCTCTTATACACTTTTGTCTTTTTATGGTGTAAGTTGCTATTTCTCCCTTTTCATTTTTTATTTTATTTATTTGCATCCTCTTTCTTGTTCTCTCTCTTTTGATGAGTCTGGCTAAAGTTTAATCAACTTTGTTGATCTTTTCAAAGAACCACCTCCTTGTTTATTTCTGCTCTAATCTTTATTACTTTCTTCCTTCTGCTAACTTCACATTTTGTTTGTTGTTCTTTTCTAGTTCCTTTAGATGTAAGGTCAGGTTGTTTATTTGGGATTTTTCTTGCTTCTTAACACAGGCCTGTATTGCTATAAACTTCCCTCTCAAAATATCTTTTGCCATATCCCAAAGATTTTGAACCATGGTGTTTTCATTTTCATTTGACTCCATGTATTTTTGGATTTTGTCTGATTTCTTGGTTGACTTATCCATTGTTTAGTAGCATGTTATGTAGCTTCCATGTATTTGTGTGCCTTCCAGGTTTTTTCTTATGGTTGATTTCTAGTTCCATAGCATCATGGTAAGAAAAGATGCATGGTATGACTGTAATCTTTTTGAGTATGGTGAGACTTGTTTTGTGGCCTAATATGTGATTGTTCTGGAGAATGTTCCATATGCACTTGAAAAGAATGTGTATTCTACTGTTTCGGGATGGAATATTCTGAATATATCTTTTAAAACCATCTGGTCCGTGGGGCGCCTGGGTGGCTCAGTCATTAGGTGTTTGCCTTCGGCTCAGGTCATGATCCCAGCGTCCTGGGATCAAGCTCCGCATTGGGCTCCCTGCTCGGCGGGAAGCCTGCTTCTCCCTCTCCCACTCCCCCTGCTTGTGTTCCCTCTCTCGCTGTGTCTCTCTCTGTCAAATAAATAAATAAAATCTTAAAAAAAAAATTTTTTTTTTTAATTTAAAAAAAAAAAAACAACCATCTGGTCCAATGTGTCATTCAAAGCCAGTTTCGTTGTTGATTTCCTGTTTGAATGATCTGTCCATTGATGTAAGTGGAGTGTTAAAGTCCCCTACTATTATTTTATTATTATCGATTACTTCTTTCATGTTTGTTATTAACTGCTTTATGTATCTGGGTGCTCCCACGTTGGATGCATAAATATTTACAATTGTATCTTCTTGTTAGATTGTGCCATTTACAAAGAAGGGCCCTTCTTTGTCTCTTGTTACAGTCTTTGTTTTAAAACCTAGTTTGTCCAATGTAGGTATTGCTACTCACTTTCTTTTCACTTCCATTTGCATGATAAATGTCTCTCCATTCTCTCACTTTCAGTCAGCATCGTCAGTAGGTCTGAAATGAGTCTCCTGAAGGAAGCATATACACGAGTTTGGGGGTTTTTTGGTTTTGTTTTTTAATCCATTCTGTCACCCTACATCTGTTGATTGGATTGTTTAGTCAATTTACAGAGTAACTGTTGATGGGCATTCGTTCCCGTTTTTCCCTTGTTTTATGGGGTTTTTTTTGGTATTTCCTCCCTGTTTCTTTCTTCTCTTGCTCTCCTCTCTCACAACTAGTTGGCTTTCCTTAGTTAAATACTTGGATTTCTTACTCTTTATTTTTTCTCTATTATTTTATTTTGATTTGTGGTTGCTATTAGGATTATACATAACATCTGCATCTAACAGCTTATATTAAACTGATGTTCACTTAATTCTGGACTCATTCTTTACTCTTCTTTCCATGTTTCAGGTATTTGGTATCATATTTTACATCATTATATTTTGTGCTTCTCTTGAAGGATTTTTTACAACTTTTTTTTTCCTTTGTGCATCTTATTGTTCTTACCTTTATTCATGGTTGTTTTCCACTCAGAGAATCCCTTAATATTTCTTGCAGGGTTGGTTTAGTTGGTAATGAATTCTTTTAATTTTAGTTTTTCTGTGAAACTCTTTCTCTCTCCTTCCATGCTGAATGATAGCCTTGCTGGATAGAGTATCCTCGGGTACAGATTTTTCCCTTATCAGCATTTTTAATATATTGTGCCACTTTCTTCTAGCCTGCAAAGTTTCTACTGAAAAATCATCTGATAGTCTTGTGGGGATTCCTTTGTATGTAACTATTTTCTTTTCTCTTTCAACTTTTAAAATTCTTTATCACTATTTTCTGCCATTTTAATCACTGTATGTCTTAGTTTGGCCCTCCTTGAGTTGAATTGTTAGGAGATCTCTGTGCCTCCTGAATCTGGATATCTGTTTCCTTCCCCAGATTCACAAAGTTTTCAGCTATTATTGCTTTGAATACATTTTCTTTCCTTCTCCTCTCCTTTCTCTTTCTGGGATCCCTATAATGGGAATGTTATTACACTTGATGGTGTCACTAAGTTCTCTAAAGTCTATTCTCAATATGAAGTATTTGTTTGTCTCTCACTTGTTAAGCTTGATTCCCTTCCATTACTCTATCCTCCAGGTCACTTTTATATTCCTCTACTTCCCATAGCTGACTATTTATTCCACCTATTATATTTTTAATTTCACTTATTGAGCTCTTTATCTCTAACATGTTATTTCTTATCTCTTTCTCAAGGACCTCACTGATGTCCTCTACCATTTTCTGAGGTCCAGTGAGTGTCTTTATATTCCTTAAATTCTTTATCAGGCATATTACTTATTTCTATGTCACTTAGATATCCTGCTGTGATTTTTGTCCTGTTCTTTCATTTGGGACATATTCCTCTATCTTCTCATTTTGTCTAACACTCCATGTTAGGAAAGTCAGCTATATGAATGGCTATACGAAAAGGAGGTCCTGTAGTGTGCATTGTCCTCTGCTCACCAGAATATGGCACTTCAGGGGAGTCTACTATGTGTGTTGTTTGCATCCTGCTGTTGTGTCTGAGTCACTTTTTCTTTCAGTCCAGACACCTTCACTCTATGCCTGTTGTGAGCTATGCTTGCTTTCTGTGGTGTTAGTGAGAACCAGGCAGGCCAGCTCTGAGGAGGTGTGGCCCCAGGGTAGCTCAGGGGTGGGGTAGCAGGGCTAGCAAAATTTGTGATGAGCTGCTAGCCCTAGGCCAGATCCTTGAAGCATGGCAGCTAAAGGCATGTAGTATCTCTGTATGTGGCAGTTGGGCAGGGTGCACACATGGCATAATGGCATAAGTGGCATTAACAAAGTTCATACTGAGCCCAGGGCCAAGGCCAGCAGGCTTAGAGTGGGCAAGTCCTTAAGAGAATGCATGAAGAGGGCACACAACTAGCAGGTTAGGTATCAAGCCCTGTATAGGGCTGCCTCCTGCAGATGGCCCTGTGTTTATATTGGGGGACAGGGGAGGAAAATGGCACCTGCCAGCTTTTTGTTTTCAGAGAAGTCCTCAACATGCTCCAAAATGTATATACAGATTTTCCTGCTATTTGTCACAGGAGTTGTAGGAACTATGGCTTCTATGTTGCCTCTCTGTAGGCTACCGTCTCTTTAAAGGCAGGGACCCAGCTATCACTCACCCTCCCTGCTCACCCAGTGCTGAACCAGCTGACTTTTAAAGCTCCAAGCTCCAAGTCCCACTGGTTATACAAACTCACAGAATTCATCCCCTCTCGTTCTGAAAGCCAGACATTGTGAAGATTCACCTTCCTCATAAGGACTCCTTGGTGTGAGGGACTATTTCTTTTCCCTCTCCTCACCAGCAGCTCCCTCCCTCCTGCACATGGCTCCCAACCACATTTCCAGCCTTTCTAACCACTCAGATGCAGCTGCTTCTCTACATTTAGTTGTGGAGTTTGTTCTGTCAGTCTTTAGATCACTCTCCAGAAAATTTACACATATTTGAGTGATATCTAGTTGTAAACATGGGATGCAGTGAGCTTAGTATCTTCCTACTCCACTATCTTCCTGAGCTCCCTCTATTCATTTATTAATTCTAAGAGATTTTTGGTGGAGTCATTAGGATTTTTGCTAAATGAGATCATGTCATTTGTAAACAGACAATGATCCAGCTATCTACTTCTGAGTATATCCAAGAACTATCCAAACCACTATCTTGAGGATATATCTTACTCCCATGTTAATTGAAGCATTATTTACAATAGTCAATATATGAAACAACCCAAGTGTCCATCAACAGACTAATGGATAAAGAAAATATCATGTACAAATACAACAGAATATCATTCAGCCATTAAAAAACAAACAAACAAGAAAAAAAAAAAACAGGAAATCTTGCCATTCACAATAACATGGATGA
Organism: Potos flavus; assembly: GCA_028534135.1. NCBI lineage: Eukaryota > Metazoa > Chordata > Mammalia > Carnivora > Procyonidae > Potos > Potos flavus. Next base: position 140,817,772 of record CM052883.1, read on the forward strand.
ATCTGGGGAATATAATGTTAAGTGAAATAAACCAGAAAGAAAAAGGCAAATATTATATTGTATCACTTCCGTGTTGAATATATATTAAAAAATAAACTCATAGAAACAAAGAGCAGAACAGTGGTGGTGAGGAATGGGGAAAATGGGGAAATATTGGTCAAAGGGTTCAAAATTTTTATTATAAAATGGATTAAGTTCTGAGGATCCAGTGTACAACATGGGGAATATCATTAATATTACTATGTTGTATATGCGAAATTTGCTAAATGAGTAGATCTTAAGCATTCTCACCAGACTTACAAAAAAAGATAACTATGTGAAGTGATGGTGGTAAATAATTCATAACATATATGTATATCAAACCATTATATTGTATACTTTAAACCTGTTTTGTGAATTTTAACTCAATAATGTTGGAAAATAATTTTAATTACAAAATCTTTAATATAAATACATTATTGTAAAAGGTAATAAATGCCTGAAACACATAATATCATAGACCTAAATATAAAAGCTGAAACTTTAAACTTTTGCACATCAAAGGAAACCAACACAACAAAAAAACAATTTACTGAATAGGAGAAGGTATTTGCAAATGATGTATATGATAATGAGTTAATACCCAAAATATATAAAGAACTTATACAACTCAATATAAAAAAAAATCCAATTTAAAAAATGTGCAGACGACCTGAAAACACATTTTTCCAAAGAAGAAAATACAGATGGCCAACTGACACATGAAAAGATGCTCAACATCACTCATCATCAGGGAAATGCAAATCAAAACCACAATGCAATATCACCTCACGTCTGCTAGAATGGCTACAGTCAAGAAGACAAGAAATAACAAGTGTTGGTGAAGAAGTGGAGAAAAAGGAACCCTCACATACCATTGGTGGGATTGTAAATCGGTACAACCACTGTGGAAAACAGTATGGATAGTCCTCAAGAAATTAAAAATAGAAATACCATATGATCAAGTAATTCTACACTAAGTATTTACCCAGGGAGACTGAAAACACTGATTCAAATATATATATGCACCCCTATGATTAATGCAGCATTATTTCCAATAGCCAAGACATGGATACAACCTAAGTATCCATCAATAAATGAGTGGATTTTTAAAAAGTGGTATATATACACAATGGAATATTACAGAGCTGTAAAACTGTATGAGATCATGAAATTTGAAATAAGAGGGATGGACCTAGAGAGAAGAATGCTAAGTAAAATAGGTAGACTGAAAAAGATAAATACCACATGATTCCAGTCATAAATGGAATCTTGGGGGGAAAAAAGAATAAACAAACAAAAGTAGAATCAGACCTATAAATATAGAGAAAAAACTGATTGTTGCCAGTGGGGAGGGACTGGGCAAAATGAGTGAAAGGGAGTGAGAGATACAGGACTCTGGTTATGGAATAATTAAGTCATGGGGATAAAAGGCACAGCATAAGGAATATAGTCAATGATATTTTAATAGCAGTGTAATGAAGCAGATGGTAGCTACACTTGTGATGAACATAATATAATGTATAAACTTGTCAAATCATGAAGTTGCATACCTGAAACTAATATAACACTGTGTGTCAACTATACTTAAAAAAAATAACTAAAAATAATGTAGGATTAAGAATATGGATAAAGACTCCATAACTTAATTATAAGAAAATAAATGCAAATCAATTACCTATCACTTCATATCCATTAGGGTGGCTACTACCAAAAGAACAGAAAATAACACATGTTGGCAAGAATGTGGAGAAATTAGAATCCTTGTGCTCTATTGGTACGATTGTGAAATGGTGCAGACATGGTGGAAAACGGTATGGAGGTTCTTTGAAAATTAAAAATAAAATTATCATATGATCCAGCAATCCCATTTCTGGTTATATATCCAAAAGAATTCAAAGCAGGATCTTGAAGAGATATTTGCAAATCCATGCTCCTTGAAATATTATTCACAATAGCCAAGAAGTAGAAGCTACACATATATCCATGAAAGGATGAATGGATAAAGAAAATGTGACATATACATACAATGGAATATCATTAAGCCTTAAAAAAGAAGGAAATTCTGTTACATGCTATAACATGAATGAACCTCAAGGATATTATGCTAAGCAAAATAAGCTAATCACAAACAGACAAATACTGTATGATTTCACTCTGACAAACTATCTAAAGTAGTCAAAAATCATAGAAACAGAGGGGTGCCTGGGTGGTTCAGTGGGTTAAAGCCTCTGCCTTCGGCTCGGGTCATGATCCCAGGGTCCTGGGATCAAGCCCCAAGTCGGGCTCTCTGCTCAGCAGGGAGTCTGCTTCCCCCTCTCTCTCTGCCAGCCTCTCTGCCTACTTGTGATATCTCTCTCTCTGTGTCAATAAATAAATAAAATCTTAAAAAAAAAGTCATAGAAACAGAAAAAAAGAAAGGTAGTTGCTAAGGGGAGAGAAAATTAGTGTTTAATGTGTAGAATTTCAGTTCTGAAAGATAACAAATTCTAGAGATCTACTGCACAACAATGTAAATATACTTAATACCATTGAACTGGACACTAAAATAGTTAAAATGGCAGATGTAACATTATGTGTTTTTTATCACGATAAAACAATATCAAGAAAAAAAGTAATTTAAAGAGGGTAAGTTTACCTTCGTTCATACAGGATCTAAATACGGTTCCCTATATCACATTTGGTTGCTATTTCTCTTAAGTCTCTCTAAATCCAGAGTAATCTATTCTAAATTCTTTCCTCATGTCATTGATTTGTCCTATAGAATATTTCTTATTGTGGATTTGTCTGTTTTCTTCCCTGTACCCATCACTTCATTTGTTTCTTTCTCCCATATTTTCTGTAAGCACATGTGAGCCCCTGACTCTTCATTAGATTCAGGTTAACCTTTTTGGCAGGAACAGTGTGTGGTGTTTTTTGCATCACATCAGACACCACAATGTCTGTTTCTCTTTATTTAAGCTAAGATTGATCAGTGGATTTATGTAGTAATCTCCTAATTCCTTCATTATAAGGATCCCCATCAGCCTTTCACTTATTAGTTTCAGCCATTCATGATTGTGGCTTGAACTGATTATTGCATTAGTGGTTACAAAATGATGGCTTTCTATCATTTTTTCCATTGTATCACTTATTGAGGCTACTGCTTAACTTGACACAATGTTTTTATAAGGAGAGCTTACTTCTTTCAAGTGTAAAATTTAGAATAAAAAAACTGATGTCTTATTAATCAGCAATGGTGTTTGCTGAAATGGAGGGGGTAAGGTTGGTGGGAATAGAGAGGGAGCTTCTCTATTTCTCTTTTGTTAGTTCCATTATGAATTTATTTTTCTGTATTAATAAGTATACATCTACATTATAAAAAAAAAAGACTAAATCAGATGGGTAAGTACAATGCCAATTTAATTACTAATAAGGCAGATCCTGAGAATGTGGTTTATATCTTTGGTCTAGAAGGTTGCAAATACAAGAGTCTAGTCTCAAGTAGTGCTGTCCTAAGGTACACTTCCTTATGTAGGGATAGCCCTTTCCAGTATACCTACAGCATGGCCAAATTCATGCTCTTTGAAGCAGCTGGCTCCCAGGCAAAAGGGGAAATGATTACGCTGGCAGATATATTCTCAGTTCTTCTCTCAAACTTACCAATCATGTAATTCGCCCATTTCTCAGCATAGTATAGCTAAGGATCTGGAAAGATGTCAGCATTGTTACATTCACAGAGCACACTCAACATGGAAGGAAACATTGAGAGGGGGGAGAATTTGCCCCCATAACAATGTATATAGGTCTTACATTGTTAGCAATGGTCTTATATGTCTGTCAGTTTTATCGCATTTTTCCATTAGTTTGGCTGTTGGTTTAGAAATGGGGTAATACGGGACTATTACGTCAAGGGTAGGCAAACTTCTGTAAAGGGACAGAGTAAATAATTTTTATTTTGTGGGCTATGTGTGCTTTGTTGCAACTATTCAACTCTGCCATTAAGAGCATGAGAGCAGTCATAGGTAATTAATACAAATAAATGATTAAGGCCATATTCTAGTAAAACTTTATTTACAAAAAGAGATAGTTAACTGGATATGTCCCATGGGTCATATTTTGACCACCAGTGTATTATATTTTTAAATTTATATCTATATTTAATTTATATTTAATTTAAATTCTATTATTTATATCATATAATTTATATTTAATTTTATATTTAAATTTAGATATGACATTCTATTAGCAACTAAATAGTTTAATGACGGATGA
>CM052883.1:140822143-140849643 GCA_028534135.1 Potos flavus
CACAGTACCAATATCAAGAAGAAAAAGAACACAGATGCTGAATTTTCTTAATTTAAATTTTGCAAATGGAGGTACACAGATAATACATTATGCCACAGTAATTTTTGTTGCACATCATTAGTATTAGACTACTAACAATATATGAGTAAAGTATAATATGAACCAATCAGCATCACTAGCAGAACTTTAACTTTCACTCTTCTGCCATTTAATCCCTGATCAAAACATTACTTAAACATAGCTTTCTGTAACTAACTTGTTAAAATATATACTGGAGGTAAAATGCATGTCAACCTTTATTTCTCTCACTTGATGACATGGTCTGAATCTTAAAACCTCACAAAGTACAACTAAATATACTTGTGTAAAAGCCCCGCCCATGACGCCAATGGCACCATTTCCATGGTAACTTCAATGCTTGAAAAGGAAAAAGCAGAAGGAGTCAAGAAAATCGCACAAAGTGAACAAAATAAATTATTAGATTGAACATATGTGGCATAAACAAAATATGGAGTGCAGTTATTAAAAATGAACTGCCTCTTAAAAATGAAAACAAGCATAAATCAGGCATGGAACTTCAACTTATGAGAAATGTGGTCATCCCAAACTCATAATACTAAAATTATCCTAGTACTTCTGATATCCTAGTACTTCGGATGCCTAATTGAGAGCTCATGTACACATCAACGTATTCAATCATCCTTCCATTGTGGAGGTTTAAGCTTCCAGATGATTTTTACATTATTAATGAATTACAAGAATAAAAACTGATATGCAGTCATTAGATTTACGCCAGTAATAGTAAATATCTACTATTTGTATTATACTAGCACAAAATATATATTTCAACATTAGTAAGTTCTTTTTTGTCCTCAAAACAGAAACACGATGTCGATTTTATACCAAGAGGAACATTTTAAGAAATATTTTCATTGCAGCAAGTCCCAAGTCTCATTTAAGTTTGATATTTTTAAGATAAGTCACTGACACTGGAACCAATCACAATGAATTAAGCAAGCTAATGACAGCTATAGAACGGAGAACAGAGCCCACTTTATTGTTAAGTGGATTATTTCATTCTTATGCAATTGTGTTGAGTCATCTAAACAAAAATCAAGCCATGTTTACTTTTCATAGACATTTATTTGCTTACAGAAGAGTATCTTAGATTTCATTAAATGTATTTTATTAACTCAACTTTATTAAATCCTTACTATCCAATTCTGCCTTTTTCAACATCTTTCTATTTCTATGAATTCTGAACATTTTGGTGAATGAATTATATACTCACCACCAAATGGAAAAGAGGAGTTAATGTAGTATCACTGAAGACTCACTTGGCCTACTTCATCATTTTGCCTTAGGTTGACTCTAATAATATTAATGCTCTAAACTGAAAACTAAAATTTGATTTTCAATTGTTCAAGGCCTCTAATTCAATATAACCATGAATAATAAGATGTGATGTCTTCAGAATTATGAACTAAAATTTGATTTCCAATTGTTGCTTCATTCTGATGAATGTATTGAATGCCTACTATGTGAAAGGTGCCATCCTTGGCACTAAGAGCACAAATACATATCTGGAATGGCACAGTTAAAGTTATTTAACTTTCTAGTGAAAGTAAGAGAGAAATAAACTAATTATGACTTAAAGTATGATAAAAGTGGACTTTCTAAGGATGCTATGGTGTCTAAGTTTTAAAAACCTGAGTGTAAGAAATAAAAGAGATGTCAGAAATCATCTAGTCCAACCCCCTTGTTTTACATCTAAAGAAACTATCACAGATTCTGTGTGCGGGGGTGGATGTATAGGTGTCTGGGTGTGTGTACTTCCAGAGTCCTGTAAAAACAAAGAGAAACTGTACAAAACATGATCTCACTGATATAATCTGCATGTATATATATAAACATATATGGTATGGTATGATATAAAGGATGGTGCACTGGACTGGAAATCTGGAAAAGGATTCTATTTGCACATTGCTAATTTTTAGGTATATGACATGGGCAAAATGTTCAGCAGTTTTTTCATCTACATTAAGGGCTTAGTTAAATCTCTATCACGCCTAATTCTCTAGTTGTTGTGAGGACTGAATGTTGTAATGGATACAAAACTGCTTTGTAAAATTTAAAGCATAATAAAACATTTGATAGTATTTCATATAATAAATCTACATATAAAGAAGATGATTAATTTAATTGTGGGGAATTAATTGGATTAACAAAATAAAGTGCATAACTAATTGCAAATTACAAGAGAATGAAAGTTATTTAACTCTTATCCATTCATTATTTGTCATCATATTTGAGATACACAGATAAATCAACAGAAGAAAAAACAATTAGCAGATTTTAGAAAAAGTTTTTCTGTGTCTCCTTCCATTCACAAGACAGACCGTGGGGTTTCCATCCAATTAAAACAGTTCGATTATGAAAGTTTACATGTTAATAGACCACGGCTAGCACCTACCACACTCACAGTCTCTTCCAAGGAAAGATGCCTCACCCATTGCTCTCATTGAGAAGGAAGCTATATGTAGGCAGGTTTAATCCTACATATCCTCTTCCCCCACCATCCCAACTTATTGAAAAACTGGTAAATGCCAGAGCCAGTTGCAGATAACTGACCTATGGCTATCGAGATAGGAATGACATGACCTAGAATAAAGTCTCTAAAAAATCTGAACTGTGAGATACTGGGAGATTGAGACAGCAGTGAGGAACTGAAGGTGAATGATCCATAGAAAGAAACTATGACACAGAGTCAGAGCAAGCAGAGTCAGGGCAAACTAAAGTTACAAGGAAACAAAATCCATGGATAAGCAAATCTGTAAGGCAGAAAAGGACCAGATTTGTGTAGTGAGGGGGTTAGGACAAACAATCAGAAAGAGAGAGCAGTCAGTCTTTAACATTGCCTTTGCTCATGAGGAATGGCCCTATTTGTATATAATAAATTCCTGAGTTCGGGCTAAGTTCCTAAAATACCCTGGATATCCAGGGAAAATTTAAGATGTATTAAACGTGAGAGCCCAGCAATAGTGATTAGAGGTGATGATAGCAGGAGTAGTATCTAGTGGTGGTGTCCAGTGAAATAAGTTAGACAATGAGCTGACGTCTAGGGATTTCACTGATTTTATTATTCAAATCATCACCAAAAAGAAGCTGGCCTTGTGGAGTAGTCAAATGGCCCAGAGGAGACTCGGTTAAAGCACTGTTGGGAGACAGAGCTTTATGAAATGAGGAGGCTGAACCTGCAATATGTGATAACTGTGACGTATCAGACATTTCTTCTACATCCTCTCACTCATGCTATTTACTTCAGCTGACTTTTGCTGAACCAACAGACTTCACCATCAATTGGAGTCAGACTTTGGCCAACTTTTTTGTTAACTGCTTTGGAAGCCTTAAGAAAATGTGAAAATCAGAGCCTCCTTTATCTCCTGAAGTTTCAGAAAAAATGTGATGAGAATTAGGGATAGAGGTACAAGGATGTCAGAGATACAAGTATGATTACATGTGTAACATCAACAGGTCTCTTATGCCAAAGTAATGCCCTGCTAGGGAAAGAGAGGCCCTAGGACCTGGATAGGGACATTTGAGTGTATATGCATGTATCTTGAACTAAATTCCATTGACTTTTCAGTGATGACAAAAGCAGTCTCTTTTCCTTTGCTTGAGGAGAACAGTCTTCCACTGACTGAAGACCCTGTAATGAGCACACCTGAGCCAACAACCTCACAAGATAACACTAGGTTATCTTAAGATTTGCTCCTAGCTCTCCTGATTGCCACCAAGACAGTGACGAGGATTGGATAACAACACAGCTTCAGCAAGAAAATACACTATTATCTCTCCAGAGAGTAAACGGTTTATAAACCAAAGGAAATCATGTCTAAATGTTTTTGGTAAGAATCATGGGATTATGTGTGAAAGTGTACCTTAAAAGGGTTAGACTAAGAAACTAAAATGTAAGATTGGATAAGAAAGGATTTATTAATATAGGATCACTCAACCAGGGCAACAGCTTACAAAAATACCTTAGCCAGACCTAGTATGGAGTTTTGGCCCAAGTCCACCTCATGGTAGGTTCATTGGGTCTACGTAACTATGATGGGGTTGTTTTATGGCACTAACTGTATTACTGTTAAAGAATACCTAGTAACTAGTAGAATCTTCACATTGGTTCCCTGATCAGTGGAGTAAGTTATACTATGAAAAGAGGTTAAATGAAGCACCCCAGATTGCTCTTATTTAGCCAAAATAATAAATCATGAGCATTATTGTACTCTGGGAGGTTCTGCAGAGACTGGCACTACAAGGAAAGAGGATAATATCCTTCATCATTTCCCATTTGGTTCACCTGTCTGGTCACTACAAACACCAGATGGATCATAAAAAATGAGAGCAGGCCACAACAAAATTTAACTCTACTGCTGTCTGTCAGAATATAATCTGCAGGGGCTTTTGAACATCTTGACATTCTGGAGAACATCATGCTGCAGAAATACCCACAAAAATTCAGAAGTCTGCCATGCTAAGCAAATATTTCAAGGAACCAAAGACTTGGGCAAAGCTAGGGCATCTCCTCTAAGGTAAAAATATATGCTGCTGCAAACTATTATTAGTTTGTTCCCTAAAACTTAATAATAATGTACAACCCTTTTTAGGGACTTTTTGGATTTTGAAAGTGACATACTCAACATTTGAGAATATACTATTTATAAAATGACTCTGAAGTGACAGTTTTATATGGACCTAGATCAAGACAAGAATCTATAGTGGACACTATGTAAAGTCTCCAGCAAGTCATAGGAGACTCAGCACATATCCTTGCATTCTGGAGCAAAGCCATGCTTTCTGCCTCAGAGAACCACTTAAAGTTGACAAAATTAATCCTGGCTTGTTATTAACCCTTCGTAAATGTCTGAGCATATGACCATGAGAAACCAGATGACTATGCAACCAAAACTGACTATAATGAATTAGGCATTATCAATCCATAGAGTCATAAGGTCAGACAGACAAAACAACAATACATCATTTTATGGAAATGGTATGTTTGAATTCCAGAAGGCACAAATAAATCACATAAACAGGCAGTGAAAACTCCCAAAGCATCTACTATTGTTGCATTAAGCATCTCTTCTTTAATTGACAATCATGGGCTCATGGAGGATTTTACCAAAACTAATTGATGAAGAAAGAACAAATTAGGCATAGTTCACAGTGTGATGTGTTGGTGCTAGCTATAAAAGGAAAGGGGTGTGGAGAAGTCTCAGAAGAGCTGAGAGTAGAACACTTACCTATTCAATTACATGGAAATGGAAGTAGCGTAAAGGACGATTGTACACAGATTCCCAGAGTTGGACAGCTGGTTAGGAGTATGGAAGAAACATAACTGAAAAATCAACAGACAACACAGAAGGAAAGAGAAGCCTGTGAATAACCTATGTGAGAAGGTACAAAGTATATGAATCTTTGGGTCTCGGGTTAATGCTCAGAAGACAGCAACTATCACAGAAGCACTCAAGAACTAAGAGGATACAATAAACCTAAGGATGTCATTCAGGCTCTGTCATTCTACCTCAGTTCTGGAACTATGGGTCCATAATGGAGTAACAATGGTGGCAGGGATGGAGGCTATGCATGGAAGCAACATGGGTTCCTTCCATCATCAAGGCTGATCTACCTACTGCCACTGAAGAAAGCCCAGCCAGCCATCAGCAAAAACTAATGGTGAGCCTCTGACATGATAACATCCCTCGAATATACCAGCTAACCACTTGATGCCAGGTGGACTACATCTGATCCCTTACACTCTGGGGGGGGAGAGCAATTTGTGCTTACTAGAGTTAAACCTGTATCTCCCTTGCTTACAGTGTCTCTTCCAGAACCATCTTTCAAAGGATTATAGAATACTTGATCTGTAGGCATGATATCATGAACAGCATTGTCTTTGATCAAGAGATCTATTTTATACAAAGTATGACAATGAGCATAAGACCACAGTCAACTGGTCTTATGAACCTCATTATTTATAAACAGTTGACCTGAAAGAATGGCATATTAAAGAAATATTACAACCTCAGTTAAGTATCTGCTCAGGAAAAATACCTTTCATGTTTGGCACACTATCTTCTACATGATATAATGTATGAACTAACTTAATGGAAATATTTGGTGTTACATTTCCCAAATTAGAATATACAAGCCCAAAAACCAAGGGGCAAAAATGGAATTGTCAACTCTGTCATTTCTTATGACCTACTTGCAGAATTTGTGTCTTCTTCCCAGGAGCTTAGTTTCTGCTTCATTAAAAGTCCTGATTCCAAAAGGCAATGCTTCTACATGGAGACACTTGAAAGAGTTCCACTGTATTTGGAGAAACTACTACCATCTAGTCATTTAGGGCTTCTTATTACATTGCATGAAAGTAAATAAAGGTGTTTACAGGAAGTAACCAACCTTAATTACCATGAGCAACTAGAGCAGGTACTAAACATTGTGGTCCAGAAAGAAAATGTCTTGAATCCACAGGATTTACTGGAATGTCTGTTGGCACTTCAGTAACCTATGGTAATGATAAATGTAAAGTTGTTGCAACCAAAGCCTAACAAGGTCTAAGTGTTCAGCCAGCCAACAACAATGATCTGGATCACTTTATCAGTCAAGCAACTTAATTAACCAGTGTTCTAGCCAAGGGTGAGAAAAATTTAGAATTACACATGGAAGAGTGAGATAATAGATACAAATTATAGCCTCAGAACCAGCTTCAACAGTAGTGAATAGAAACTGTTCCACTAACTCTCTTATTTAAATCTTTACAGAGATGGAATCTGCTCTCCACTTTGAAGAGGAAGTATGACATTGAATTTAAGGAGGACACAAGTAGATCTGAGTGGTGCAAGGAGTAGACTGCATTGGACATCTTTGGTGCACCATTTCAAATGTTTTCAATACCATTTCTTACAACAGTCCCTGTTAGAACAAGTTCCACGTAGCCTTTGACTCATTTTTCACAGGTGCAAGCTGATAGTACTTTATCTCAGACCAACACTGCATATATATCACTTTCTGTCAAAAAGCTCAATGATATGTGGTATGAAACACCCACAGAGATCTGCTTAGAGTCATGCATATGAAACATAGAAATGCAGTAAAATTAATGCCCATGGGGTCATCCCGAGCTGAAAGATAAATGCTTCTCTTTTTCCTTCTTTGAAATGCATTTCTTAAAAGTTCATAGATCTCTCAGAAGCAAGCACCAGTTATACGTACCAGTGGCCAAAACATGTCTCTTTGGATTTGCTTTCCTTTCTTCTCTATTTTACTCCTCAATCTGTAATTCTCTTCCCTGTAATCTCTTCCCAAAAACTGCTTGTGATCCTTTGTCTCTGGCCCGGCTTCTAGGAGAACCCAGGCTAAAATGGGAAGAACACTGAACTAAGATTAAAACCTGACAATGAAAATATTTATCATTCTTTTTATTATCTAATAGCATAAGACTTCAAATAACAAGAAACTACTCTTCTAGGGTTCTTAAGCTTCCAATAAATGGTAAGAAAACATGCTTGACAATAAGAAAGGTACTGAGACCTCACAGAAATGTCATCGTGTGAAAAAAATCAATACTCTAATTGGCTGGTAATGTGAATAATGACCTAACCATTTTTCAAGAGAGATGAGGGTAAAGAAAAAGTACAAGATACAAAAAATCAGGGACAGGAAAGAGAAGATTTCAACAGCATTAGCGATTAGAGCAACTAGAATGGACAAACCTAAGAGGAAGCAAATAACATAATGGGGAAAAGTCAAAGAAAAAAGATAAAAATCAGAGCGGAAGTTGCCTGCAGGAACATTTCTAATAAGCCAGTATTATATGCTAGGCACTATTTAAGTATTTACATTTGCTACTGATTAAATATTTTTAAAATCATATGAGGTCTCCCCATTTTATAGATAATAGAACTGAAGGGTGTAGAATTGAGGTAACTTGCTTAAAATGACTCAGCTAGACTGCAACTTACCTGAGATATGAATGCTAAAAGTCTGTCTCTGGAGTTCACATCCCTTAAACAGCCTCCAAAATTTATTTTTTTACCATTTTTTTTAAATGTGAGTATAGTTGATAAATGTTATATTAGTTTCAGGTATACAAACATGTTCCACCAGGCCATCATTACTTGATACCAAAACCATACAAAAACACCACAAAAAAAGAGTAAAATTACAGACCCACTAACCTGATGAATATAGATGTAAAAATCCTCAACAAAATGTTAGGAAATTGTGTACAACAATACATTGAAAAGATCATTCACATAGCCAGGTGGGATTGATTCCTGGGGTACAAAGATGGTTCGATATTAGCAAATCAATGTCACACACCCTATCAACAAAACAAAGGATAAAAATCATATGATGATCTCAATAGATGCAGAACGAGCATTTGGCAAGATTCAACATTCATTCATGATAAAAATTCTCAAAAAAGTGGGGTTGGAGGGAACATACCTCCACATAATAAAGGCCACATATGAAAAATCCATAGCTAACATCATCCTCAATGGTAAAAAAAAAAAAAAAAGTTTTTCCCCTAAGATTAGGAAGAAGATAAGGATAACCATTCTCGCCACTTTTATTCGACATGGTACTAGAAGTCCTAGCCTAGATAATAAAAAGAAATAAGAGGCATCCATATTGGTAAAGAAGTTAAACTGTCACTATTTGCAGACAATATGATATTCTTCATAGAAAATCCTAAAGACTCCACAAAAAAAACTACTAGAATTATAAACAAATTTGGAAAGTGGAAGGACACAAAATTAACAACCAGAAATCAGTAGTGTTTGTTAGCACGAATAATTAGCAGGAAGAGAAATTTAAAAAAATAACACCATTTACAAATGCACCAAAAAGAATAAAATACCAGGAATAAACTTAACCAAAGAGGTGAAAGGCCTGTACTCTGAAAACAATAAAGCACTGATGAAAGAAACTGAAGATGACACAAAAACAAATGGAAAGATATTCCATGTTCATGGATTGGAAGAATTAATACTGTTAAGATGTCTACATTACCCCAAGCAGGCACAGATTCAATGCAATCACTATTAAAACTAACAGCATTTTCACAGGCCAAAACTAATAATCCTAACATTTGTATGGAACCACATTAGACCTCAAATAGTCAAAGGAATGTGGAGAAAGAACAAAGCTGAAGATATCACAATACCAGATTTCAAGATACACTACAAAAATATAGTAATCAAAACATTATGGCGTTGGCACAAAAATAGACACACAGATCAGTAGGACAGAACAGAGACCCCAGAAATAAGACCACAATTATATGGTCAATTAATCTATGACCTAAAGAAGGCAAGAAAATACAATGGGGAAAAGGCAGTTTCTTCAATAAATGGTGCTGGGAAAACAGAACAACTACATTGGACCACTTTCTAACATCATATACAAAAATAAACTCAAAATGCATTAAAGACCTGAATGGGAGACTTGAAACCATAAAAATCCTAGAAGACAGCAAAGGCAGTAATTTCTCTGACATCAACCATAGCAACTTTTTTCTAGATATGTATCCTATGGCAACAGAAACAAAAGAAAATTACTGGAACAACATCAAAATAAAAAACTTTTGCACAACAAAGCAAACTATCAACAAAACAAAAACACAACCTACTGATTGGGGGAAGATATTTGTAAAAGAGCTTTTCAAAAAGGGGTTAATATCGAAAATATATAAAGAACTTATACAGCTCAACACCAAAACAAACCACAAAAAAATCTGATTAAAAAATGGGCAGAGGACCTGAATGGACAGATTTCCAAAGAAGACATACAGATGGCCTACAGACACATGAAAAAGTGCTCAACATCACTATCATAAGGGAAATGCAAATCAAAACCACAACGAAGTACCAGCTTACATCAGTTAGAATAGCTAAAATCAAAATGACAAGAAATAACAAGTGTTATCAAGGATGTGCGGAAAAAAAAAACCCTCATGCACTATTGGTGGAAATGTAAAATGACCCAACATCTTTTTTTTTTAATGGTGGTAAAATATACATAATGTAAAACTTGCCACCCTAACCATTTTTAAGTGCACACTTCTTTGGCATTAAGTACATACATTCACGTGGTTGTGCTGCCATCACCATCCTCTATCCATAAATCTCTTCGTCTTACAAAGCTGATTCTCTGTATCCATAACTCTAATTCCCTACACAAACACACATGGCCAGCCCACTCTACTTTTGTCTTTATGACTAGGACTTCTCTAGGTACCTTATTTGAGTAGGATCATACAGTATTAGTCCTTTCATGACTGTCTTAGTTCTTTCAAAATCATCTCTGTTGTAGCATGTGTCAGAATTTACTCCCTTTTTCAAACTGAACAATATTTCGTACATATATCCACGTTTTATTGATGCATACATCCATAAATGGACACTTCGGTTGCATCATTCTTTTGGTTACTGCTATGAGCATGGATGGGCGCAGAACTGTTTACAGAGTCCTTGCCTTCAATATTCTTGTTATATATCCAGAAGTGAAACTGCTAGATCATATGGCGATTCTATTTTGAATTTTTTGAGGAACTGCCATATGGTTTTCTCTAGTGGCTAAACAGTTTATATAAAAGGGTTTTAATATCTCCACATCCTCACCGACACTAATTATTTTCTCATTTTTTTTTAATAGTAGCCATCCTAGTGAATGCAACGTGGCATCTCACTGTAATTTTGATTTGCATTTCCCTAATCATTAGTGATGTTGAATACCTGTTTATGTGCTTATTGGCCATTTAAAATAATCTTTGGAGAAATATCTATTCCTTTCCTTATTTTTAAATTGTGTTACTTGTTTGTTGTTGTTGAGCTGAAGTTCTTTATATATTGTGAACATTAACCCCTTATCAAATATATGATTTGCATATATTTTCCCCACTCCACAGACTGCCTTTTCACTCTGTTGTGTCTTTTGATGAACAGTTTTAAATTTTGATGTAGTCCAATTTACCTATTTTTTCTCTTTTGTTGCCTGTGCTTTTGCGTTATACCCACGAAGTTACTGTCAAATCCACTGTCACGAACCTTTTCCCCTATGTTTTCCTCCAGGAGTGTTACAGTTTTAAGTGATACATTTAGGTTTTTAATCTGTTTGGAGTTAATTCTGGGCTCGCTATTCTATTCTATTGGTCTGTATATAATCTGCCTTTATGCCGATACCATACTTTTTTCATTACTGTAGCTTTGTAGTAAGTTTTAAAATCAGGAAGTATGAAACCTCCAACTTTGCTCTTTTTCAAGACGTTTTCTTAGCATTTAATACATTAATATAATTCTTTGTAAATTTCTAAGAAAGGGAAAAATATGAAACGTGCTTTTTTTTGTTCAGAATAATTTGTAAGACCAGTATTCTTGGGAACACACTTTAAGAAATAATCCTCTTTTACATAATTCAGATAATATATTCCAACTGATCTCTATACACACACAATTTTCAAAATTCATTAAGTTTTGGTAATTCAAAATAATTTTTTTAAAATAGAAATTTCATTTTTAATTTTCTCATAAAAATTCAAATGTTATATAAACATATTAAGATGTAACAATGGTCATAGTTAAAACAGTTAGCATTAGACTTGCCTGAATGGGACAGGAAACCCAATGATGGATTAAACAAGAATGTAGTTTATTTCTCCCTTATGTCAAAATCCAGATGTAGATAGATGGCCCAGAGCTGGGCTGGAATACACTTTCTGTAGCCTCCCTCTCCAAGATCACCTCATAGTCTAGAATGTACTGATGGTGATAAAATGCAAAACAGAATATTTGAAATGACATATGACGAGAAGTAACATCATTTGAAAATTCACTTAATAGCAAGATGATTGTTACTCTGTAGCAACTTTTTTTTCTTAAGATTTTATTTATTTATTTGAGAGAGAGAGCACAAGCAGGGAAAAGAGCGAGAAGCAGGTTTCCTGTGAACAAGAAGCCCAATGCGGAACTCGATTCCAGGACCCTGAGATCATGACCTGAGCTGAAGGCAGATGCTTAATTGACTGAGCCACCCAGACGCCCCATTCTGAAGCAACTCTTAAGAGTGAGAATACTAGTGTTATAGAGAAAGTTGTTTAGCGGGCCAAAAACTCACATTGTGGTTATATATACTAAATACCAAGATCTCTCAACTTACAATCTCACAGTGAGATGGGTAAGACTAAAAGAGTCACTACATTTAGTAAATTAAACAACCTGTGACTTTGCACTAACTACATCTGATGTTTCATGGCATAAACAAATGGTGCTCTCTTAAAAAAATAAATATATAGATTTGTCTAGCTACTTACACAGAGTTGCATGGCACCTCGTGCTCTATAAAAGAGCAAAGTCCATCAACATTCCAGGAACAAGTATGTGTCATTCTATATAAATTCCAAAAAGAGGACACACTCACTGGAACAACAAGCTCACTTTCAATTTCTAAATGACCACCACTTTGATTGATGGTGCAAATTAAACTACTGACACCACAATATATTGCAAAATATTGCATATGAGCTAACTCTGCAGACTTATGCTATACATTAGCCTTCTGTGGATCATGAGCTGCTGTGTTTACACATACACACACACTCACATATACATACCCTTACTACATACATTCCCGCCATGTTCTACCATTTTGATATTTGGCAAGAGAAATCTCTTTAAATTCAAGAATGTGATGTCTGATGAAGATCAAATCATCACCTATACTCTTCTTTCTGTTCCTGTCTGTTCCTCTGGACCTTGCTCTATAATTAAGCCCCCTCAATTCTCTGTCCTCCCTCAGCCTCTTCCTCTGTGGAGGCACGTCTTTTTCTAATGACAAGTAATTCAAGTTTTAACAATAAAATCACTCTCATGATCTTATGTTCTCCTATTTCTCTATCACTTCCCTTCACTTACCATACATACTTCTAATAATATGAATCCATTTTCTCCATCTCTATCGTCAATCTGACTTCAAACCGGCATATTTTCCCTAAGGCATTACTATCTCTTAATTACCCAAATTCAATGGTTATTTTTCAGTTCTTTTCTCAGTTATGCTTTCTGTGACATTTGATACAGCTGACTATTTTTTCCTACTGAAACTATTCCTAATGTGGTTTCTATTATGTCATGCTCTCCTGGTTCTTCCCCTATTTCTTTATCATTCCTTCTCAGTTCTTTTCTTTTCTTCTTTTTTTTTTTTAAAGATTTTATTTATTTATTTGACAGAGAGAGAGAGATCACAAGTAGGCAGAGAGGCAGGCAGAGAGAGAGGGGGAAGCAGGCTCCCTGCTGAGCAGAGAGCTTGATGCGGGGCTCGATCCCAACACCTTGAGATCATGACCTGAGCTGAAGGCAGAGGCTTTAACCCACTGAGCCACCCAGGCGCCCCTCTCAGTTCTTTTCAAATAATTCTTGTTGGAATTTCCCAGGGATTCATCCTTAATGATCTTTTCTTCTTGGCTTAAATGCCATCTGTTTCAGCACCTTATAAATGAGCTTCTGAGTTCCCTACAAAATTACAAACTCAACATATCCAAACGAATACCTTACCTTTCCCCAAAACGTTCTTTTTCATATTTCTCCTATAATTGTCAGAGATCCCTTCACCCTCCCAGATACCCAAGTAAAGCTCATCCACCATTTCTAATTAATTGACTGATCTTACTAATTTTATCTCCAAAATTTATCTCAAATCTATCCCAACACACACCTTTCAGTCTGACCTAGTCATAGTCTCTTACATAGTCTCTTATCTCATAATAAACTACATAGTCTCTTATCTCATAATAAACTACTAAACGATCTCCCAGGTTCTAATCTTAACTCAAATCCGTGTCCCACCATTCTGTTACCAAAACCTCTATCTAAAATGAAAAACTGGGTCACATCTTCCTCGTGATTAAAATATGTGGATGATTTCCAGGATAAATTTCCAGCATATGGGCATGGCCTACAAGGTCCTCCACAATCTGGCTCCTCCCTTTCCAGGCCTTCTGCCAACCCCATACTCTAGTACTTCATAGTCCTGTAGCACTGAATTACTTGTAAATCTCTGGACACATCACATTTGTTGATGTTCCCCCCATTCATTCCTTGCTCTCCATCCATTTGGTAAAGCCTACTGATCTTTCAAAACCCATCTAGGCATCAACTTCCCCTTAAAACTCCCCCTAGGGCTCCAGAGTCAATCAGTTCCTAATCTACTGTTGCTCTATCTCGTATATACTTTTATCATTGTAGTATTTCTATTATAATTATTTGTCTGCATGTTTGATCTACCACTGAATAAACTCTAAGTCTCTCAATAGCGGGAACCATTTGCCATTCATCCTTTTATCTCCAGCATCCAACATAATGATCCCTTTATTTCCTTTATAAAAATAATATTTTAAATATTAAATATATTTTAGGGGCGCCTGGGTGGCTCAGTGGGTTAAAGCCTCTGCCTTCGGCTCAGGTCATGATCTCAGGGTCCTGGGATCGAGCCCCACATCGGGCTGTCTGCTCAGCAGGGAGCCTGCTTCCCCCTCTCTCTCTGCCTGCCTCTCTGCCTACTTGTGATCTCTCTCTGTAAAATAAATAAATAAAATCTTTAAAAAAAAATAAAATAAAAAATAAATATTAAATATATTTTAAATTATATCAAAGGGCTTCTATTTCTTTTTTTTTTTTTTAAGATTTTATTTATTTATTTATTAGTCAGAGAGAGAGAGAGAGAGCACAAGCATGCAGAGTGGCAGGCAGAGGCAGAGAGAGAAGCAGGCTCCCCGCCGAGCAGGGAGCCCGATGCGGGGCTCGATCCCAGGACCCTGGGATCATGACCTGAGCTGAAGGCAGCCGCTTAACTGACTGAGCCACCCAGGTGCCCCAAACGGCTTCTATTTCAAGATGAAAAATAAATTTGCTTGTTTATATCCCCTCTTTTTCAAAACCCAACAAATATCACAATGTACAAAGAGGGGATGAAATAAGAATTAATCAGAATATAGGAAGAATTAATCAGAATATGGGAAGCAAGGTCCTGAGAAAATCACATATCTTGACTAATTTTTGCAATATTGAAAGTGGAACGAATCTATTAGAGAATAAACCAGAGGGAGTTGTGCCCAGAACACAAGAGACTTTTTTTCTCCTGAAGGTAAAGCCATAGTAGAATCAACAAAGAGGAAGAGTTTAAGAAATAAAGCAAAAATCTAGGGGATTACTTGTAGGATTATACAAAAATTTATGAAATACCCTCAATATGCAAAGGCTAAAAACCATAGAACTGAACGCCAATGAAATGAATGTATATGCCTGTGAAAGGATATGGTGGCATTCCACAATGAAGCCTTCTTTATTTGAGCTTTCACTGGCTGGGGCACATTCAATTTAGTTACCTGACTGATTTCCACTAACTCCTTGCCAACTAACATCAAAGAAGCTCACCTGTTGACACATATGGCAACTTCCCAAAGCCCACGATCTACCCTTCCATCCAAGAAAGAGACCTGTTAGGAAACAGAAATTTACAAGACAAAAACCTAAGCTAGCTCCCTATATTTAACAATTTATTTATATTTTCATATTTAACAACACATAACTTAGAACTACTGTATATTTAAGAACAAAGCAACAAGGCACCTGGGTGGCTCAGTCGGTTAAGCATCTGTCTTTGGCTCAGGTCATGATCCCAGGGTCCCGGGATTAAGTCTTGCATCAGGCTCCCTGCTCAGTGGGGAGCCTGCTTTTCCTTCTCCCTCTGCCCCTTCCTCCTGCTTGTGCTCTTTCTCTCTCTCTAATAAATAAATAAAATCTTTTAAAAAATAAAAAATTAAATTAAAAAAAGAATAAAGTAACAACAGGAAAAAAAAAAAAACGTAAGAAGGAGGGACCGAAAGGAATTAAAATCACCATAGCATAAAGAACAAAAGAGAATTTGGAAAAACTATACAGTATCCTTGGAAAGATTTTATGTATTCCAATCATTAAGCAAAAACATAATTATAATTATATGTTATAATTATAATTATAACATAGCTATAATTAATGAGTCCTATAGTACATTACAGAGTTCTTAAAAGCTAAAACTTTAGAATAAAGTTAAATGCTGAACATTGAATAACTTAATTGACAAAAAATAACTTAATGGAAAGATTGGATAATAAAGTTGTGACTCTCCTAGAAAGTATACCACATTCACAAACAGATGAAAATAAAAGAATAAATGCAGAAGTTTCAATATCTAACTAATAGAATTTTGGAAAAGAGAGAACAAAGAAATCTCAAATAAATAATAAAGGCAATATCCTAGAGCTGAAAGAAGATAAAAATCATGAAATTCAAAGAGTCAACCAAGTACTAAACTAGATTAATGAAAAATACTGACATCCACAAAGTTCTGAAGGAATAATGATATTGAACCTGCAATTCCATAACAAGCTAAACAATCAATTAACAATTTATATAATCAGAAGTCATGAGATAACAGTCTAAAGTTGATGGGCCAAGGGGTGTTGGGGTAGCTCAGTCATTAAGCATCTGACTCTTGGTTTCTGCCCCGGTCGTGATCTTAGGGTTGTGAGATCAAGCCCCTCATCAGGCTCCACGGTCAGTGTGAAGTCTGCCTGGCACTCACATGCACTCTCCCTCTCTCAAAATAAATAAATATTTTTTTTTAATAAATAAAATCTTTTAAAAAATCCTTAAAGTTGATGGGCCAAGATATAAAAGTTTAGATATTATTTAATGCTATATTAAAAAAAAACCAGCTAATAGAAGAACTTGTACAAAATATTTGGCAGAAAATATTCAAGGAGAGCAAACACAGGACAGGTTAATTTGAATTTATCAAATTCCATGCAAGTTATTAATAAAATTTAAATGATAGAGACAGAGATGCATAAGAGTTAAAAACAAGGATAATTTATTGTGAGAACTGAGACTAAAGGTGAGGAGTAAAAGAAAGAGGGACTTAGATTTCTCCTTTTCATAAATTTTTTTTACCTGCTAAAATGTTTGAATTGTGTTAACATTTACTTGACTCACTATTATCACTGTGAATAGCATGTTTCCAAAAGATAGCCACCATCAATTCCTTCCCTCCCTGTAAAGAGATGGAACATATTCCTCTACCTCCCTGAATCTGGGTTGGCTCTGTCAGTTCTAGGTAGTTTCATAGCCAACATATTTCCTGTAGACATCTTTATTGCAAGCATTTTCACCACAAACATTTTTGCCACATTACTAGTTGACTATTAATAAGTAATTTACTATTGTAAAGGTATAATAACAAAAAACAGAAGGGGAACATTAAAAAAATAAAATATGAAAAAATTAATGAAATTAATTATAAATTCCTTCCTTCATTGAGAGGTATCAGTTTTCCAAACAAGTAGGATGCATATTTATAACTGAGCTTTATATTGAATTGTGAAAGCCTTCACTGTTGTTTGTTCTTGCCATATTGTCACATATCTGTTGATAGACATTTCAAAGTTCTATTAGAAATGTGGAAGGAATGCTAACACTGTAACATATTTGTAACTGAGCTTTGTTATCATTGTAACTGATATGTTTTCATTTTGTGGTATAGTATAGTATTCAATCTGGCTTTACACTCTCTTATTTGACACTTCTAGTAAGTTTTATCACCATATTTTCTATAAAGTCAATATATGTCATTGTTATCAGCCAGTATTTTAAGACCACCACATCTGCTTGTCACTGTATAGGCCATTATGAGGGCTAGCTAAGATTTTTATAATATATAAATGGGAACTTTGCCAACGGAGAAATGAAACCAAACTGTCAACCAGTTATTTTATCTTTTATGGCAAAATTGCCTTACAGCCAATTAGTTATTTGGCAAAAATATTTGCAGTGAAAATGCTTGTAGCAAAGATGTCTATAGCAAAGATGCTTACCGCAAAAATACCAGATACAAGCTCTGTCTACTTTGGCCAAGAGAACATGTGGAAAGGACGTTATGCTAATTCTAGGCCTAGCCTTTAAGAGAAGGGTAGTTTCTACTTTCAGTTTCTTGGATTCCTGAGCCTCATGTAAGAAGTATGTCTAGGAGCACCCAGCCAGTTAAGTGTCTGCCTTCCTCTCAAGTCATGACTCCAGGGTCCTGGGATCAAGTCCCACATCGAGCCTGCCTTTCCCTCTCCCTGCTGCTCCCCCTGCTTGTGTGCTCTCTCTGTCAAATAAATAAATAAAATATTTAAAAAAAAGAAGTAGAAGTCTGTCTTGTCTACTATGCAGAGAAAGAATCCACATGCTGCATTAAGTCAGCAGACATGGGAGTGAAAAAACTACCCTGAATGTCCAGCCCAAATGAGCCTTCAGATCACTCCAGCTCTAGCTGCTGACTAAAACTGTATGAGAGACTCCAAGAAAAACAAACAGCCAATTACATACAGTCAATCCAGAGAATCGTAAGAAGTCAATTTTTGCTTTAATCCACTAAGTTTTGAGGTAGTTTGTTATACAGCAATATACAGTAAAGATAGACATGATAGTGAATACCTATCACAGGTTATGTTATTGAAGTACAAAGATGGCAAACTAAACTCATATATATAATATCTACTCTTTCAGTTTCTTGCAAAAATGGCCGAAAAAATATGATAGAGAAGGTTAGTACCACTTTTGGATACCAGAAAGAAGTTCTACTTATATTTCTGAAATGTTAAAGGATTTAACGGGAATCAGTACAGGTGAGAAGGATACTAATGTGGGAAATCTCCTAATATCTACTGTCCTCAAGAAAAGTCCAAGAGAAGTTAGGGTAGTGTGGGGTCAAAAGCTAATTTGGAACCATTCTAAGTCTCCAACCAATTCTTTGCCCACAATTATGAACTGAACATTTCTGTTAACCCCAAATGCATATGTTGAAATCCTAAGGCCCAACACAACAGTATTAGGAGGTAGGGCCTTTGGGGGCTAATTAGGTCATGACAGTAGAGCCCCCATGAATGGGAGTATTGTCCTTTAAGAAGAGACACAGGGGCACCTGGCTGGCTCAGTCAGTAGAGCATGCAACTCTTGATATTGGGGTTAAGTTTGAGCCCCACATTGGGTATAGGGATTACTTAAAAGTAAAATTGAAGAGGAAAAGGAGGAAGAGGAAGTGGAAGAGGAGGAAGAGGAGGAAGAGGAGGAGGAGGAGGAGGGGGAGGAAGAAGAAGAAGACCACTACACTACTGCAACAACACAGATACGAGATCCATATCTCTCTCGCCTTTCCTCCCTCTCTGTCTGCTCTCTACCACATTAGGATACAATAGAAAGACAGATAACTGCAAAACAGGAATAGTGACCTCACCAGACACTGGATCTGTGAGTACCTTGATTTTGGACTTCCCAGGCTCTAGAACTGTGAGAATAAATTTCTATTGTTTAAGCCACCCAGTCTATGGTATTCTGTTATAACAGCTAAGGGACAGCCATAGTTAAAATGTGCTAAAATTATTTTTTAAGATAAAATCATAGATACAGTTTCATTCTTGATACTTATAAAGGAAAAAACACTGAAAACTTTAAAACATTCAAAGTAAACCATAAGAATATACCAAGGATCCATAACTTTTAAGACATTCAAAGAAATGAAAAGAATAACAATAAGTACAGCAAAATATAGGAAAACAAAAGGAATCATAAACATAAAAATAAAATAACTTGATAAAAAAGTCAAATATAGTAGTGAGCATTCCAAATATGAATGAGTTAATTTTCCTAATAAAAGATAGATGGAATAGTATATAATCATTGAAATGGATACTAAGAGCTATTATTTAAAAATACGGAAAGGTCATCCTGACATTTTTGAGTGAAAAAAAAAAAAAAAAGCAGGTTACAAATGGCCTGCAGAATATAATCCCACATAAGTAAAGTTAAGTGTCTGTGTGTGTACTGATATAAAAAGAATGAGCTGTCAGGAAAATATTTTTATTTCTAGGGATAGAATTTTTGTATTTTGTTTTATATTTTATTTTTATTATTGATTTACTGTTTAATGGTAAATACATATTTTTATAATAAAAATAGAGCCTTTTTCATATTTTAAATATATTTTTAAAACACTATTATATTGGATCAAAGAAAAAATTCAATAATGTGCTAGTTATAAAAGACAATATAATAGAACAATCAAAATTGTTGAAAATAAAATAGGCAAGCTGTCCTAGACAAATTTAATTAAAAAGAAAAGTCAATATTAATACTAAGTAAAACTTACTATAAAACATTAAAAGAGTGGCAAAAAAGTAAACAATAAAAGAAAATGGAAGGAAAGAATATGAAAATAAACTCTAATTTATTAGAAGACAAAAAAGAAAGGGGCTTTAAAGTGATAAATAAAACCCAAACATTTGGCAATTGTCTTGAGAGAGAGAACAAAAATGTTTCTTAATGAACCCCAGAAGAGCAGAACCCCACCTGTCTTTGTAACAGTTGTGTTCTGATGCCTAGAACAGTGCTTGGCATATAGTCAAAACTCACTATTAGCCAGGAATGAGAATAAATTCTCCTTTGGACGGGATTTAGAAAGTAATAAAAAGCATAAAAATCAAGCAAACAAATTTAAAAGACTGAATAAAATAAACATAAAAATTACCAGAATTCTCTTAGTAAGAGAAGGAAAATCAGAAAAAGATTTTAAAAGATTTTTAAGATTCTTAAAGAAAGGGCGCCTGGGTGGCTCAGTGGGTTAAAGCCTCTGCCTTCGGCTCAGGTCATGCATGATCTCAGGGTCCTGGGATCCAGCCCCGCATCGGGCTCTCTGCTCAGCAGGAAGCCTGCTTCCCCCTCTCTCTCTGCCTGCCTCTCTGCCTACTTGTGATCTCTCTCTCTCTGTCAAATAAATAAATAAATAAAATCTTAAAAAAAAAAAGATTATTAAAGAAATAGAAAAGATGCCAGGCCCTGTCAGTTTTATGGGCAAATTCCATTAAAAAATCAGGAGAGGGGCACCTGGGTGGCTCAGGGGTTAAGCCTCTGCCTTTGGCTCAGGTCATGATCTCACGGTCCTGGGATCAAGCCCCGCATCGGGCTCTCTGCTCAGCAGGGAGCCTGCTTCCCCCTGTCTCTCTACTTGTGCTCTCTGTCAAATAAATAAATAAAAATCTTTTAAAAAATAAATAAATAAATAAATAAAACATCAGGAGAAAAATTATCTGTTTAAGCTATTCCAGAACTTAGAAGTCGAAATAGAAAGTTTCCTAATTCATTTTACAAGTCTTACATAACCCTCACAAAAATAATGCACACTACTACAAAATAGAAGACTCATGAATATGGATGCATAAATTCTAAATACTACATAGCAAATTGAATCCAGCAGTGTATTAAAAGAAGAATATACCATGACTAAGTAGATTTATTTCAAACTCCAAGAATGGCTTAACATTAGACATTCTATTAATGCTGTGCACCAAATTAATAGGCTAAAGAAGAAAACCATAAATCAGTAATGCCAAAATATTCATAAAATTTAAGCTGAAATTCCAAGAAAAAAAGTAAAAAATAGAAGGATGTTGTCTTATCTATACAAAAAAGGAATTAAAAATCAGCAGTAGGGGTGCTTGGGTGGCCCATTGGGTTAAGGCCTCTGCCTTTGGCTCAGGTCATGGTCGCAGGGTCCTGGGATTGAGCCCCACTTAGGGCTCTCTGCTCAGCAGGGAGCCTGCTTCCCCCTCTCTCTCTGCCTGCCTCTCTGCCTACTTGTGATCTCTCTGTCAAATAAATAAATCTTTAAAAAAAAATAAAAATCAGCAGTAAAATTCACGCTAACTCACAAAAAATTAGAGGCACCCCATTAGAAAGAGGAAGAAACAAAAAGATATGTTCAACAGTGTTCGCTAGCTAAGAAAATAAAGAAAAATGAAATGAAGTATGCACTACTGAAAAGAATATCATTTGAAATGTTTTTATTAGTACAGGAAAAACAGCCTTGAGCAATAGAGAATTTATTGTCCTACAAAACACAGAAGTCCAGTGGAGGTGGATATTTAAGTAAAGCAATTATTAACATCATAATCAAGGAACATTACGGGCCTGCGTTAGATGGAGGAGATAATTAGACTGTTAAGACTACTGTGCTTCAACCAGAGAATGTAGAGAGAAGTGCAAGTGGGGAAATTAAGGTAAAGAGCGTTGTGGGCCCTTTCTAAATCTTCACCTAATCACTGAACTCACCTCTAACAGCTAATACCCAAAGAAATCCTGCTTTCTGTTGACCTGCCTTCCAGCTAGCTTATCAGTCCTTAAAGGTGAGATAGCTAGTTTTCAAGGCAAAGGACCGGAGTTCAAATCATGACTGCTAGTTACTAATGCTGTGACGACCTTAGGCAAATTACTTAACAGAATTGATGTTTCAATGTCTACAGGTATGAGATGGGATATCAACCATATATAAATCTAATGGGCTATTATAAAACATAAATGAACTAACCTAGTGCTTGGCATTTAGTAAAAACACTCATTCAGAATCATTCACCAGAATTCCAGGGCCTGGGATGTTAAATCTTTATAGGAAAAACCATCTGAATGAAAGATAAACTCAAATGTCCAGGTATCAGGTACAGCAACTGGGGATATCCTATGTGAGAGCTCAGGATAAAAACAGTAGAGAGACACAGGAGAGGGAAAAAGTCCATAGTGAAGGGCCCATTCGAATGAGAAAGGCTTTTGGAAGTAGCAATCAATGGGAAACTCTGGGTTAAGAGAGACATGTAATGTCTCCTACGGGTTGTAATAGGTTAAACCCCTGAATTCTCACTTCAGGGAAATCTACAATAAAGACATGCTTTTCATCAAGGCTTTTGGAGTTACACCGCAATTGATTTAAAAATCAGACAAATGACAGTTGAACCATGGGGAAACCCAAGGTTTCGGGGAAGGTTAAAGCAAGTTCTCATAGTTTAAAGCTAGTATAGTTGTTATTTTTATGCTAGTTTTCATGAATACACACATACGTAAATATTCATGAAAACTACATACACATGTGGATATGTATATTACTTACTTATTTCCAGACTCACCAAACGATTAAGAAGCTTCTTCTTCCGTGTTTGGATCTGGTCCTTCTTTGCTCTACCAGTCTTTCCTTACAGCCTCCCCCAAGCCTCAGTCTGCTCTGGTCTTGCTTCCCTACATCTAAAGTTAACCTCCTTTATAAGCGAGGCTGAACAGGGCCCTATGGTCACTACCAGGGCCCAAATCTAATGGCCCTTTTGAGTAATCTGACCCTGCAGCAGCAACTTCTGACAAGAGTAAGAAAGCAGAAACATGTCTGTATCACAGAGTTAAAAATGCTAATGGTATAGGAAATTATCAGAACAGAAAGAGATCAAGTATTCTTTGGTGGCTAGGAAATCAGGGGCAAGAACTGTAGGGGAGATGATGGAAGAGGCAAAATGACATCTACATATTAAAGAAATAAGCAAGAAATGAATGAGGCTATAATTCCACCCTGGGGGTTCTGGTGACAAACCACTCAGATTCTGACTTCATTGTACATGTCACCGCCAGCACCCCTTGGTGGAATTATAGCCTTGCATTACAGGGTAGCTTGTCTGTTATTATGCTCACAAGAGTTTAGAAAATATGCCCAGTGTTGTTGAAATGAGAAGTGAAAGCAGCCAGGCATAGCTTGCAATCAAGTTCTTCCTGAAAATGTTCCAGGAGAGCTTTGATGGGCTGAAGTGGCTGCCACATGGCCTTGTTGGTAGGCTATGTTCAAAGAACTTCATCTTCCATCAGGTTTCTTCTATTCTTCCCTGGCCCCACGACTGTGATAGTCTCTATTTCCCTGCCACTAAGCCATGGGGCATTAATGACCAACCCCACAGTAATGATAGCAATCCTAGACGCAAACTAAACTAACACGGTTCAATCCAAAGTTCTTGTGAAATGCTCATCACCAAAGTGCCACATGCTTTGAGATTTATGAATGGAGCAAAATAAGATGGGTAATGAGAGAGCTGTAGGGAATGCAAGGAAATTAATGCTAAAACACATACACACCAAGTTTAAGAAAAGGTTTCTAAGGGCATGGAAAGTTCCACAATTCCAGATGTTCTCATGTCTGGAATCACCTAAGAATTAGAACAACTATAATCATAGCTCTCTTTTTTAATTTCAGTGAGCATTTATTGAGGAGTAAATGATGGCACTCTCTAGATATCATCCAGTAGAACGTGTAACCAAATAAATTTTGGCTATTTACAAGTGGAGAGATAGAAGACCATGGGCAATTCCTATCAAATTAAAACCTGAATTACTGCATTATTCCTCTTTATTCCTCTCTCTCTCTCCCAAACTCTTAGCATAGTGTTTTGAACATAGTTATTAAAGAAGTGAAAGGACATCTGAATGATCGATGGATGTATGGATGTTTCAAGTTTATAATAAAAATCTTCAGCAAAGACAGAACATTGATGACCCATTTCATAATCAAAGTTTTGACACAGGTACATTTCCATATCCTCACCTGTGGCAGACCTTTCTTCTAGATCACGGCACTCATTTCATGGAATACCTTGGAATCTTCAGAATAAAGCCCTCCAATCATAGAAAGGCAACTGAGTTAAAATTCTAGAACTGCAAACATCCTTATCCAACATTATGCCCTCATACAAGTCACACTGCAGTAATCCAATTTAGAAATAACCAGGATGATGAAACTGCTCAGCTTTCATGATGAAAACACAGTTTCCTGCCTACACAGAGGAATCTGGGGGGGGGGGGGGAGGTGGAAGTCCCCATCTAAGGTTGCCTGTGGATACCTGAGAAATGACTGAAGCATAAGTCCCATGAGGCAAACTGCCCTATCCTACCAAAAATAGTCCACCATAACTTCTGTGAGGCCTCTGAATCCAGTACTAAAATAATTGTTTTCCTATCACTTGTGCCTCCTTTATTTAATACAGTGATGGATGTCAAAGAAGAAACAGGTAAAAAGGGGTTAGGTTAGGCAAAAAGGAAGCAAATAACTTGGTATCGTTTGCAAAACATAAAACAAGGATATTTGGGACAACTAAACTGCTCCTCTTCAAATTTTTTTTATATACAACAGGACTGTTGCAAAACAATGGAACCATTCCAGAATAATTCTAAATATTGTAAAAGTCTGCACTTGGTTTAAAAAAAAAAAAAAAAAAGAACTTTTTATGACACCAGTTTTCAGTTACTAAGTTATCTAAAAGCTCTTCAGTTAGTTTTGTACTCATTAGCAGAATTTTAAAAATCAGCAGAATTTTGTGGTTTTGGTCACCTCTGCTGCCTATCAGAGTCAAAAACTTCACCTCTAGAGCCACATACAAAACTCTGAAGCCCCAGCTGTACAACCTTCATTTATGACCCTTGTTGGCTTGATTACTATTTCATATTTTATGTTTCATTTTAAACAGTATTTTTTGCACTGTATTCCACAAGTTTTTTATTAAAATATAAGAAAACTCTTGATTTGCAATTAATGACCACCTTACTCTCTTATGATAAAGGTTTTATAGGTTATTCAAATTCTCTAAGTGGGTGATCATTTCATCTACAAATAAGCTTGGCTTTTCTGTTTCAATAATTTAACCTCCTACTTTCTCTTCTTGTCCTCAGTGCATTGCCTAAGACATCTAATGCTGTTTTGAAAAGTACAGGTCTCTTACCAGCTGTGTGAACTGGGGCAAATTACTTTGTCCATTTATGTCTCAGTTTCCCTATCTGTAAAATTGGTGTAATACTATTATTAACCTAACCGGGTTATTGTAAATAAATCAAAAACTTTTAGAAGAGTACGTGTTTACTTACACAACACCATAATTATTTTATCCACATCATAATGTACTTTAGCAATTTCTAAATTGTGATATAGTGCCCATAACCATGATTTTTTTTTAAAGATTTTTATTTATTTGTCAGAGAGAGAGAGAGAGCAAGCACAAGCAGGGGTAGCAGCAGTCAGAGGGAGAAGCAAGCTCCCTGCTGAGCAAGGAGCCCAATGCAGGACTAGATCCCAGGACTCTGGGATCATGACCAGAGCCGGAGGCAGCAGCCACCCAGGTGTCCCCCGTAACCATAATTTTAATGGATAGATAACATACAATTGAGTTGATTAGTGTGCATTTTTCCTTATGACCTGCCTATTTCTCCAAAATATTTAAGATTTTCAGAGAATGCCATACACATGACATTCAAAATATGAGATAATATTAATGATTTTTGCCTAACTGCTCTTTCAACTTACACAAAAATTGGGTTAAGAATAGATTTTAGTTGATCCTAGATTTAGGATTAAAAAAGTTACTTTTGGAAAAAGTACTGTAATTATTTTCTGGTTTTTGTGCATATGAGTAAGAAATTCTAGCACTGGCCTATTCAAGAGCAATTTTAATAAACATAATAATAAGAGGAAATTAATATAAATTTTGGATATAGAAGAGACTTTTCATGACATACTTATAGTCCAATCTTCCTATTTTAAAGATGAGGAAACTTTAACACAGAACAGTTCCTTGAAGTTTTGTAATACTTGTGATGAAACTATCAAACACTTGATGACAACTAACCACATTTAGGTTGATCATGATAGGTCATTCATTTACCATTAATAAACATTTATTGGACATTCACAATATGGGACAGCTACATATACAACAGTGAACAAAATGATCCAATGAACAGAGACAATATTTAATGTCAGAAGCTAATAAACAGTTGTCTATAACCTAAGCCATGTGAAGGAAATTTTGGCCAACATCTACACACAAGATGGTTAATCAGAAATCAAAATAAGTGAGCCATATACCTCATCTATATAGTCAGTAGTAACCTTGCCTAAATATATACCTTGTCTATATTGCCAAACCTTTACCAAACCTACACTGCCAAACCTACACCCTAATCCAAACTAACAACTTCTATCCCAGATCACTGTTACAGCCACCTACAAAGCCTTCCTGCCTCTACACAGCAATCAGGATGATCTTTACCACTACTCTGATCAGGTGTGTCACTACCCTACATAAAACTGTCTAATGGCTCCCCTATGGTATCAGGGATTTATGGCTATATATAATGACCCCTAATCTTAGCATCTGAAAACAACCATTTTTTCTTTCTTACATGTATACAGGTCAACTGGACATTGCTGCTTCACTCTCTCACTGCAGTCAGCTAACACTTCAGCTATGGCCTTCTCATCTAGGAAGGCTACACTTGTCAGGTCATTGACTGGCTGTTGTCTAGGTAATGACATGACTAGGTCATGTGTCTGAGATCATCCAGCAAGCCAGACTTGTTCTCAGGACAGTGCCAGGAGTTCCAAGATGGTGCACAGAAGCATACGAAGCCCCTTGAGGAACTAGTTTGGAACCGTCACGCCATCATTGCCACCACATTCCACTGGCCAAGCAAGTCTCAAAATCAGACTGGAATCAAACCACGCCAAAA
>CM052883.1:140854643-140930213 GCA_028534135.1 Potos flavus
CCTGATGGAATGTTTTTTTTTGTTTTTTTGTTTTTTGGGGTTTTTTTGATGGAATCATGTTAAAATAGTTTTTGTAATTTCCTTAAAATGCTGTTTAGTAAGTAGTAATATACTAAATCATTTGGACTCTCAATAATTCACTACTAAAAGCCTCAAATCAATATTTATTAAGAAGTAATGAATACATGCATAATATTAACCACCATTATAAGTTTTTTATATGCATTAAATCATTTAATCCTACAAACTTATAAGGCAAGAACTACTATTATTCCCATTTTATAGGTGAGAAAACTGAGGCTCTGAGAAGTAATTTACCCAAGGTCACATATTACTCACATAGGTAGTGAGTAATAGAGCCAAGATTTTAATCCAAGCAGTTTGTCTCCAGAATCAATCATCTTAATTACTGCATTAACCTATAACCTGTAATCTTAAACTCTGAAGGAGGCAAAGCAGTAGAGAGAAACAAATTCTTCACTCAATGAGCAAGAAGAGGATAGATTTTTTGTACAATGTCTAATGAGTCCAATTTTTACTAGATATTGATCACCACAAAAGAATATGGGACATTCTGACTTAGTTCAATTTCACTTGTATTTAAAACAACTGCGTGCACTTTGGTCTTCAAATAAAAGGGTTAAGAAAGACCATCTTGCTTTGCTACTTATAAAGCTACTAGAACATAAATCTCTAATTCCACCCTCAACCTCTAAAACACAATGCCTACAAAGATGTGCACACACATCCATGCACACATTTCTGAAAGGCAAGATCTATCTAGGTAGTTTGATGTTCCTGGAGAGAAAAGGCAGCTGGCAGGAACAATATCCCTACCATTTAGCTGTCCACTTCAGTTGTCCTCATAAAGATAATATGCAAGTGATATAATCTTCAGTAACTGACTGATGTTGTGCTTTTGTGAGGCCTGGGAAACAAAAAGACCCAGGTGAGAAACCAGTTCCTCCACTTACTGAGTTACCTCAAGCCATTTGTTTAGGCTTAGTTTTAGGTCCCTCATCTAAAAGATGACAGTGATGACATCCACCTCATAAAGTTATTGTATGTAGGCCCGCCCAGGACAAGAATACAAATAGAGCCCCACATACCATATGTCTAAATATTTAAAAGTTATAAATGAAGCCAACAAACTGTTAAATAAAATATGTTCTATCCTCCTACCTTGACAAATACACCTTCATAATGACAAAAATCAAAAACGGTATGTAAAGCTATGATTTTTATGGGACCAAAAGTTGGCAAATACTAGGGGCGCCTGGGTGGCTCAGTGGTTTAAAGCCTCTGCCTTCGGCTCAGGTCATGATCTCAGGGTCCTAGGATCGAGCCCCACATCGGGCTCTCTGCTCGGCGGGGAGCCTGCTTCCCCCTCTCTCTTGCCTGCCTCTCTGTCTACTTGTGATCTCTCTCTCTGTCAAATAAATAAATAAAATCTTTAAAAAAAAAGAAAAAAAAAAAGTTGGCAAATACTAAAGACCAGGACTTCTGTTGATGGGCCAACAGTTTTAGAATCAGAAATAAAATAAAAACTTAAATACTGCAAAGTAGGAACCATTTGTTCTATAACACCTTTTTACCTTTATTTTAGCAAAATGATTACATTGTTTAAAAAATCAAGATTTTTACATAACTGTTTTGTTGACCATAATGATCTAAAGACTCTTTAAAATTACACATCAAGTTCAAAATATGTACAAAATTAATCAGTGTAATTTAAAGCAAATCTAAAAATCTAAAAATTTTCATGTTTTCAAAAGTTACTTCCAATATTTTCTTATCAGTTAAAATATTAGCAAGTACCAAACTTATTTATCAAGACTTTTTAACAAAGATGAACATTGTTGTTTTCAAAATATAATGAAACCTTAAATATTTTAGTAAACTTATTTATAAATTCTAGTGTTCAGTCCATCTCATTGCTAACATAAAGAATGAATATATTTCATCTGTTACTATACACACTTAAAACTAATATAGACTGTTGAACAGCAAAATGTTTTCTGTGCAAGTTCTACAGAATCTGCACTAATTGATGACTATTGCTGGAACCAAAGATCGGAACACAAAAAGAGGGAAAAAGTGAAGTTCAGTACTTCTGGGAAACAATGCTTGTTATTCAAGAATCTTTGTACTCATGCTATTAGAGGGAGAATTTCATTAATTAATTAACTCACCTAAATCTTTCCACTACTCAAAATCCTCCCCATATTCCAAACCAGTGTTCATCTCTGATGTAAACAACAACACAGTCAACACATTTCTATGGCATTTGTAAGAACCACCCTTCATTTCAGAGACAGAGCAAGAGATGTGAGAAAGCACTGCTCTGGAGTCATGAGAAAGATGTTTAAGGCTAAGGGCCAAATTGTATCCACACTGAGTGCCTGTCCTTGAGGAACTCAATGTCCACTCTAATGCTGAAGGTGTCAAAGAATCTAACAAATGTATGATCTGTTGCACAGAACTCAAGGCCAGGGCCCCTCTTGCCCAGGTCTAAGGGATGTCCTGGTCATATGGATGAAATATGTAGGGAGTAGAGAATATCAGGTATGTGCTAAGTATATACTAGGTGACAGTCATTGTGATGTTGAGTTTTGCCAAGTATTTACTTCAACTGGAAACTGTGTATGTGCAATATTTTCTGATGGAATTTAATCAGACTATATTTTAAACACCCATTGTAGAATTAAGAAAAGCTTCTATCTCTGTAATAATAATGACTACTTTTGAGATTTCCATTCAGTCATTCAACTAAAATTTAGTAGGTACCTATTCTATGCAAGGGCACTGTGCTAGAGTTCTGGTAATACAAAGATGTGGCCCCTGATTTTAAAAATTTCACAGTTTAGAGCAGTAGTTTTCAATCAGAGGCAATTAGGATCTCCAGGGCACATGTGTCTACTGACATTTTTGATTGTTGCAGTGTTGGCGGGGGAAGGGGGTATTGAGAGATGCTACTGGCATCTAGTGGATAGAGGGTGAGGATACTGCTAAATACCCTATAACACACAGGGCAGCTTCCACAACAAAGAATTACCTGGCCTAAAATAGTGTTGAGGATGAGAAACACTAGTCTAGTGAGAGAAATAAACTATGTAGTAATACCTAATACATGTATATACAATGTGCACCTAAAACAAAGTAAAGGGAGCTCCAGGGATATCACTAGAGAGCTACTCAGTCTTTTGAGTCATTAGGTCTTAGCCTGTGATCTGAAGCATGAAGATGTTCAGAGTATCATTCAGTCCATTTAAATAAGAGCATCTTTTGGAGTGGTAGGCATAATAATAATCTTCCAAAGACATCCATGTCCTAAACACAATCTGTGAATATATTTAATGTGGCATAAGGGAAGTAAGATCACAGATGGGATTAAGGTTGCCAATCAGCTGACCTTAAAATAAGATTATCCTGGTCTCTAGAAAGCAGAAAAGCAAGAAAAAGCAAAAAAAAAAAAAAAAGAAAGAAAGAAAGAAAAAAGAAAAAAGATACAAGCTCACCAACATCTTAATTTTCACCTAGCGAGACCAATTTCAGACTTCGGACCTCCACAGTGGTAAGATAACAAATTTACATTCTGTTAAGGCATTAAGTTTATGGCAATTTGTTAGCAGCCAAAAAATCATAATACCATAGGATACCTAAAACATCCATAGAATGTGGAAGGATGAACACTAGTTACACATCCTACTATTGTGTAGGATGTTATTCATTCACTTATTCACTAAATTGGAATTTGCAGGCAGATAATTTCAAAACTCTGTTGACTGGTAATATTTGATAGCAGTATGGCTAACTGTTTATTTCTAATTTACGTGAGTCTGTGAAAAAGAAAATGAGCCCATGTGTTTTTTCCATCTCTGTGAACTAAGGGGATCTGTGTCAGAGTTCTCATCACACTGTTATTTATTTCTATCGCCTTGAATGAGTCCCATTACTTATCCAGCCCTGGTTTTCTCATCTATAAATTAGGAGGCTGGACTGAATGGTGAGCTTCAAAAAGAAGACCCACATCCTGACCATCTCAGTGTCAATCCTAAAAGCCAGCACAAAGGAAGTATGTAGTATCTATTGAATAAATGAACCATCTCATGGCTCCAAAGTCATCATGTTATCTCTTCCCAACAAAGCTCAGGAGAGATAATGATATTTATGAGAGACATTCTTAGAAATTTTAATTCTATGCTTTGTTACCATTCACCCATAAATTCCTATGGCTTCAGTGCCCCTCACTTGAGCTCAAACTCACAAGATTTTAGGAAGGGAAATGGAATTCTGCAACCCGTTTTAATGACACAGGAAATTGTAGCGTTTTGCCTAGACGTAAAAGGTAAACCCTTTATGGGGTAGATCCAATCCCTGTCATGTTGTTTTAATAAAAAATAAAAATATCATATATGTCCCAGTGAAAAAAATTCAGTGGGAAAACAAAACAGAAACAATTGTGAAACAATCCATTGCAAATGTTAACTCCTATCCTGTCTTTTCTCTTTTTTTTTTTTGTCCATCCTCTATTGAAATCCTAACTTACAATGGTCCAATTAAAACCACCTCATGAAACTTTTTTGCTATTGAAACTGCACTTGAGCTTCTCTCTGAGTACTCTGTTAGGATTCAAATTTTGAGCACTAAACATTTTGGCCTTTAATTACATTCTGTTTGCAAAGTGTTCCAAATGCCCTTGATAAAAAAATTTGAGTTCCCAATGCAGATTTCCTGCCTTATATTTTTTACAAATGCCCTACAAAACTTTTTCATAGCCTTATGTATGCGGAAAAATACCTTGCGGTTTAAAGTAAATATTAAACTGAGCACAAAGGCCTCTTAATATTTTTATCAACGAGGCTTGGAAATTTGATTCCAGTTCAGGTGAAACAATAACAAATATTGACAATATAGAGAAAAATAAAGTGTCTCTAAACGCATTAGTCACATTAAAGCAACCAAAGCAAGAATCAGTGCAAACAAGATGGAAAAGAAAAAGAGGGAGGGAGGGAGGGAGGGAGGGAGGAAGGAAGGAAGGAAGGAAGGAAGGAAGGAAGGAAGGAAGGAAGGAAGGAAGGAAGGGCCAAATTTCTAGTCCATGAAATGAGAAAAGGCCTGCTAAAAGGCATTTCCGATGGATGAATATGTCAGATTTGATATCACTGTACAGGTACCACTGCCTTGGTATACACAAATGTCATAGATTTGGGGCGCCTGGGTGGCTCAGTGGGTTAAAGCCTCTGCCTTCGGCTCAGGTCATGATCTCAGGGTCCTGGGATCGAGCCCCGCATCAGGCTCTCTGCTCAGCGGGGAGCCTGCTTCCCCCTCTCTCTCTGCCTGCCTCTCTGCCTACTTGTGATCTCTCTCTCTCTCTGTTAAATAAATAAATAAAATCTTAAAAAAAAAAAATGTCATAGATGTAGGAGCTGATGGCTAACACTTTAAACAATATAGAAAGGTCATTCAGAAGCACATCCCTGAAATTTTAAATATAAACATGACCTAACATGCATACTAAAATAGGTATGTTCTTAAAACATTTTTACAACCTATGTACACCATCTCTAACGACCTTTTCTTCCTAACATGAGTCCAGATGAGCATGGTATTATTCATAGGAATTTTAACTTGAATCCAGCATGAATGCTAACTCTTTATATTGTTAATCCAAATAGAATCTGACTGAAGACTTGTTAGGACTTCTGTTCTCTGGGTCATGCTAATTTAGTTTTTCAGAAGTAAGGAAGATGATCTCTATTGATTTCATCTCCTTTTGGGGTGCTAAGTAGGAAATCAAATATATCAAATCTTCTTATAATTTTTATTTCTTTAAGAGATGACAAACTTTGAGGAATTTTCAAATCCAATTAATATATTTTAATCTACAGTTTCTAAACATTGCCCTAAATCTTTAATTCCTATCTAAAATAAGGAATTAAGCATAATATTAAATTATGTGTATTAATTTAAGAAATTAAACATAATGTTGCAATGCAACCAAACTCCATAAAAATAAGTGAGCCATTAAGTATCTGGTATTCATTTAGTAATGCTTGAGAGTGTTTGGAAATAATTATTATTGCCTTATATTCTTACCTGCTTTTAAGAACGTTGTTAATATATTTACTACTAACTGTCATCTAAACATATTATAGAAGAATAATCTGCGAAAATACTGCTTGCTGTCTTTGTATCTTTATTCTAATCACAGTAACTCAGA
The DNA here is from genome assembly GCA_028534135.1 of Potos flavus. NCBI lineage: Eukaryota > Metazoa > Chordata > Mammalia > Carnivora > Procyonidae > Potos > Potos flavus. The sequence goes on from CM052883.1 coordinate 140,860,867, forward strand.
ACAATTTTCCTCTTACCCTCCATCCTGGAAGAATAGTCAAGCTTTCATTTCCTATATTTTTTTAAGTTTTCCTAATTCCAAGGGATCTGTCTCACAAAGCTCATACACCAGAGATCCAAACTTTCTAAGAGAGTGAGAGATCCAAAATGTTGAGGTAAGAGGCAGTTGCCCAAATATAGGGAGTTGGAATGCAATTTTTTTTTTCATTTCAAGAGTCACAGAACAAATTCACACATATTACAATAATATTCATTTCTGCATCAATTCACATTTACAACCAACACTCTATTTCTGGGAAATAGTCTACTATTTTCTCTAAGATAGATAATTATGTGATTCTGGCTATACAGACCAAAATTCACTATACTCAAGATTCCTCTACTCTTAGTCCTGACACAATTAATGGCTAATGTTATGTATCCTAAAGTAAGTTTATTAACTTCAGTATTATTCAGCATTAGGAAATTATTTTCTGAGAAATTACATTATCCTTTTTGTTAGTTAACTTTGAAACAGGATATTCAGAGGTGGTCTTCTCATGACCTCCATCCACAATATAAATGCCCTGATTTTCTGGCTGGGATGAATATTCAAAAACAAAGAACATAAATAAAACACATTCAGGTTTTTAGAAATCTCTTACATGGGTAGGATTACTTATCAGGGCAGTTTTTCCAATGGGTGTAACTCCTAGCTTAAGATAACATACCACAAAGCAAAATAATAAATGAGAATCCATAGGAAAAAAATGAAATATTTACTTGAAAAGCCACAAATTAGTATCAACTATATACCTTCTGGGTAAAGCATGTTATTGAGGAACAATTGAGAACAAACCTAGGGTGCTGAGAAATACCCTTTCACAAGTACCTACACATCAAATGCTTCATCTGCCATTCTAATTTTTTCCCTAACTTTTCCTTATCTCCAAATAATGACCAATAATTTCCCCTTTTTTTTTTTTTGTTTGCCAGTGTTGAAACTGGACTGATTTAATAAGGCAACCAACTGAATCAATTTTTACAAACTATATCTTTGTCTTATTTCAAGAGCTAAGTCCAAACCTACCTTCTATTTCTTAATTATCTAAACTGCATTAGTAAAAGCTGGCCTCTGCTAAATGTAAATAGATCCAAAAACACAGTTAAAGAATATTCTTAAACAAAGGCGGTTTATTTTTTAGATTTGAGGCCATGTCTGGTTAAAAGCTAAGGACTATATCAGCAAAACCAAAGTAATATGGCATTACTTTCCTTCCCAAATGGATCTAATCTATAAATATATATGACTTTCCTTATAGCTCTCAAACTTTTTTAGACAAAATCTATACCACAAATTCTCTCCAAAATAAAGGACAGCACATGATGTTTTATCATACTCCCTTAGGCTACAACATGCGTGTTTTGCAGTTAAATGATGTTCTTAGTTTGGGTAAAATAAATAAATTGATTGAGCTTAGTATCTGAACTCTAACCTTAGCAATTCCCCACAAGTTACATATTTTCAAATAGTCTTAGTTTTTTAAAGTAGGAATTTTAAGTTAAGAATGCCAAAGCACAAAATCTAAATATTCATTCAAACCATACTTTTTCCATGTTTCCACTCCACCCCAAACGGCATCCATGGAGGACCCATATAGAGAATTGCACAGTGCTAAGTGCTCAGAGGTTTTCAAGAGTTCCAGGAAAACATGTCCCTAACCTCACTGGTATACAGTTTTAAATTGCCACCTTATGTATTAATTTAATGCATTAAATTTGCACAAGAGGAATCTAAAATTTAAAAGTTCCTCATTGACGTACACAAAATCACAAGCAATACTGAATAAACGAAGGGGATTTCATGCATTTAAATAAATTGATAGCTAAAAAAGTTATCTTTTTTATTTTAAAAGGTATTTTTCTAGCAATAAACTCCACTATTCTTTAACACCACAGTATCCTTTCCAATAAGTGAAGTCTATAAAGAAATCTGAAAGATCTATTTGTTGCTAAATATTACCCAGAGATATTCTATTTCATAAAAAATCTATCATATTTGTGCTCTGTATCCAAGATTGCTTCCTTGAATCTTCTCTGTATTGAGACGTGAACAGCATTTGTTATTTCTTAGTGTATATCTCTTAGATATTTAAATAGCAGCTCATCAGTCCCCAATCATGTTAGCCTTTATCTGCTCTCCTCTTCAGTCATAACTGTCATCAGCAGAGAAGAGAGGATGGCAGAGAAAAGGGGAATCAGACTTCCAACTACTTTTATCCTCTGAACAGAAAAGTATTAATAAGTAAAAACAGCCCTTGAATGAAGTATATATGCAGGAAATCATTCAACGACATTATTCTGTAGGGTACTTTCTCCCTGCCTTCAGAAAGAGGATGAGAGACAAACTTTACTATGTGATACAACTCACAAAGAAGAGAGAAAAATAAAAGTTTTGCATATTCCCATTCATTCCTAGAAACAAGTAATTTCCAATGTACCCTAATTCACTAGCCAAATTCTTCCAACAATAAAAAGATTAAAAGTAGAAAACAAAACAAAAATCTACCATTTAATCAATTCAGTATTTTGAAATACCAAATGTCAAATGTCAAATCACTCATCTTTATTTATAGAATCTAAACTAAATGAACTTGTGAAAGCATAGAATTTCTTTTACCTTTTAAATCCATATAAAAATATTTGGAGTAAATGATTAAATAATTTTGATAGAAAATAGATTCTGAGAACTCTCCTATAATCTCTCTCTGTGAAGTTTAAGACCGTAAATCACATTGATCATAATGAGAAGTGATAAAAATGGAAAGCATTTTTTTCCAGAATCCATCCTGTAATACTGTTATTGCATTCATTTTTGTCATATTAATTAATACATAGGCTACAAATGTTCCCAGACTGGATTTCTATTTATGATATTGGGCCCTTGGGGAATGCAAAAGTAAAGCTTATGGTTATATAGATTCCAGAATTTGAGGTTTCAGGAGATAGTTGAACTATCTATAGTTCAAAGAAGACAAACAGAAAAAAAAAAGAGATTAGTAACCATACACAATTTGTAAAAATAATTAGAAGCTGTACGGAATACAACCAAGAAGGATAATATTTGAAAAGAAGTTACTGAAAGTTAATAGGCAGCATCAATAGAATAAATAAATAGAAGGCATTATAAGGCCAAGGCAATTGAACTAAAGTCAAAGGAAAGTTCTAGTTAGTAACAGGGCCATTCTCCATGCCTCTTTTCATACTGTGGCTCCACCATTCTCAGCACTTTAGACAATGTCTCCATTCCACCAGACAGAAAGGGGAAAAGAACATGTAAGATTGTATACAGTATGGTAAAATGCTACACATTACTTTCATCCCCATTCCAATGGCCAGAATTTAGTCACAAGGTCATATCCAACTGTAAGAAAACCTAGGAAATGCTGTTCTAGTTCCATGCCCAAAAGGAAGAGAATGGTAAATGTAGAGCAGCTTCTTCCATGGGGCTCTATCAAGAAGAGCTAAGCCACCAGGCTCACCCAACCCCTCACGCCCCCTCCCCTCCAAAACCCTCAGTTTGTTTAGGGCACATATTGCATGGAGCACTGGGTGTGGTGCATGAACAATGAGTCTTGGAACACTGAAAAAATAAAATTAAATTAAAAAAAAAAAAAAAAAAGAAGAGCTAAGCCAGTGACACTTCTCCCCTATTCATCACCAGTCTGAGTGTTTTTATACTCTAAGATATAATCCAGTAAATACCTTCTAAATACAAAACCATTTGTCAGGCTCAAATGACATAAGAGCAGATGGCGGTAAATCCAAGAGGTATTAATGGGTAAAAAACAAACCAGAAAACTAGCTTTGCCCATAAGAGAAATAAACTGAAAGAAGAAAAACTCATGTTATCAGCAGGCTACAAGTGAGGACAAGGGGAACTTGGTGCCTGCTTTTCCTTCCCATTCATACCCTAAATTTCAGCCTGCCTATTGACATATGCTTCTCGTTTATTTAACTTCAGAAAAACATTTACTGATTTTATTTATATGTTCCTAATATATAGTAACAAGTAACACATACATATGTATGTAAATAGGTATAGTTGATCTTTGAACAATGCAGGTGTTAGGGGCACTGACCCTCTGTGCAGTCAAAAATATATGTATAACTTTTGATTCTCAAAAACTTAACCACGGGGGCGCTTGGGTGGCTCAGTGGTTTAAGCCTCTGCCTTCGGCTCAGGTCATGATCTCAGGGTCCTGGGATCGAGCCCCACATCGGGCTCTCGGCTCAGCAGGGAGCCTGCTTCCCCCTCTCTCTACCTGCCTCTCTGCCTACTTGTGATCTCTTTTTCTATGTCAAAAAAATAAATAAAATCTTTAAAAAAAAAAAAAAACTTAATTACCAATAGCCTACTATTGACCAGAAACCTTACTGATAACATAAACAACCAATTAACACATTTTGTATGTTACATGTATTATATACTGTATTACAATAAAATTAGCTAGAAAAAAGAAAATTAAGAAAATCGTAAGAGAAAATACATTTACTGTACTATACCATAAAAAATTTGTGTATGAGTGGACCCACATGATTCAAACATGTGTTGTTCAAGGGTCAACAGTAGATATGACTTGGAGTGGATGACCCGTATCTGAATACTCCAAATAGCTCTGGAGATGTATCTTCTTGTAAGTATAGGTGGAAGTCAAAATTTGAAGATGAAAATGTCTAAAACTCAATTTTCTAAACTCTTTATATCCATGAAGTAGTTGCAACATGCCCGAATACCCAGACAGCATGGCACTGCTGAGAACAGCAGTGTCTAGCATCCCGTGGAAGAAGTATTTTAAGTGGACAAGTTCCACTGAGTGATCCTACGTTTGCCCTGAATAGAATGTCTCTAAAGCCAATTCTCCTGCCCTCCTAGTGTTTATATGAGCCATTTAACTCCTCTTTAATAAGTTCCATTTTAGCATACATCAGCCAGAGTAAACTTCTGTCTTATACCTAACAACATTAATACAGAAACTATTTGCAGATATCATTGCAACGACACTCAGATATTATCTGGGTGGCAAGGACAATATGTGGTTGGTAGAGGGAAATCTAAGATGGTTATCTAGCCAAACTGGGATAGAAGACAGTGAAAAATAGCTAGTACTAAGAGATGAAATTGTAATAGATGGCAGGAAGTGGTAAATTTTTATTAAATTATTATCCGTGCAAATTTTTGGCAGAAACAAGGCCCACTGCCATAAAATAGCATATATATATGTATATATGCATGTATACATATATGTATATGTACATGTGTATATATATACTGGACAGCATAACATATAAGGTGATAATATTGAAGTTTTAAATTGTTAGCTTAAGACACAGACTAAAACTAGCGACTCTCTGTGTGTTAAAAGAATCACTTACCTGTTATAGCTAAAAGCTGAAATAGAGGAAAATCAAACATAAAATTTGGTCAAATAGATTGCTGAATTAAAAGGTCATTTCAAATGCAAAGCCTTAACCAATCTCTTATATGAAATTAAGGGCACTGATAAGAAAAAGTGGGAGGTTACAAATTAAAACTGGATATACTGGAGAGTTCAGAAGAATGAGAATAACCTTACATGTCCAATCTTGCTATGCCTACTTTGCCAAATAAAGCAGTTCCTTTTCACTTGTCTACAAAGGCTCTTTCTGCCTTACTTGAAGAGCCTATATTAACTTTTGTCTGGGAGAGCTGCTTTGCAAGGGAATGTCAATTCTGTTCATTGCTATCTCCACTATTCCTAATGTCTCAAAATCTTTAACTGGAGTCAGATCTAAGTATACACAGTGGCCAAATACTAAGTGAGACCCAGAAGAATAAAGGCTTGCACAGCAAAATAATCGCAAGATTTTGCTAAATTATATCAGTAATATAATGAATTTGCTGGGGACTAAGAAGAAAATAACAATTTTAGACTGGGCTAAAGTTATCAATATATTAAATATGAATACCAATGCATAATACTTATGTATATAAATGTATGTATTTATGTATATAAATATATAGAGAGTGAAACGTATAACTAAATATAAAAGACTGTGATTTCGGTGTGCTAGCTGAAGTAGCCAGGAGTGGTTGTAATTGTTTGCTTGTTTGGTTGACTAAAATACCGACTCAATGGTGGCCCACACTAAATGAAGTTGAAATGGCAGATATTTCTTTATATAATATAAAGAAAGCAATCCAAACATAGAGAGAACAGAAACTCTGGAGTTTATTTATCACATGTTGTCCTCTTATGCATACCCCTAACCAAGTTCCCTAATGACCCATTAGGGTTTGAGAAAGCCATTAGTTAAGGGAGTGCCTATATCTCTATAATGACTCTAATGAATCGAATGGATGTACTCTGGTTGCCAGTAAAAAAAAGATGCACTAAATATGGGTTCCATGATTTCAGTGGTATACCAGAACCCCAGCTTGGCAGAGATCAATTTAGTAGTACTTAATTGCCTGAAGCAAAATGGACATGATTGCTATCCATCATTCATCGGACAACAAGGACAGTGTGGTAATCAAAATAGTCAGAAACTCCAGGATCTGAACCAGTAGGTAATGGATTATGGAGTAACAAAGTCTATAAGAAATGGGCAATCCACTAATGACCTACTTGATGTGCACAACCAAATAAACTTTACTTCTGGGGGGACAGACAGGTGACTTTAGCTATCATACATAAAGTCATACATAATCTCTATCCCAATTCCCATATTTGAGGGAGTTCATACACCCAGAGACCCTTAAATAAAGAAGAAGCCAAGAACTCTTAAGGAAGTACCTCTTCACATTCTCTGAAAAGAGCTGTAGCAATTTACAAAGATAACTATACTTATAAAAGGTAAATATCCAAATATTTGGGGATTATTAAGCATTAGCTATGAGCCAACAATAATTCCTGGAGATACAAAACACAAATAAGTCCACAGATCAAGGGAAGCTCATGGTAAGGTTAGTTAGAAAAAAGTCCCATTTCAAAATGAGAATAGGCATGGTGGGATCCCAAACCCCTATTATGGTTATTTCTTTAGATTCTAAGTGTCTAGGTGTAACATGTCCTCAACAACTAGAAGAATTCCCACAGTGGATCCATGACACATACATAAAGTAATATGATCCATGACAAAAAGGTACAACTTTAAGAATTTAGTAGAAATCCCTGGAGCTCCTTCTGTCTACCAAAATGGTATGTATGTATGTATGTATGAATAAATAAATAAAATACTCCATCCTTATGAGAATAACAAAGAAGAGTGGCATCGTCAAAGACAAATGATACAAATTAGGTCATTCTTATGACCTACTTATGACCTCAAATGATTGGAGACTTGAAATTAATAATATTGGAGGACTGATAAAAAGGAGGATTGAGGGGCGCCTGGGTGGCTCAGTGGGTTAAAGCCTCTGCCTTCGGCTCAGGTCATGATCTCAGGGTCCTGGGATCGAGCCCCGCATCGGGCTCTCTGCTCAGTGGGGAGCCTGCTTCCCTCTCTCTCTGCCTGCCTCTCTGCCTACTTGTGATCTCTCTCTCTCTGTCAAATGAATAAATAAAATCTTTAAAAAAAAAAAAAAAGGAGGATTGAGAAATACATGAACATTTTGGAACCAGTCTAAGTCATGAGATACTTTTATACATCCAAATATTCACTAAAAGGCTCTACTACAAAAAGAAGTTAGTAATAATCACATGAAAAGGATAACCTGTCAGTCAGCCTTCTTCCTTAGCTACTCTAGTCACTTTCTCAATGAGATTATAAATAAAGCAGCCATAGTGAAAGTTCTGGAAGCCATGCATAGGCCCAACAACATGGATATCTCCCCCACACAAAAGAAACAGTTAATACCTCAAAATCACAATGTTTTTGGAATAAATTTGAAATACTGAAATGTATTAATAGTTTCCTATTGCTTCTGTAATAAATTAATACAAGCTTCATGTTTTAAACCACAAATTTATTATTTTACTATTCTGAACATAAGTCCAAATGGATCTTAGAGGGCTAAAGTCAAGAAATTAGCAACACTGTGTTCCCTCTGGAGGCTCTGGGGAGAATCTGTTGCTTAGCTTTTTCAGCCCACATTCCTTATCTCATGGCTCCACACCCTCTTATCTCTTCTTCTGTCTTCTTCACATCTCTATCTCTGATGGACTCTCCTTACTCTGTTTCATAAGGATCCTTATGGATACATTGGTCCTATCCTCACAATTCAGGATGATCTCCCCAACTCAAAATCCTTACTTTGATCATATCTCCAAAGTCTTTAATGCCATGTAAATTAATATATTCACCAGTGTCCAAGGATTAGGATGTGGACACCTTCAGAGAGGGAGAGCATCATTTAGCTTATCACAATAAACAATAAAAAATAGACTCACATGCAGAATATATACAGAAACCCTAAAAATGAATATATTTCTAGGCAACATTATCAATTATTTTCAAATTAATTTATAAGTTCGATAAAGCTCTTGTAAAAAAAAATCAAAAACAGTGACAACATCGAAAACAAAACAAAACAAAAAGAAATCTGAGTATAAAATTATCTGGTAGAAAAAATGGACAATAATAGCCAAGTGACCTTTGAAAAAGGGCAATGAGTGATACTTGCCCTAATAATCATTAAAGCAGTTCAATAAAGGTCCCAAAATAGACAAAAAGATAAACAAAACCAAATGGAGTCCAGAAATAAATTCATGTTGACATGAATACTATATACATAGTAGAGATGACACTTGAAATTACCAGAGCAACATGAGCCATATGAATATACTTTGACTAGCCAATATCTTTTTGCATAAAATAAAATTATATTCCTAGCTTATATGCGAAGGTAAATTCAGGATGACTTAAGGAGAACAATATTTTTTTTAACTATACAGTATTAGATTATAATAAAAATATCTATTACAGAGCACTAGTCATTGTGATAAGCACTTTATTTGGAAGATCTCAGTTAATTCATACAACAATCCTCTGAGAAAGATTACAATCTGCATTTTAAGATGAGGACACTGACATACATAGAGGTGTCTTGCTCAAGGTCACAGAGCTAGAAAAAGATAATAGCTAGGATTTGATCCCATGCATCATGACACCAAATTCCAACCTCTCAACGTATCAGCCAAATTTCAGGAGAAGAATGCATTCTTAGGGAATAAACAAATTTCAAAGCCATTATAGGAAATAATGCTAAATTTGATTAAATACACATTAATACATTTTTGCACTTCAAATGACAGCATAAACAAAGTTAAATAAAAAAGCAACACAACAGGAGAAAAGGTTTGCTAACTGATAAGGGCTTAAAATACAGAATATATATATAAAGTTCTAATAATCATTAAGAAAAGAGAGAAAGAAGGAGAAAAAAATAAGTAAAGAATCTAAACAGGCAATTTAGAAAGGAAGAATCACAAATAATGCATATGAAAACTAGTACACCTTTCTGCTGTAACATCAGATAATCAGAGAAATGCAAACTAAAACAACAATGATTTTTTTCAACTTCCACTGGATTGGAAAAAGCTTAAAAATGATTAATATTCAGTGCCATATAGGTATAGAAAAACACACAAACTTTTGGCGGGAATGTAGGTACTAACTTTTAGAGTATAATTTGGAGGTTTCTATTAAAATATATACAAAGAGTATACACACATATACTCTGACTTAAAAGAGTATACATATATACACCCTTTATTTAAAAAGTCTGTCTAGTTATCCATTTTACAGAAATACCACTAAATTCACCAAGTATACACAAAGATGTTCACTGCAACATTATAATGAGAAACAACCTAATATCAGGAAGAAATAAATGACCATGAAATACCAGTACTACAGAATCCTCTGCAAAAGTTAAAAATGAAATAATCTATAGGTAATGATATAAAAATATATCTAAGATTCATACTATTGTTATAAAGGAAGTTGCAGAATCATAATGAGTCTATACATTAAATACATTATGAGCCTCTTTTAAAAAAAAAAAACAACACTGTATGATGTCCATGTAGTACATAGAACACATACATAAATGTTTTAGAAAAGGGCTAAAAAGGATATACAGCAAACTGTTAAAAATGGTTATCTCTGAGAAGGGGGAGTTAGATTGGAAAAAGATGGTGATTGAAGGGGAACTCTTTACATCATCTAATGTTAACATCAATAACAAAAATGCATTCAGGTATTATATAAATTTAAAAAAAAAATACATTAAGTGAATCCTATGATTGAGAACGAGTTTTAATGGGTGGCACCAGTTGCCCCAACAAAACCCAGGGCACTGGCAGTCTCTTATTTTTGTTATTTTGATTTGTTTTCAGCTTTACTGAGATATAATTGACATACTATGTAAGTTAAAGGTTGATTTGATACATTTATATGATGCAAAATGATTAGCACCATAATGTTAGCTAACACCTACATCATATAACATAATTACCATTTCTTTTTTTGTGGAGAGAATATTTAAGATCTACTCTCTTCAACTTTTCAGTATATAATACAGTACTGTTAACCATAAGCACTATGCTATACATTAGATCCTCAGAACTTATCTTATAGCTCTACGTTCATACTCTTTGACAAATATTTCCCTTCTATCCCAATTGCCCAACCCTGGTAACCACTATTCTAGTCTCTGTTTTTAGCATTTTTAGATTCCATATACAAGTGATATCATACACTTTTTATCTTTCTCTTTCTGACATACTTCAATTGGCATAATGCCTTCAGACTCATCCATGCTGTTGCAAACAATAGGATGTCCTTTCTTATGGCTGAAAAATATTGTAATACACACACACAGTATATATAGACACATATAGATATGTATAGATATGATATATATATATATAAATCTTCCTTATCCATTCATCAATTGACACTTAGATTGCTTTTATATCTTAGCTATTGTGAATAATGCTGCAATGAACATGGGAATGCAAGGTGCAGATATCACTTCAAGATTCTGTTTTCATTTTTTTTGGACGTACCAAGAAATGGGTTTGCTGGGTCATATGCTAGTTCTATTTTTTTTATTATTATTACTGAAGTATAGTTGACATACAAGGAATTCTATTTTTAACTTATGGAAACTCCAGTTTTCCACAGTGACTGTACCAATTTATATTCCCACCAACAATGGGTTCTCTTTTCTACATACACTCACCAACACTTATTTCCTGTCTTTTTGATAGTAGCCATTCTAACAAGTGTGAGATGATATCTCATTGTGGTTACAATTTGTATTTCCCCGATCATTATTGATGTTGAGCATCTTTTCATGTACCTGTTGGCTATCTGTATGTCTTCTTTGGAAAAATGTCTATTCAGATACTCTGCCCATTTGTTAATCAGATTGTTGGGGGTTTTGCTATAGAGTTGTATGAGTTCTTTATATATTTTGGATAGTAACTACTTTTCTGATACAGGATTTGCAAATATTTCCCTTCATTCAACATGCTGCCTTTGCATTTTGTAATTTCCTCTACCTTGTAAAAGCTTCTTATTTGATGTAGTCCCACTTTTTTTTTTCTTTTGGTGTCAGATCCAAAAAAAGATTTCCAAGACTGATGTCATGGAGCTTACCCCTTAGGTTTTCTTCTGGAAGTTTTATGGTTTTAGGTCTTACGTTCAAGTCTTTCATCCATAATGAGCTGATTTCTGTGTGTGTGTAAGATAATGCAGCCTTTATCCTTTTGCAAGTGGCTGTCCATTTTCCCCAACACCATTTATTGAACAGATTACCTTTTCCTATTGCATATTCTTGACTCCTTTTCTGTAAACTGATTAAACATATATGCATACATGCTTATTTCTAGCTTCTCTATTTTGCTCCATTGGTCTATATTTGTATTAATGCCAATATCATACTGTTTTGATTATTTCAGATTTGTATTATATTTTGAAATCAGAAAGTATATGTTATATATAAGGAAGTTACCCAACACCATTACGACACTAGAGTATTTTACCCACCATCATTACAACATTAGAGTATTCCAACTGTATATTTTTACCAGTGAGTTTTATACTTGGATGTTTTCCTGTTATTAATTAGTATCTTATTGTTTTAGCTCGAAGAATCCCTTTTAACATTTCTTGTAAAGCCAGTGTAGGGTGAACTCCTTCAGATTTTGCTTATCTGGAAAACTATTTCTCTTTACTTCAAGTCTGGAAGGACAACTTTGCCAGGTAGAGTACTGTTGATTGGCAGGTTTGTCTGGAAAACTATTTCTCTTTCCTTCAATTCTGGAAGGACGACTTTGCCAAGTAGAGTACTGTTGATCGGCAGGTTTCTCCTTTCAGCATTTGAATATATCATGCCACTAACTTCTGGCCTGCAAGTTTCTGCTAAAAAAAAAAACAAAAAAAAAACCTGCCCACAGTCTTATCAGGGGTTGCCTTATAAGAAACACTTTCGTTCTCCTGTTTCTTTTAAGACTCTTTTCTTGTCTTTAATGTTTGACAATTGAGCTATATATATAACTCACTGTGAATCTCTTTGGATTCCTCTCGTTTGGCCTTCTCTGGGCTTCTTGTATTTGGATGTCTGTTTCCTTCCTCAGATTGAAGAAATTTTCACATACTATTTTTTCAAATAAGCTTTCTGTTCCTTTCTCTTGCTCCCTCCTTCTGGGATGCCTATAATGTGTATAATGGTTGTCTTGCTGGTGTCCTATGAATCACTTAAGCTAGCCTGGCTCTTTTTCTTTTTGCTCCTCTGATTGAATTCCACTGTCTTCAGGTTTCTTGATCCTTTCTTCTACTTCAGCCAGTCTACTGTTGAACCTCTCTATTGAATTTTTCAGTTCAGTTACTGTACTCTTCAGCTCCATGATTTTTGTTTGGTACTTTTATATATTTTTAATTGCATTGTTGAAATCCTCACACTGTTCATACATTGCTCTCCTGATCTTGGTGAGCACCTTTGTGACCATTATTCTCATCTATCAGATACATTACTTATCTCCATCTCATTAAGATGTGAATGTTTTTTATCATGTTCTTTTATTTGGAAAATATTCTGGTTTCTTCATTTTCCATGACTCTCTGTGTGGTTTTTCATGCATTGGATACAACAGCCACCTTCAAGTCCTGAGAGGTCTTGTGTAGGAGACAAAATGTATTAATCAGCCAGCACGACCTCCTAGATGTCTTTCAAACTTCTGTAATTATCTAAGTGCCTTCTTTGTTCTGGTGCCCCCAGTAGTTGAAGGTGTGCAAAGACCCATCAGTGTTCCATAACGAAAGATCATGGTTGGCACCTATATGCAGTTAAATGAAAGCTGGACTCTCACATAGCAGCTGGAAAAGTATGTAACTGGGCCCTTTCCAGCAAGAAACTGAGAGATGGGCATTTTTGCCTGTTACTTTGTACTTGGCCTAGGTGTACAGTTCTGGGGGGGGTGTACACCTATAACCATTAAAATCTGCTACAGTCTTGTGGAATTCATGAATGCAAGCCCTGTTGGCTATCAGTGCCATGCAATCCAGGGGCCTTGGTTAGTAGTCACAAAAGCTGGTACACTACAAATGTATACAAACATCTTCCAGGTGACTTAGAAAAGGATAGAAGGCGGCAGGGAAAGTGTCCACAGGCTTCCCTGGTCTCGGGGAAGAATCTCAGTCGGCCTCTAGATACATGCTAAATTAGAGGCCTGACCCTCAGGTAGCAGCTTTTAAAGTATGCAAATAGACTCTTTTCAGTGGAAGACTGGTAAATCGGTATTTTTTGGCCAGCTTACTCTGTACTGAGCCCTGGAAGGATGACTGGCTAAGAACTGTTCCTTTGTTTGCTACAGTCCTATGGGACTTGTGAATGTAAGCCTCATTGGATGTCAGAGCCAGGTGATCTGGGGACCTGTTCCTCAGGCAGCAGCCACTAAAGCTGGGGTACAGACATGTATACAAGCTTTTAGCAGTGATTTGGAGTGGATTAGAGGGAGAAGGCATTGGAGGAATCTGTTGGCTTCCCCAGTCTCCAGGGAGGATGGCCATCAGCCACTAGACGTGTACTAAATCAGAAGCCAGACCCCAGGCAGCAGCTTTTAATGTAAATATATCCTTTTCAGGGAAAGACTGGAAGATGAGCATGTTTTGCCTGTTCCCAGTGCAATGAGCCCTAGGAAGATAGCCATTGTGAGCTCTTTAAAGCTCATCAAAAACTATTTTATTATTTTCTATAGTCTTGTGGGTCTCAGGGACATAAACTCTGTTGGCTTTCAGAGCAAGGTGTCTGAAGAATCCACCCTTCAAGCAGAAGTACTAAAAGTGAGGCACTAGATGAAGGGTCCAAATCTTTCACTCCTCAAGGAGAAGCTGGAAGTTAGGAGTTCCCTCCTGACTCTATGTCACTATGCTTTGGGTAGGGAATAGAAAGAATGTGTCTCAGATTTTCCAACCCATTTTGATGTGGGAATTTTCTTGTTTGACCAATGTGTAGGAGTTGCTCAGCTGGTTTCTGGATTTCTTTCAGAGAGAATTGCCCTGGCTATTTCTTATATTGGATTCTAGCTAATGAAAATAGCAAAATAATGATTCTTCCATCTTTCCCAAACCATTCCCAATTTAAAATTATAATATTGTGATTCAACACTCTCACTTGGAACTCAAGCGATTCTTCTTCAAACTGTCCTTGTGGATTTAAAATAAAAGCACAACAATGTACTTTGGAGATACTTCTTTTAATTCAGTTTTTCCAAGAGAAGTACATTGACTTCAGCCTTCTCTTGCCCCCTCAGGAAAGCCTGCTCTTGGGAAAGTACATTCTCTCTTCTAGGAAAAACTGAATTTAAACAGTGCTTTCAATCTTAATTATTAATATATTATTCAGTTCAGCTAATTCTGATTCAGAATTAATAACAAGCACTAGGATGGGTTCTGGATTAAAGAACTTGAGTAACACCCAGAAAATGGAGCTATGGAAGAAATGTCTTGTATAAATTCTGCTTTAAACCATTGCTGTTGATTGTATTAGAGGAAGAGGAAAGGGATGAGCTCGCAAGTGCATAATTGCCCTTTTAGACAATAAAAGGCTTTCCTAACATTAGTTCCATATGTTGAAAATGGTTTCTTTTTTCTTTCTTATAAGTAGGAATCAGTAGTTACACAAGCATTGGAATCCACATCCATTTCTAGAAACCACCTTTTCATGGCTATTTTTTAAACACAGAAACAAACAAAAGTACGCAGCTTACACTATGTTAACCAGCAGGCACCAACCTCCACTATCTCCACTATCTTCACTATATTCAGAAGTTCATTTTGTCCATTCAGAAAAACAATGCTTACATTTTCTGGTGCGAAAGGCACATCCCCCCAATATTAATGTTCTCACCATTTCTCCAGATTTAAAATAGCTCTTCTACCATAGATAAACTTCATTAACTCACACACTGATAATTCGGAATTTTCAGTAACTCAGATATTTTATATATTCCTCTGTTAGACGGTAAGTTACATTCAAATGGATTAAGAGCCAATGAGAATACATAAAGAAAAGTAGCTAAGCTTTATGTCTTAAAACTCTTTACCACTGAGGAAATCTCATTTCCTAGACTGTAAAGGGAAATATAAGGCTTCCATATCAGCAATTAAAATGCTAAATAAAATGTAATTCTTATTTCCCATTAAACACTAGCAGGGAAAGGGACATGGGGAGATGGGGGCACTATGGAGAGTCCCATTGAATCAAGGAATATAATTATCTTTCTCTGAGCCATAAGTGAAAAATCTGTACGCCAGAAGCCCCCAAATTCCTCCTTTTCTTACCTCTACAATTTCAAAGACAGTTAAGATCAGAGTCTGGAATGGGATGCAATATCAGAGCATTAAAGTCTTACTTCTTTCTTGGACCATTACTCAGCCTAAGACTGAAGTACCTAATCTGCCAAAGAGAAATAATAATTTCTTTGCTTCAAGCATTAAAATAGTACATGTACCCTAAACATAGCACCTGGTATATAAATTCTCTTGAGTTTCTCCACTCTTACTTCCTTACTCACTCAAGTTCTCCTCTCCTTGTATTACCATCACTGGTATCATTGCTATCACTCTTCTTGGTTGCAACTACCATTCAAGAGGCTTCTTTAGAATCCCCATAGTAGTAGGGTCTTAGCTGCTGCCACTATTTTGCTACTAAATGGATCGGGAATATAAAGCCAATGAATGAAAGAGGATTTAGGCCTAGAAGGAAAAGTCCAAATATAGGTTTCCTGGAAGTTGAAGAAAACTTGCATCTCATTGGTGCCAGTTTGGGTCAATGCCTTTGTTTCTAATCAACTGCTGTGGCCAGGGTAAATTATTGATTGGCTCAGGTCCAAATCACACATTCCACTTGGAGAAATTGGAAATGCTCTACCAAACCATATGGACAAAATAAGAGAAGGAGTAGATTTCCAAATGGCGGGTGCCAGAAGTAGGATGAATGGATGCGGATAAAATACATCCTCTTATTTTTCTCCTTATACTCACTTCTCTTTAGTGGCTATATAATGTTTTTCCTTGAAGTCTTCCCAAAATTCTGTAATATAAGTATTTATATATATTATCCAAAGTGTCTATTGCCTGGATATTCTAAAGTCTGTTAGTCTTTTGGGAACTCACTGCTTTCATAATTAAATTAAAAGGCTTAGTCCTCATCTTATGTAGTGGAGGAAGTCCAAAACTCTTCCGGAATATTTCATATATTTCATATATCTTCATGATCTCCTCATCACCTCTCACTTACCTTTTCCTCTCATTTTCTGCAACTATCTTGTCTTCTGTCTCCTCTCTGACTCCTCAAAATAGGATGTAAATTAGGATTACAAAATAGGATATGTAAATTTTATTAAAATTTTAGGTAAAAGAGAAATGGATCACAGAAAAGGGTGGATCACGGAATAATTTTAAACCCCATTTGAGAATTACTATTCTTAGAATTTGCTTAACCACATGCCAAAGTTTAATTTTAGTGATTACCTTCCCCTAACCCCCAAATATTAATCTTCTGCCAGGCTGCTACCTCTTCTCTCTCTCTCCTCCACATTGTAGAACTCACAAAATCCTACCTCCTCTGGGGCACCTGGGTGGCTCAGTGGGTTAAGCCTCTGCCTTCGGCTCAGGTCATGATCTCAGGGTCCTGGGATCAAGCCCCACATTGGGCTCTCTGCTCAGCAGGGAGCCTGCTTCCCCCTCTCCCTCTGCCTGCCTCTCAGCCTACTTGTGATCTCTCTCTCTCAAATAAATAAATAAAATCTTAAAAAAAAAAAAAAAAATCCTACCTCCCAACCCATCGGGGAAAAATTTAAGTATTTTCTTCCATTCTATTAAAAGCAATTTAGCTCCATATCCTCATTCAGTGGAGTGTGTCTTTCATTAATGTGATGCTACAAATCTGTGTAGAGTAATGGCAAAATTTTCAATATTTGATTTCCTTAAGCTGAATTTAATTCCTTAAGTTTAATACAGAAAGAAAAGCAAGAAATGAGGATATACTAAAACATATTTTATTGGCTTTTTTGCAATTTCAAATTTTAAAATTAACAGAATGATATAAAATACCTGGTAGGCAGTCCCATAATTCTGCAGCCCCAGAAGTTGTTAGTGGGTTTCTTCTATTGTTTTTATACATCAGTTGTGTTTGACAGTAAGGACTAACTCACCATCTCAAAGCTTTCTCACCTTAAGTGTTAGTGTCTATCCTTTAGCAATTCTGTCTTCATTAATCTCATAGCCATTGTTCCATTTCTATTATTCTGAGCCACCAAATATTATCATCATGTACATGAAAGTTAAAAATATTCTTTAAGAGGACATGTAGTCCGGTGTTCTGCTTCCACATAGGAAAGCTGTTAAGTGTAACACAGTATCACCAATTACATATACAGTAACTAAGATTCAGACATACAATTGGCTTCTAGTAAGTTGCCAGAGAGAGACAAGAACTTTATCTACTGATTTCTTGCACCATGCTTTGACTTAAACTCAGCGGATTCTAGCAAGGATGCCAATAGATGCAAGCTACATCTTGATGTCACTATCTCCCTCCCAGGTTTTAGTAATCCTTCGTGTTTTGGGGATTTGTTTCTGCCTAGTACTTTCTCTTCCACAGTACTTTCTGAAAATCACAGGCTCTTCTGTTTCTGTACCCTTAGGTTATGCTAAGGCTGGCATCATGGACTCTAAAATAAATTTAAAGCCACTTTCCTGATGTCTTTTTTAAAAGCTACATGCCAGTAAGAAAAGATAGTGGATGCCTGGTCCAGAGTAACCGTGAGTGGCTATTTACCAAAAGATCCATATGGTGCTGATCAATACATTGCTTCATATTTAAGGTTCTTTCAACAGTCCAGCAAATGCATTTTTTTTCCACTTTGGATCTTTACAATGATATTGGGTTTGTGTGTCATAGTTCTTATAGTTAACTAATTTTAACCTTCTTACACTTTTTTTTATTAATATGTAATGTATTATTTGATTCAGGGGTACAGGTCTGTATCCTTCTCATACTTTTAAGTAAAAACAAAAAATTTTTAAATAAACAAACAACAACTACAACAAAAAACCCAGAGGTTCCTGGGATGCACTAAGTGTTAAGCAGTAATGTACACAATAAGGAAGCCAACTGCATTATTAGATGCCCCTTCTACAGACAGCACAGTGGCTAAGCCAACTGAATTTCTAATGAAGCTCCCTAAGTTCAAATACCAGCTATACTACCTACTAACTACACTACCCAGGGAACTCAATTATCTATCTTTTAAATTTGGAATACTGGTACCTACCTCAAATGAGTATATAAGAATTAAATGAGTTTGTATATCAGAAGAATTTAGGAAAGTGTCTTGGATATAGTAAGTCATTGCTAAATGCTTATCACCATTAATTCTCATTAACTGTGTTGAAACAACCACATAGATTCAATACAATTGTTAAGTCTGAAAGTATTTATATTACGAAACATAAAATTCTGCCTATTTTCTAGGGAAAAAAAGTATATTTCCCCTCTACTTTTTTTCAACCTTAATTCATTTCACAAATATAATACTGAGCACCTAATTGCTCATGCACTAGGGGATGTACCCGGGATATGGCGCTGCACAAGAGAAAAGCTCTTTCTAGTGGAAAAGAGATTACAAACACATAAAAAAATAAAATTATCAAAATAATGTCAAAAGGTAACAGAACTATGCAGAATATAAAATGGGATGATTTAATAGTGGGTATAGAGGCAGGGTCATGGTGGAAAAGTGATACTCTAGAAGCAAGATGAAAGCTCAGATCTGAGTAAGAAGTGTTCTGCAAAGACTAGGTTGTGCACATTCCAGCAAAGGGAAGAGCTGGTGTCCAGGAGCAGAAAGAAAGCCAATGTGGCTGGAGTGGTTCAAATCAAAGAATGGGAGATAATATCAGAGACGCAGTAAAGAAGAAGATTATATAGAGCCTTATAGACCCTGGTGGAATTTAGACTTCAACCTAAATAAGATGAGAAGCCTTTGGAAGGTTAGAGGAAGGATGTGATCTGATCTATAATTCTAAACAGTCACCCTGGCAACCAGGCAGAAAATGGACCATAAAGGTGAAAGAGAAAGCAGTGCTAAGAGGTAACTGAAAGCAGTCAGATGAGAGGCAATGGTGACAGTGGGGATGGGCAGATTCTGGATGTATTTGAGAGGCAACACTGATATACTTGGAATGGACATGAGTGTGGGGATGAGAGAGAGAGGGCTCCAGAAGGACTCCTGGGTTTCTGGCTTGAGACACCATATTGCTGCTGATTATTTATTGAATTCAGAAAACTTAGGTAAAAATTTGGAGGAAAAAATCAAGTATTATTTTTATGATACATTTATTTCGACCAAATGCACTGAGTAAGAAATATTTGTATTTTTCTAACCTGGAAATACACTTAAAAACTCCTATTTTAGTCTTCTGAAATTGTAGCATTGGTGAAGCTAGTCCTAACTGACTAAAGAAACAAATTCACCTTCCCTTTATTATTTGAGTTGTGTGTTCCATTTGCATATATATAACTAAAATTCAAAGAATGTCTGCAATCAATCTTTCCCTATAGCTTTCTGCTGAAAATTTTAGAAAGCAGTAACTCAAGAGAAACTAAGAACCATACCTGTTCCACTTACATTATATATATCAAGCCCAGAGCACAACTTAAAGCAACATGTAATAAATGAATTTAATTGTGCCGATGATGGTAGCAGCCAAAACACACCACAAAGAGAAGCTAACAAAGTCTAGGACAGCTTATGTGCAATGTTTTACACCATGCCCTAAACATTAAATAGCTCTCCTTCCAAATGAATCATTTTTCTCTTTCTCCTATTTCAGGTCTTCACGAAGAGTACAGTCAGATCTGCTATTGTTCAGAAAACAGGAATTTGTTCTGATGCATTTGATACAGTAGGGACAATTGAGCACAATGCATATTTAATGTTTCCTTATGTACCATTTCATGTGAGCAACACTAAATAATGAAGAAAACTGCATACAACTAATCCAATTGCACAGGAATACACAAAACACACACCATTCTCAAACTTCTACCAGCTACCTTAACTCACTGGCCCAGATTATGAGACACACCAATACACATCTGTATTAGAACCTCCCATCTAATTTTAGATAATCCTCCTTCCACATTTCACAACAACTCACATGCTACAACCCTTTTTTTTTAATATTTTTTAATTTAAATTCAATTAAGTAACATATAATGTAGTACTAGTTTCAGAGGTACGCGCCTGTGATTCATCAGTCTTATATAATACCCCATGCTCATTACATCACATCCCTCCTTAATGTCCATCACCCAGTTACCCCATCCCTCTACCCGCCTCCCCTCCAGTAACCCTCAGTTTGTTTTCTATGATTAAGAGTCTCGTATAGTTTGTCTCCCTCTCTGGTTTTGTCTTATTTTTTCCTCTCTTCCCCTATGGTCCTCTCTTTTGTTTCTTAAATTCCACACATCAGTAAGGTCATATCATAATTGTCTTTCTCTGATTGACTTATTTCACTAAGCATAATACCCTCTAGTTCCATCCATGTTATGGCAAATGGCAAGATTTCATTTTTTGATGGCTATGTAATACTCCATTGTATATATATACATCTTCTTTATCATTCATCTGTTGATGGACCTCTGGGTTCTTTCCATAGTTTGGCTATTGTGGACATTGCTGTTATAAACATTCGGGTGCAGGTGCTCCTTCAGATCCCTACAGTTGTATCTTTGGGGTAAATACCCAGTGGTGCAATTGCTGGGTCATAGGTAGTTCTATTTCCAACTTTTTGAGGAACTGCCATACTGTTCTCCAGAATGGCTATACCAGCTTGCATTCCCACCAACAATGTAGGAGGGTTCTCCTTTCTCTGCATCCTTGCCAACATCTCTCATTTTCTGACTTGTTCATTTTAGCCATTCTGACTGGTGTGAGGTGGTATCACATTGTGGTTTTGATTTGTATCTCCCTGATGCTGAGTGTTATGGAGCATTTTTTCATGTGTGTTGGCCATTTGAATGTCTTCTTTGGAGAAATGTCTGTTCATGTCTTCTGCCCATTTCTTGATTATTTGTTCTTTGGGTGTAGAGTTTGGTAAGTTCTTTATACATTTTGGATACGAGTCCTTTATCTGATATATCATTTGCAAATATCTTTTCTCATTCTATCAATTGTCTTCTGATTTTGTCAATTGTTTCCTTTGCTGTGCAAAAGCTTTTTATCTGCAACCCTTCTAACACCTACATGCAAACTTCAAGTTTGTTTCAAGGTAAAGTACCATATTTATTGTAGTATTTACATATTTTCTAACCATTTAATGTATGTAAAACAGTGCTACCATTTTTAAAACTAGGTTTCTATCTTTTTTTTTTTAATGTGTCACTTACAAAGTTTGAGTATTGTTCATGTAACTGCTATATTCCACAAATCCTGGATTACATATAGCAGAACCGATATCTAAAATGTAAATTCAGTCTTTTGGGGTTAAGTTTCTAAAACTAAACAAACATCAAAGTGATTAGATAAGTTTAATTATAGTTTCTCTGAATCATGAAATGTGATACAACACAATGCTTAGAATGAGGATATTGCAAGCTTAAGAAAATCACATTCTGATTGGACATTATGTATCAGGTACTATTTCATTCACAAGTATGGTCATATCTTATTTGAGTGCTTAATTTTTGTACTGTATCATTTTCTAACATCTCATAAAAGAGAAAAGGAGTAAAGAAAAGTACTTTTCAGTTTTAAAAGAAATAGTTAATTTTGTGAAATGCATATATGTGTGTGGAGGGGTGTGTATGTACTGGGGATTAAGTTTTAAGTGCAACCTAAATCTATCCCACAAGAAAAGTGTTAATGTAAATGTTGACTACTTATAGTAAAAGGAAAAGAGAAAGGGAGGGAGGTGGGGGGTTGATGAGAAATTTTACTCTTTTGACTCTCAAAGAAGCTAGAAAAAAATCACTGCTTGGGAAAAAAGTTTAAAAGTGGAAGAGAAAAGTCTTAATATTCATTCAAATACTATAAAGTTCTTATAAGCCAGATATACAACTATGGCATTTTTTATGAAAATGAAAGTAAAAGAGAAAAAAATATTAATATCAAGAGTCTTGAACACTATTTCATTCTGAAGCGCTTGAGATTTAGCAGGTATCCCTTCAAGCTATGCTAACCAGCTGAGTGTGTGGGTGTGTACCAGAGACTCCTGTCCACTAGGGGCTAGACTTTCACCAATAAACTGTTTTTAACTTCAGCACTTTTAAATAAAGTCCTATTTAGCAAGCATACAGATAAAAAGATTTTTTTTGTTAATCCTGAAATGTATTTCTTATCGTAAGAGATTATTTTTAAATAAGTATCTTAGAATCAGTTTAATAGTTCCAAACAAACTGACTCAAAGATGTATATTCTCAAATATACATCCTACTTCAGGAAGTTTACACTGATAGTAAGTTTCATCACTGAAACATTTGCTGTTTTCCCTCTTTTTCACCTCCTGGCTTTATGAGTGCTAAGACTTTATCCTGAATCAATCATGTGTAATTAACATCAAGCAAGCAAGTCTTCCTGGTATGTCACTGTTAAATAAAAGTATTAGAAGCAAAACAAGATTATAGGGTTTTTAAAAAATGTTTGGAATTCCCCCATTTATCAAACATTTGTTCAGTTATTTCTGGATGATGGGTTTTGGGAACAACTTATGTTTTTGTTCCCTTATTTGTCTACTTATCCAGTCTTCTATAACAAGAAGGTAAACTTTTATAATCACAAAGAAAGAGTAATTTGTAAATTGAAGATTCATTTATTGAACTCCCAAGGGTCCTGCTCTAGTCATACAAAGAGGAGGAAAACAAGAATTCTATCTCAAGCTAGTCAGACTCATTAGAGAGGCTGGTAAATAAACAAGGCCTTCCCAAGACAATGACCTCGCCTCTGCTATTTAAAAAAAAAAAAAAAAAGGTGCATAAAAGTATACAGTACAATATAATGGAATGTACCAGTTAAGATCCATAGGTTTGGACTCAGGGAGCATGGTCTAAATATTGGCTCTGGTGTGTGATTCTCATTACATTTTTTAGCCACCCTGTTTCAATCTGTTTCTCTTCCCTAGTGCCTGGCACATACTAAGTGTCCAAAAAACACTGTTTTTAAAACAGAGCACTAATAAAAGGATAGACTAGGGCATTAAGAATGAACACACCTACCAACTAACACATGACAGACAAAAGAGGGTAGTTCCTCAGTGCACAAGAGTCATCTACTTTGGATGTCTACTGCACTAGAATTTTAGGGTTACATGGAAACAGACGATTAGATAGATAGATAGATAGATAGATAGATAGATAGATCTGTAAGAAGTATTACTGCTTAATAGCCTAGAGTCTATTTTGAAGCTCTAAAACCACTAAGGTCACAGAACTCTCTCAGGAGGAATGAGTTGGCCAAGTTGTGCCCAAGGAAGTTCTCACAAGAAGGCATTATGAAATGTCCTACTCCTCAGAACTTAACTGTAAAATGTTCCCACCAGAGTCCAATGGGAGGTTTATGGGAGTAAAGGATAGAATTATGTCTTGTATATTTTTAAAGGGTCATTCAAAAAGGCAAAGCCTAAATTTTTTACAGATGGCAGAATAAGGACTGATGCAGTTGGCCAAAACTGACCTTTTATATTATCCAAAAGCAAATGTTTACTGAAAGACGACTTTACTATATTACCAATGGGGGGGAAAAAAAGTCCTGAATGCTTACATTGGACAACTCTGTACACATTCGCTGCCAAACACATTTATAAAAATCAATAATAATATTTTCCATGGTACCTGTTTTCAACCTTCCCGCAAAGTTTTGCCCTGTATTTGCTTTTTCTCAAACACAAATATGTTTCTGAGGAAAAACAACATTTCACATGAGAATAGGCTTGTGAAAGCACATGCATTTTAGGAACCTTACTGCTAGCTCCACAGTCTCTACTTAAACAATGACACATAGGCCAAGGTAAAGATAGTTGATTTTGCCAGGTCTTCTAGATAATGAATATAGAATTGATTTTAAGTTCTTCCAGAATGAAACTCCTTTTAAACTTCATTTAAATCACACTTCCTTTCTCAAAGAAGGAAAGGGGTTTCAGAAATTTCTATGCTCTTTTGGATGTTAAATAACTCTTAAAAAACAAAATTTTTATGAATTCAGTGGAAAAAGTTAGAAATATTTAAATTCATGAAACATGGATGGGAAAAATTAAAGGTGATTTGTCAAATATATATTGGGTTTGATGAGGTCAAAAAGTTTGGGGGGTAGGGTGCGCCCATCAGCAGTGCATGTACTAAAACTGGGTTGAATGAAGGAGATTAGCATGGTCCCTGAACAAAAATGCATGCAAATTGGAGCAGCATTCCATATTTTAAGAAGTTTTTTAAAACACGTGTAATCAAAATGGATTTAAGAATGTCATTGGCATCCTACTTGAGAAGAGTCTTGTTGGTTTTGTTTTGTTTTCTTTTTCCTGGAAATGAATGGAATAGCCATTTTGTAATGCAATTAGGGAAGTGTCTAGAAACACATGTAATAAAAATGGTTATGTAATGCTATATGAGAAAAAAAAGAGTTTAGAGGGATAGTTTGAACGGTTAACTCAAATTATGAGTAGGCATAATCATCCCCACAATAGCCATAGTTTGGAACTTTCTTCTTACTTATTAAGTGGGTTTTAAGTACTCTTTTAATATGTAGATTTTTAAGAATATTTTGTTCCATACCTAGTCCCCCGAAAAATCAGAAACAACCCATTTTTCTTTTTCAGAATAAACTCAGTTGATATTCAGACAAAACTTAAAAATACCTTGTATATACAGATTGACTTTGATACCTAATCTAAGTTCCCCAAATGGCCACTTTCTGTTAGGAAATGCAGAAATCTATACCATATTAAAACAATAAAAATAAATGGGTATCTTGGAGTATAAAATAGACCCCCACTCTTGAGAAAGGTTTGGCAGATTCTTATAATATACCTCTACCCTTTGACCTAGCAATTCCACTCCTCGATATTTACCAAAAAATTAAAAAGAACATATATCCACAAAAATATTTGCATAAGAGTGCTCATAGAAGCTTTATTCCTTAGTGGCAAAAACTGGAAATTCAAATTCCATCAAGAGGAAAATGGACAAATTTTAGCACATTCATACAGCAGAACACTACGTACCAATAAAAAAAATATTGGTAGGCACAACAACATGAATAAGTCTAACAGACAATATGCGAGCAAAAGAAGCTGAATACAAGAGTAAACAATTCATTTATATGAAAGTTAATATCAGGCAAAACAAAACTAACAGTTTTAAAAATCAAAAAAGAGGAATAACTGGGAAAAGGACACAAAGGTACTTGCTGGAATGATGGCAATGTAGGTTACATGGCTGGCTATATGCATTTGTCAAAGGTCACCAAATTGTACACTTAAAAATGTTACATGTCACTCTACAGTAATTCTATCTCAAAAAAGAATATATATGCTTTGAAGATTTTTTAATGTATATCGTGTAAATAAAAGGTGTGGCTTCATTTATGTGTCTTCCTATATCGCGGTTTATGAACTTAAGTGGTTCTTACAACTAAATGAACATATTTAATTCTGCAACTGTGCATCATTTTTCTAA
Organism: Potos flavus; assembly: GCA_028534135.1. Classification (NCBI taxonomy): domain Eukaryota; kingdom Metazoa; phylum Chordata; class Mammalia; order Carnivora; family Procyonidae; genus Potos; species Potos flavus. The sequence goes on from CM052883.1 coordinate 140,887,072, forward strand.
CTGGTCTATCTTCCAGAAGGCAAGAGCTTGTCTTTTTTTTTTTTTTATTTAAATTGTTTGTAATACAGCACATAAATTGCCATTAAACATGGCAATGCAATGAGAACCTCTAGAAGGAACAGGTGGGATCACTTCCCTTTTTTTTCTTATGACTTTGAGAATAAATCTCCCCCAAATGACACCTTTCTCCTTCAAACACTTCAGTTGTATATTTTATAACTTTTACATATGTCATTTTTACATGACAGTCACAGCTCCCACCTGGAGTTTTGCAACACTGTCCGCATGTTACCTTTTTTTTTTTTTAGAATATGCATGTTTTATTCTGAATAATTTTGCATAATAAAAATGAAAGTACAAAATAATTAACACAAAATATTTTAACAAGCTGAAATAAATCATGAAAGGAAAAAAAGCAGAAATGTAATCTATCCAGAGTCTCCAAAAGTCTTATTAACAGCCTTCCAGTTTCACTAATGGGAAGACTTAAAGGTCAAAATTTAAGAGTCTAAACCAAGAGTCTAAATTATCTAGTATACACTACCTGAGCAATTAATATTGATGTTGAGTAGCCAGATTCAACAAGTTAAAAAAAAAATACAAATGTTTAATAGTTATAGGGATTATAACAAGCTAAGAAAAACTTCAAGAATCCTGACATCCCTATTAGACATTTCAAAAAAGACTGAACTCTTTCACTGCCTTGTATATTCATTCATTCACTCGCTCATTTGTTCATTCTATCAATAAGTATTTATCGGGCATCCATTATGTACTAAAATGTTTAAGAATCTGGAATACGTAAAAACAAAAAGATAAAGCCTCAACTTTTCAGTGAGATAGAATGTTGATAATGTAACAAGGGGAAAAGTAAGGCAGGGTAAAGGGGTAAGAAATTAGGGGAAGGGGGCTGAAGTTTTTAGTAAGGTAGCCAGGAAAAGCCTTACTAAAAAGGCAGTCTTGAGTAAGGACATAAAAGAGAAAAGAGAACTAGATATGCCAATATGTGAGGAAGAGCATCCTACACAGCAGGAACAGCAATGCAAAGGCCCTGAAATGGGACAGCATCTAGCAAGTTTAAGAAGTTAAAAGGCAACTCTCAAGGCTGGAACAAAAAGAACTACAAAAAGGGGAGAAAGTAAGATCAAAGAAGAACGGTAAGCTAGATCACACCTTTTAGACTATTGTAAAGACTGGCTTAAAAGCAGAGGGGTGACATGATCTGACTTCTATTTTAACAAGATTATTTTGGCTGGTCTTTCAAGAATAGAATGGGAAGGTCAAGGATGAAAACGGGAAAGCCATTTAGGAAGCTACTGCAATAATCCAGATGAGAATGACAGTCAACAGTAACTTGGAACAGGGTGAAAGCAGTGCAGAGTAGACAGAAATGATCAAGTTTTATATATATTTTGAAGGTAGAGCTAAGAAGATTTACTGGCAGATCAAATATGGCATATGAAACAAGGAGTCAAAGATGCCTGTAAGGCTTTTGGAATAAGCAACTGAAAGAACACTGATCTCCCAATTTGTGTAAAGTCCTTGTCATATTAATAGAATTATACACACCTGCAAAGAGGCAGTACAGAAAAACCTGTTGGTGAAAATAAAATAAACAAAACTTCTATCCCTATATGGTATAACCTCTGAAATTCTTTCACAGAAGCAGTATTGCTCTAGCTTGAATCTTTGAATCTAATTAAATGCAAACTCCACATTTTCTTACTAATCTTTGCTGATAGGTGACTTTGATAGCACAGAAGAATGATATCACTGTATATAGGAGGATAAGTTATAAAAAAAAAAAAAAGTAGTATTCAAGTGAAAGGTGAGGATTTTAAAAGGTCCACTTCAGAGCTAGGTCTAAGCATAGGCAATGATCTGAAGTATACAGTAATCTCCACACAATTAAATTTTGTTAAATATATCTTTAATTTGTAGTGTTCATTATTCAATGAAGTTGATACGGGGATCAGGTGTAAGCTGAGTCAGAAAGAATTAGGTTGAAATTCAAAGTCCACTGTTTTAGGTTATAGGGATTGGACACATTATTTTACTTCTCTAAATTTGTTTCTTCACATCAAAACTAGATATACAAATACTCATATCTGGCATATTTTAGGTACCTAATAACAGTAACTGATTATTATTATCCACTGAATCAAATTTTCTAATTTGATTTTGTAATATTCGAATTATTTAAACCTGAGCATTTTTTAAAGATGTTATTTATTTATTTATTTATTTATTTATTTATTTATTTATTTAATTTGAGAGAGAGAGAACATGGGGGGTAGGGGGGTAAAGGGAGAGGGAGAAGCAGACTCCCTGCTGACCAGGGAGCTAGATCCCAGGACCCTGCAATCATGACCTGAGCTGAAAGCAGATGCTTAACTGACTGAGCCACCCAGGAGCCCCTGAGACATAAATTTTAAATGGACAGATAATATATACTTATTGTTGCAAAAAAAGTTATTTTGATTATTTATTTACATGAGTGATAATCAGAAGATTTGAATTTAGTTTCAAGAACATTTTTTCCTTAGCACCTAACTTTAGCTTACTACCAATGGTGAAAATTAACCCACGGCAATAGGTTCACTAAATATCACCTTAGTCATCTCTTCTCTTGCCTTCTCTGCCATAAAGGCTTCTGTTGCAACTAAAAGTAAAATGTGGGGAAGTCTCCTAAATAAGGCTTCCAGATGGGTTTTTTCTTGCCCCTAATAAAGAGAGAGAGCCTCAGCTGATACATTCCTCTCTCTTGTCCTCTATACCACTCTTTCCCCTTGGTATCCCTTCCTGAAATGTGGATACAATACCTTGAGGTCTAACAGCCATCTTGTTTTTATTAGGCAATAACTAGGAGAACAAAATACAACACCTGAGCACTGCAAAACACAGAGATGGATATAATATGTATCCCCAAAAAGATCATTGAAACCCTGAGCCAAATGTGAACTGTCAACTTCCAGACATCATCTCAATTTGTGAGAAAAATTAAAACATATTTAAGCCATAGTAGTCATAAACTGCTTCAGCTCACAGTCAAATATAGACCTGATACACCACTTTGCTTTATACTAGGTAAGAAATATCTATCCACTTTGTCCCTTACATTTTATCTTGTCATTTTTTTCTAATATGGTATACTTTTTTTTTACTATCCTTGTGTAAATCAGGTAAGCTATTCAGAAAAAAAAATTTTTGATAATGTACCCATGTGTTTCTCACAGATTTTTTTTAAGTTTTTTTTTATTTATTTATTTGAGAGAGAGAGAGAGAGTGAGAGAGCATGAGAGGGGAGAAGGTCAGAGGGAGAAGCAGACTCCCTGTGGAGCTGGGAGCCCAATGAGGGACTCGATCCTGGGACTCCGGGATCATGACCTGAACCGAAGGCAGTTGCTTAACCAACTGAGCCACCCAGGCGCCCTCCCACAGATTTTTTTTAATAAACTTTGTGAAATATATACATCCAACTACTACACTTCTATAAGGAACAGGATTTTTTTTTTAACCAAATTAACACCATAATATAGGCACTTGTAAAACTGTCATGCTTTTTAAAAAGCTAATATCACCTCTCAGAGAATTGATAAACTGGTAAATTTTCAGTCCCTAGGACTGAAAATAGTTTTTCTCCATTTAAAAAGGAGAGGGTTTTAGTCTGTTTATCATAGAAGGAAATAAGTGTAAAATATATTTTCAACCTAGAGTTATTTGTTTTCCTAAAGGTATAAATATGATGTTAACAGTAGCACTGGGGAACACTGGAATGGCTTCCTAAGCAAATCAAGCCTATGTCCCAAACAGCCACACTTATTGCTGGTTCTTCTCTTTTCATCCCTGTTTCTTTCCTCCCTTCCAATCTTTTTTCACCTGAAACACAACTGCAAAACAGAGTAAGAGAGAAGATGAGAAATGACCTTAATTTGCCAACATCACATAAGGTCAGCAACCTCTAGGTCTCATTTGCAGTAATTTATTTAAAGATAAAGACCACATAGGAAACAGATTTTATAGGGATAATATTAATGATGCAAGAGTAATATGGGCTAAGAGTCACTCTTCTCAAAAGAGAATATTTCAGGTAAAAATCTTTAGATACTAAATTATTTACACACCCCTACTTTATAGATGGCCAGCAATGGTGGGAATAGTTTATACAGCAAGGAACTTCTAGAAAAGAACATTTCTCACAGAAACATCCACAGGTAGCTATAATGCTCATCATATTTATTTGTTCTCTTGACTTGCTATCATTCTCTCAAACATTCAACTGTTAAGATCATTGAAGATCATTATAAGAACTCAAAAGACATACATCATGCACTGAGATATGAGTACATACCACAGCAAATATGTTGCTTTCTGACAAAGAAAACAGTACTTATTTGGCAGGTCTGTATATAGTCGAAACGAATGGGAGTGTGTGTGTGTATGTGTGTGTGTGCATGTGTGTGTGTGTCTGTGTGTGTGTCTGTGTGTGTGTGTGTTGAGAGAGAGAGAGAGAGATAAAACAAAAAAATTAAAACCTGATGTAAATAAAATGCCTAAAAAAACTCACCTAAAAAAATGAGGAAGAGGGAACACTTCCAAACTCATTTTATGAAACTAGTATTACCCTGATACCAAAGCCAGATAAAGACACCACAAGAAAGAGAAAACTACAGGCAAATATTACTGATGAGCATATCAAAAATCCACAACAAAATACAAGCACTAAGTAATATAAAAGGATCTGATACAATGACTAAATGAGATTTATCCTAGGCATGCAAGGATGGTTCAACATACAAAAGTCAATTAATGTGATATACCACATTAACAGTATAAAGGACAACCATCAAATGATCATCCCAATAAATGCAAAAAGAAGCATTTGACAAAATTCAACACCTTTTCATGATAAAACAACAACAAAACAAAAACAACAACAACAACAAAAAAGTCTTAGCAAACTAGGTATAGAAGGAATGTACCTCTACATAATAAAGACCATTAGGACAAACCCATGGCTAACATCAATCTCAGTGGTGGAAAAATTGGAAGCTTGTCCTCAAAGATCAGGAATAAGGCAAAGATACCCACTCTCACCACTTCTAACAGTACTGGATGTCCAAACCAATTAGTCAAGAATAGAAAAAACAAGCATACTAATGATAAAGGGAAAAGTAAAATTTTCCCTGTTTTCAGATGATATGATCTCGTATATAGAAAACTCTAAAGGCGCCATTAAAAACTGTTAGAAGTAATTAAAAATTTCAGTAAAACTGCAGGATTAAAAAAAAAAAATCAACACACAATAATCAGCTGCATTTCTACACACCAACACAAACTCTCTGAAAAGGAAATTAGAAAACTGATCCCATTTATAAGAACACCAAAAGGAAAAAAATACCTAGACATAAACTTAACCAAGTAGATAAAAGATTTATACACAAAAACTATAAAAAACTGATGGAAGAAATTAAAGCAGAGATGGATAAATGGAAAGCCATCTCATGTGCATGGATTGGAAAACTTAATATTGTTAAAATGTCCTTACACCCTAAGTGATAAACATATCCAATTCGATCCCTATCAAAATCCCAGTGGCATTGTTTACAGGAATATAAAAACAATTCTAAAATTCATATGGAATCACAAAAGACCACAAATACTAAATCAATCCTCACAAAGAAGAATAAAGCTGGAAGTATCACATTTCCTGATTTCAAAATATATTATAAAACTAGAATAAGTGAAACAGTATGGTAATGTTAAAGAAAGACATAGAGACCAACAGAACAGAACTGAGAAAAAACCTGAAATAAATCCACACACATATGGTCATCTGATATTCAACAAGAGTGCCAAGTAATACAATAGGAAAGGATATCCTCTTCAACAAATGGTGGTGGGAAAACTGAATACATGCCAAATGCAAAAGAATGAAATTGGACCCTAATCTCTTACACCATACACAAAACCCAACTCGAAATGAAGTAAAGACTTCCGCATAAGACCTAAAACTATAAAACTCCTAGAAGAAAACATACAGGTACAGTTTCATGATATTAACCTTGGCAATGATTTCTTGGATGATACCAAAAGCACAGGCAACAAAACCAAAACAAACAAGTCCAACTACACCAAACTAAAAAGTTTCTACATGGCAAGGAAAATAGTCAACAGAGTAAAAAGACTATAGAATGGGAGAAAAATATTTACAAACCATATATCTGATAAAGAGTTAGTCTCCAGAATATATAAGGAACTCATACAACTCAATAGGAAAAAAAAAAAAACACACAACTAATAATCTCATTTAAAAATAGACTAAAAACTGGGGTGCCTGGGTGGCTCAGTCAATTAAGCATCTGCCTTCAGCTCAGGTCATGATCCCAAGGTCCTGGGGGGAGGGGGGTCTGCTTCTCCATCTCCCTCTGCCCCTCCCCTCACTAATTCTCTCTCTCAAATGAATAAAATCTTAAAAAAAAATAAAATAAAAATATTTTATAAAAATTCAGTGACTGTTCTACATTTCCAAAGAACATTTGTCAAGTCACCACATATCTTAAAATTTGAAAATGAAAATTAAAAAAAAATTATTGTGGAAAAAACATTTAAAAGGAGATGTACTTTTGTAACAGTTGTTTAAGTGTGCACTGTATTATTATTGACCATAGGTAAGCAATAATATTGTAAACAGATTTCTAGGGCTTATTCATCTTGACTGAACCTTTATCCTTGTTGATTAGGACTCCCCATTTCCCCTTTCTCCCAGCCCCTCGCAACTACCATTTCATTCTTTGATTCTATGAATTTGACATTTTTAGATACTTATATAAGTGGAATCATGCAGTATTTGTCTTTCTGAATTATCTTATTTCACTTAGCATAATGTCGTCAAAGTTCATCCATGTATGGCATATTGCAGAATTTCCTTTTTTTTTTTTTAATTTAAGGCTAAATAGCACTCCATTGTATGTATATACCACGGTTTCTTTATCTATTCATCTGTCAGTGAGTATTTAGATTATTTCAACATCTTGGCTATTGTGAATAGTGCTGCAATGAACAGAGGATTGCCAATATCTCTTCAAGATCCTGACTATAGTTCTTTTGGATAAATATCCAAAAGTGGGATTTCTGGATCTTATAGCAGTTCTATTTTTAAATTTTTGAGGAAACTCCGTACTGTTTTCCATAGTGGTTGCACCACTTTGCATTTCCATGAATGGTATGAAAATGGTCTCAATTGTTCCACATCTTAGCCAACACTTGTCTTTTTTCCTTTTTTTGAGAATAGCCATCCTGACAGGTATGAGGTGATGTCTCATTGTGGTTTTGATATGCATTTCCCAGATAGTTAGGGATGTTAAACACTTTTTTATATACCTGTTGGCCATTTGTGTCTTCTTTAGAGGAATGTCTATTCAAGTTTTTAGTCTATTTTTTTTTAAGATTTTATTTATTTATTTGAGAGAGGGAGAGCAGAGAGAGAGAGAAACATAGAGAAACAAGCAGTGGGGAGGGACAGAAGAAGAGGGAGAAGCAGACTCCACACTGAGCAGGGACCTTGATCCCAGGACACTGACATCACAACCTGAGCCAAAGGCAGACACTTAACCAACTGAGCCATCCAGGTACCCCTAAAATATTAATTGAATATTTAGAGGCTGAGGTAAGAAATATATCACTGCTAATAAGACAGGAGTAATTCTTCCCACTATGAATTTCTGTTAGAATTTAAGACAAAATGGAAAGAACACAATCCTAGTAGATGAAAGTTTCAGAAAGCATAGGAAGGCAATCTATGGAACCCTACAGGCAATGTCATCTATTGTCAGCCAGAAAGCAAAAAAATGTCACAGCAAGTTTACAAAAACCAAATGCACTGACTATTCAATATATCAGTTAGAAAGTACATTCTGATGTTAGTAACAGAAATCTAGGCTTATTTCAAATAAAAGAAGTCCAGAGTTGATAGGCCAAAGCTGGTATGGTGGCTACACAGTCATCATGAATCTAGGATCCTTCAGTCTTTCTGCTCTATCATCTTTAAGGTTGCTTCAGGATCCAAGAGGACTGCTGGAGCTCTAGTCATCACATCCACATTCCAGAAAACAGAAGAGAGGCAGATGGCTAGGTACAGAAGAGTTTTTCCAGATATACAACCTAACAACCTCCACTAACATTTTGTTATTCATCCCGATCAACAAGGAAGGCAGAGTGATGTAGTTTTTCAAATGTCCAAGATTAGTAAAGAAGAGAGAATGGATATTGGACAGTCCTTTTTATACAACCAGTGTTGGAGGCAAAGATTAATTATACCCTTTTGCCTTACAGAATACACAGCTATAGCTGTAGTTGTTTTTGCTTTTCCATGACAATAGAAAACAACCGAGTGTTTAGCATATCTGGCAGTGTTCTAACGCTTTGCATTAATTACTTACTTGTACTAAAGTATGTACTCTTTATAACAAGCCTATAAAATAGATATATTTTATCCCCATTTATAGTCAAGAAACTAAAGCACGCAGTTTGCAAAACTTGTTCAAATTAATAGAGCTGTATGTATAAGGACCAGGATTTGAAATCAAGTAGGATGCTTAATTCTATAAAACAAAAAGCTACAGGAGAAACAGTATTTTTAAATAAAAAGAAAAGAACAAAAAGTGATTCAGAAAGGTAAAACTGCCCTAAAAATTACAGTATTTCATTAATATTATCCGTATTTTTTCTAAATGGCAAGAATCTGTTATTTTCTTTTTTGAACTTTTCTAAATCTCCAAACGGAAAATCTTTTATAAAATATCACCAGAACCAAAGGAAGAAAACATATTTAATTGCTAAGCTTGGTAAGTACGTAAAACATGAGATTGAGGGGACACGGCATTTTAATCTTCATAACTGCTGACAATACCCAACCATCGATGCCTACAGAGCTATGTCAGTTAATGCACTTAAATGTAAAAACACTGTTGATCAACAAGCTTTCGGTAAATAGTCATCGACTTAAATGCTGGATGTCTAAACAAGCACATTAAAGTAACCTCAACCAGGTTCTAATAACACGTTCTAATAACAATGTTTATTAGAAATACCACATTGTGGTTTAACCATCCTTAAAGGATATTTCAATTAAACCAAGAGAGAATGACTGAAAAAAAGCTGAAAGGTGTGTGGGGAGGGGGGAAGTCTTCTATGGTCAAAAAGACTAAATTTTGCTCAACTGCTAACTTTGTACCACTTTCAATGTGATAATGTGATAAAGACAAAATCTTTATTCTAATGGAAAAGAAAAGAAAAAAAGATTCTGGTAACTAATAAGAATACACTTTGTTTTATAGGTCTTTTATGCAGAGCCATTACAATATAATCTGTGACAATTGAACATTATTGCACCTAAATTTGGGGTTTGAGTCTTTAACATCAACAGCAAAACAAGAGCAATAAAATAAAAAATAATAAAAAAAAAACCTTTCCAAGAATTGATTCTATTGCGAGACCTATTCAATTATAGGACTGAGAATGTTTTTAGAAAAAACAAACTATTCTACCTCACTCCCAAATTACAGAGCTTCTGAAAAGAGAATTACCAACAACGGGGGAAATGAACAGAAAACATTTCAACACTAGCGGAGCATTCAAAACATGAGTTACAGGGTTCTGTTAGGTCAGATAAATGAAATTAGATGGAGAATAGGACTTGGTTCAGAGGGTGGGAAGTCAACCAGAACGTGAAAAAGCTAATCTCTTCCAAAGACATGCAGATAGTGAGGAGACACAAAAAAATTAAGAATGGGTAAATCTCAGAAAGTTGAGAGTTCAGGCTCAGTATGTCAAAGAAATGAAGCAAAAGTTTAGGTGCTTATCTGAATACTCTATAGAGCACTGAGGTTTGCAAAACTGAGCGTCACCATTTGCCAAAAATACTAGCTTTCTTAAGAGATGGCTGGTTTGTCCGCCTCCCATCCAGGCAGAACTGCTCAAATTTGAACTTGCCTGACGGCTTCTGTGGGCTTCCCCCATCAGAAACTAGAAATCAAAGATACTCATTTCGGTATTTTTCAACTGTAAGAGATACTTGCACAATACTTTGTTTTCTTAAATTGGAAGGTTTTAAAGGGAACTCTTAATTTACTATATTTCACCCATGCTTCTGAAGAAAAAGGAAACAATATTTATTTTGTCAGTTATTTTTAATGAATGTCAAAGAACCGTTCTTTTTGGAAAAGTACTCAGTTGGCACCTAAAATTAATTCCATAAAATATTCTAAATTGATTATGATATGTGGCTTCTATATTCTTTCCATTTTATTTCTTTAAAAGGGGTTATAATGGAAACGAAGAAATAAAATTTTCTTCATTTTCTTCTAAACAAATCCTTTTTGATATACATAACAAAGCTTCACTTACCTTAAAGACTTTTGTGCAGTAATCTTTATATTTCTTAAGTACACTGGCAGCAAAATAAAGTATTAGATAGGAGCCACAAGGAGGGTTTTTTCAGTTGCAGAACTGAGATGAGTCCATGAATTAAGGCATCCCTTGTAAAATCATCCTGTTTTCTAATTTTCATGTACTGTTCCATTTTCCTCACTTTTTTTTGAGGAAGTGATCTTTATCTGTTATGTATGTATGCCTTAAAAACATCATGGGTGACTTTTGAAGTTCATCATCTTGCCCCTTGTAGTGGGGATGTACAGTAAAGGGTATCAGAAGCTGGTAGTTGTCCCCCAATATCTTTTTCCACTCATTCCACAATAATGAAGTCTTAGCAAGACAAATGGCTTCCCAGAAGAAAAACTATTTTCAAGTCTCCTTTGTAGTAAAGTGAAGGTTACTGAGTTTTGGCTTATGGCAGATAAACTGACATTTGCTTCGGCAGCCTGTGAACTCTCCCTAAGGTACAGCTACTAAGCACACTTTTTCCCCACCCCAATTCTTCCACTAAGCCTGGGCTGTAGAACGTAGATCTCGGAGTCCGAGAAAAATGGCCATTGCCTATGAATGAAGAGCAGTGAACTGGAAGAAGGCTGGATCCCTGAGGATTTGTGAAGCATATCCACCTAGTAAAACTTCCAGACTTTGCAGTGAATATCAAAACACCCTCCCATGCTGTTTCTTGAACTTGCTAAGCATTCTTCTATCTCAGAGCTATTAAACCTGCACTTCCCTATGCCTACATCTCCTTCCCCCAGTATATCCTAGTGACTTGATTCTTTCTCCACAGGTCCTTACTACTCAAACAGTCCCTCTCAGGACAGTTCCCCAGCCACTCCCATTTAAATCACAAACCAATTTGTTTTTCCTCTCCTCCTTCCCTGCTTTATTTCCTTTTTAGAACTTACCAATATGGCATAGGTTTTCCTATTTATCTTCTTTACTGTCTCCCGTACTAAAATACATGATTCAGTGAGGACCAAAAATTTTATCTGTTTTGTCTATTCATATCCCCAAAACCTAAATCAATGACTCACACATTCCATTAAACGTTTGCTGAAATGAATGAAACCAAAGAAGTGCAGAGATATCAAAATGAAAGTGATCATATTATGAATCACGTGGACTTTTCTGACTCACATTACTCGAATGTTTTTTGAGCACTTAATCTGTGCCAAGCATTAACATGTTAGCTTCCCATGTAACATCTCATATAATCCCAATAAGAGCCTGCCTCAGTAAATATTAGTATCCCATTTTTTCAGATGAAGAACCTGAGATGTAAAAGAACATTCTGAGCAAGTTACTGAAGCAAGTAAAGAAATATTTTCAGAGAGGACAATGACCAGATTGGGTCCTCCCTGCTTCATGAAGAGATGAGGTAGGGAAAGGGACATCTTCACCAGTGTCTAAATACAAAATAAATAATAAGACCTACGTAATAAAGCAATTGCCCTGGAAGGGGCCCTTCTTCTTTCTATACCCAGGCAAAATAGGAAACCTGACTAAAGAAAATTCCTACAAGAAAAATATGCAGATGATCCTAAGAAAACAGAAGTCCCTAATAAAATGCATAAGGGTATTACCTTAGTTAATAAGTATTTCTAGACTAGTCTTTTGAAAACTGTACTCATCATGGCAGCTGTGCCTTCCATATCTGCACTGATTAGCAATCTGCTTTTTTGAGATTTTATTTTATTTATTTGACACAAAGAGAGATCACAAGCAGGCAGAGAGGCAGGCAGAGAGAGAGAGGGAAGCAGGCTCCCCACTGAGCAGAGAGCCCGATGTGGGACTCGATCCCAGGACCCTGAGATCATGACCTGAGCCGAAGGCAGAGGCTTTAACCCACTGAGCCAGCCAGGTGCCCCAGCAATATGCTTTAAATAAGCATCTTCTAAGTGAAAATGAGTCAAAGAAAAAAATCTTTCAAATCACTTGGTTTTTCAGTTAAAACAGAACTAAATCATTTATTTTTATCCAATATAAGTGGTATATTATAAACACAAGCATTTGTTTGCACTGTTTAGGTGTGTCTACAGGTACATATGAGTAGACATATACATACAAAAAGAAGAAAACGCTGGTGGCTTAAGCATTTTCTAAATAAAGCAGCATCTGAATGCTCATATTATTATTAACATTACTTTAAAATCCTTCCCCAGTTTATTTGGATAGGAGCAGAATGCGTGAAAAGGGAACAGATAATTCACTCACAAGTGGTCCCTAATGTTTGTAATCTAATCAGGGGTAAATTACTGTGTATCTCTAATCATTGGTCAGTAGTTTCTCCACCAGCAATATGAGAAAAAGAATATTTACCTTGCAAGAAATGCTACGAGGAATAGAAAGAACATATGTAAAGTGTCTACATGTGCCTAACTCAGATTGGGTGTTCAACAAATAATAATCATTATAATAGTTTTGAAAAGTCAGCTCATGAAACATCCCTCCCTTTCCTACATCAATTACACTTTTTTTTCCCTCTGAATCCTTAAGAAAACAATATGTATTAGATTCTCCTGATTCAGACAACAGGTCAGCTCTTAGAACTAATTCTTCATAATGCTGTGTTTAGTATAATATTCAAACCCAGCCTCCAAAAAGATCAGCCATTTCTCTTTTGATCAAAGAATCTAACCAACAAATCCTATTTCTATCAAAAGTTCTATGGAATTTGAAACCTCTGAAAGAACTTGATCACAGATGATGTGAACGTCTCTTCCACAAACATATTATTCCCCTTCATATTGAATAATGTTCCAGATGTTTTTGGCGAACACTCCTCCAGTGCAGCTGGTGTCTACAGCAGTGTACCTGGGATGTTCTGACACTTCAGTCATTCTAAGAGATGTGCTAAATAAAATTGCACGCAAGATGTTCATCTGGGCTATCAGTAGTTAGCTGATTAAAATGAAATGATCACTGGTGAAACTGAGAAATAGCCACCTGAATATGTACTCATGGTATATAAGAGAATAGTACTAGATCACAGAGAAACTTTCCAAGTTTCATTTCAAAGGGATCATTTGTTTTGAAAGTGCCACCATAGCAAAGAAATAGACCCCGAGGAAATTCATTAGATTACATTTGTAATTTGGTCTTTTAATGATGTAATCATACTAGACTTTGCCCCAATTTTTCAGTTAATGAGTTCAAGGTCACGTGGCCCAAGATTTAGTTCCAAAGAACTAATAGTTGAATTCAAGATGAAAATATTTCATACAGGGGTGCCTGGGTGGCTCAGTCAGTTAAGCATCTGCCTTTGGTTCAGGTCATGATCTCGAGTCCTGGGATCGAGCCACACATCAGGCTCCCTACTTAGTGGGGAGCCTGCTTCTCCCTCTCCGCCTGTTCGTGCTCTCTCTCATATAAATAAAACCTTTAAAAAAATAAAATATTTCATACAATCTAAATAGAAAAGTTGTAATAATGAACACTACAGTATTCGTAAAATATTGACTTGAAAGAGGCAGTTTCTAACCACTAATTCCTCCACCTGTATACAAAGTCTTTTCCTTCCTGTCTAAATACAGTGATCTACTCCATCTCCTACACGTTGTCAATTTTACTATATCTACTGGGCCTTCCTGTCAGCATTGCAACTGGTTCAAGTCACTACCAGCTTATTAAAAACAAAAACTTTCCTCAAGCTTGTGACCCCACATCCCCCAGCCCTCTCCTCTAGTTCTCTTCTCCCATCTAAAACCAAGGTTTTTAAAAGAAAGGACTACACTCACTGTCCCCACTTCTTCAGAACTCTACAGAAAACATTTTGTAACCAAGGTCACCAGAAAACTTTTTTGTTGTCATAAGCCAATGGACTCCTTCCACTTGACCTCTTATTTTTCACTATTGTTTATTCACGCATCCTCGGAAATCCACTCTTCACTTGAGTTTCCATGACAACACACCCTCCTGATTTCCATGCTACCTCCCTGGATCCTCCTTTTCAGTCTAATTTTCAAGTTTTTCATCCTCTGTTCAGAGTTTGGTCCTTAGTCCTTTTCTCTACAAGACTTCTTGACAAATCATCCATCATTCCCGAGGCAACAGTCAGTGGTTCCCAGTCATCATAAGCTACCTCCCAACACCTTCTCTTCTCCCTGTGTTTCTTAGCTTCACTGTCCACTGAGTTGCTCAAGTTGGGAATATTCGTTGCTTTGATTCCTTCCTCTCCCTTATTCCCCATAAACAATAGATGGCCAGATTCTGTTGTTCCTACCTCCTAAATGCCTCTTCAAACTATCAATTTCTTTTTTATCTCTTTGTCCACAATACTACTCTCTCCTTCCTGAATGACTGCAATAGACTAGTCTGTTTTTACTTTTGTTTCATCTCTATTCATTCTTCAGGCTGCCATAAGAAAAATCTTTCTGAAAAATACTATCCTTTTTTAAAATGTCTCAGTGAAGTTCTCTTGCCCTGATAATACTAAATTACTTATCAAGTTATATTAGACCCTCAGTGATCTATCCCAGGTTTCCCCCACCCCCCCAATCTCACCTCCCTCTTTGACACCACAGTCCAGCCAGGCTGTGCTGTACGATTTGCAATTTTATCAATATGACAGTCTCCTTCACCTTCCGGTGCAACACACACTAGTCCTCCTGTTGGAATGTTCCCTCTTCTACTTTCATCTCACCAGAGTCTATTCTTTCTCTAAGTACCATCTGCTCACTTTTCTGACCACCTTCTTCACGTGGCCCATTAAAGCCAGCATTAAGCTGCCAGGGATAGCAGATACTCCAGGGTCAAGTGCCAACTTCAGGGCCCACTAATTGTGTGGATTCATATTTGTCTATGATTTCTGACCTCTGAGGGCCTTTTTTGCTGCCAAGTTGGCTATTATTGTAAACTACTGTCTTTTTATTTATTTCAGCATTTTAGTTTTGCTAAATCTGAAAGAGTTTCTCTAAATGTCTAACTCACAATAATGCAGAAATGAGCATTTTTGATATGGGCATGGATTTCTGCTGATCAATGACATTTCTTACCTGTAACACCTTTGCAAGATGACTGACCAGACAGTAAAAGAAAAATCTGTGACTCTGGAACAGAGCTGTTTCCTACAAGAAGTCAATTTACCCACACATTCTTAGGATGAAGCCTGGTATATAATGAAGCCTGATATAATTCTGAGCCTCCACAATGTTGTTTTAATCAGTTCAATTAACGACTACGTGCTTTAAATTACAAATCAAAAATATTTCACATAATAGATTATTAATTAATTGCATGACACATTATCAAGACCCTAAAACATATCATTTATTTAGAATTTTAGCAATTACAGTATTTGCCATAATGAGTACTAATTTTTTGTGGCTGATTAGAACTTCTCTCACAAAAAAAAAAAAAAAAAAAAAAAAAGAACTTCTCTCACAACCACAATGAAAGAAAAAGGAGAGTCTCTGCGTTGCTAGGGCAGGTGAAGTAGAACACAGAAGGTAAACATCTTGGGGACTATTTTCAGAAGGTGATACATTCTTGCAGTGACACCAAGACTGTGGTGGAGTTTACAACAACTGACTCCTTGGCACAATGTTTCAGATTTTCAATGCATTCTAATTTTTGCTGCAGGCATATTAAGGAGATATATGACAAATTTTTAATTGCATGCTGAACTTTTCATGATGGCTCAGTTCAATAATTTTTTTTAATTTTATTTTTGTTTTATTTCATTTTAGTTGAAATTCACTTCTCTGAAAATAAATTTATTCTAGTGAAAGAACTTGAAGAGTAAAGATTGGGATCACATATGCTACATTCAAAGGGTAGTGTTTTTTAACTGCTCTCCATATAAATTTTCTTCAGTATATGCAGTCTTTGATCAAGCCAATGTTAAACTCAAGTCACCGAGGCTTTTTTTATTATTCAATAGTTTAATTGAAATGAAATCCTCCTTTACAATCTCTTAGAAGCGGGGCGCCTGGGTGGCTTAGTAAGTTAAGTGTCCAACTCTAGATTTCAACATCAACTCAGGTCATGATCTCAGGGTTGTGAAATTGAGCCCTGAGCCCAGCATAGGGCTCCCTGCTCAGCCTCTCCTTCCCTCTCTTCCCCCCCCAAATAAATTTTTTTAAAAATCTCTTAGAAGCTACACTTTAATATTTGCGTAAGTTTTTCTTCTGCTTTTAGAAATATTTTTAGGAAAAACCATTTGAATAACGATAATACAGATCTAATATAAAAAACATACAGAGAAGTGCAAAAATACAATAAAAAGCATTTAGATTTCTACCACCCAGAGATGACATCTTTGACATATGCTTCATTTTCACATGGATTTATGTTTATATATTTTGGAATTGTTTTATAAAATTGAGGTTACGTTATATGTTGTTTTGTGTCTAGTTATTTTTACATCAAATTAATTCTTAGTATTATTCTCTCATCACTATTTTTTCCCATGAAAATTCAATATGACACAGATGTGTTTACTTTTTCATTTATTCTTTATTATTTAGGTTTTCCATTTTTTGGTATTATAAATTATGCTACGATGAAATCCTTAAACTTAATTCTTTGTCTTCACTCCTTGTTGTTTCCCAAGGTAAATTCCTTGAAATTTAATAATTAGATCAAAAATACTATTTCCATTAAATGTTATTTAAATATTTTAATTTATATACATATATGTGAATATAAATTTTAATACTGTGTGCAAGGATCATTTATTCCCTGATGCCTCATAATGTTAGAAGGAATCATGGTGAAATATTTCTTCTTCATTTTAAATATTAATAAGCTCCCTAAGACTTTTATCACCTTATTTTCCTTTTCTTTTTGTACACATAGTTCATACACAAATTAAAAATACCAACAGAGATTTCCCTGTGGGGAAACTGAAATGGTATTTCTTTTATTCACTAGTCTCGAAACCAAAGCACTTTTCATGATCACTTTTCATCATTTTATGGCAGGAGGTATGCAATATAGGCTATTACCCAATAACCAGTCAATATTAATATACAAAAAGCTTGGCTGGCCAGCTCAAACCCAAAATAATACTTGAATTACAAATAACGTATATATAAAATGCAAACACAAGATATGAACACCGATGATAGTGTGGCCCAAAATAAATATATATTGTAGCCCTTTTTCCTGGAACTTTCCAAATTAATCAGAAAACTTGTATTAATTTTCCTCAATGCAAATTTCACAATGCCTTCATTTACAATACCATTAAAGCCTTTTTTATAGGGATTAGAGAGTGTGCATACTAACCAAGCACACATACTGCAGGTGCAAATTATCAGTAAATTAGCATTTCTCATATACAAAACTCATTTATCCCATTTATAGCAGTGAACCAGAAAATAAGAAAAAAAGTGATACACACAATCAGATTTTACCTAATCTCACCTAGTCAAATGCACATATTTCATGCAATGATCTCAAATCTTCACTCAGGGCATATTTATATATATATTTTTTTTTTTGGTTACAATACTAACTAAGGTAGTGAACTTATTTTCCACTGTGTCACAGATTAGATGGAGGCAAATGAGAAATACCAAGAGAGCATCACGGCTTTCCTAGAAGTAAATGAGGTCATTTAATGCATTAAGAGTTGGAGTAAACAGCCTCCCGTATAGACTTTAGCACAGACCCAATGAGTTGGTACAACAGAGTTCCCACATTGACTCAGAGTCATCAAGAAACACTACATGATATTCAGTATTCTTGGCCTTCAGACCCACAGAAATATGTAATCTGTCTCAAAAGCAGTATCATCAAAAGTTTGAAATAACTTTAGGCATGTAAAGACTTACATTGATTTTATCATTAACTCACTCTTTGTATGTTTTAATTTCTGACCCATAATGATGCCCATATTTAAATCCTCAATAAAATCACAAATATTCATTAACATTAGATATGTTAGGTAGACTATGCAGTCTTCATCTTAACTGTCCGGCATAGTGCAAAGGTATTAGTGGGTGAAGTTCTACAGTCAGAAGTATGCAAATAACCTCAGAAGCTAACTCCATTCACCCAAACAGAAAATAGGCCCAATTTTTCAATTCACAAGTATTTTCTTAGAGTAGCCTTACTGGGTTATACCAATTAACTTCATTTCATGGGATAAGGTATATTTAATGTTACTTACTATATATTTGTTTAATATATAGTCAACAGATTTGACTATGACTATATAGTAATATTTTAGATTGTATAGGGAATAGATTATGAAATTTCAAATCAGATTGTATACTGTTGCATACAGATGCTTAAGAATAAATTTTTTAATGATATCAACTTGTGGACATATGACATTGAGTACAGTTGAGGATAAAGTCATATTTTTTCAACAATATGACTTTTTTCTAAAGTTACTACAGCGACATGGTTATTAGAAATTTATGCTACCAAATTTCATCTGGGTCCTTACTTCTTCTCAGCTAGTGTCTAATTCATTTCTTGTTGATTCTCCAGGTTGGATTCCTAAAGACAAACTTTTAATTTTCCTCAGTCTCACAGAGGTTCCACCCTGTCTTCTTTCTTCCTCAACCTCCTCAAAATTTACCTCCTGCCTTCTTAAAAAAGATTATATCCTGAGGCCTTCTGAGTTCCAACAGATTTAGCTAAGATACCTGATTTATCACTCAAAATTCCCTCTGAAAATCCTATTCACTGTCAATTGCTATTCACAATGCTTATATAAAGACTAACATGTTGTAAAATACGGGGAGAAAAAATTATCCTTTCATTAGTGAGGGTAAACTGGAAAAAAAAAAAAAGAAAAATAATTCTTATTATTAACTCTTTCTGTGTATGTTTTAATTTCTGATCTATAATAAGAATATCGATTTTTAAATCCTCAACAAAATGATAAGTATTCATTAACATTCAGCAATTCTAGCTATCAACCTAGTCTTCACCTTAACTGTCTTTCATAGTTCAAAGCTATTACCAGCTCTAATTAGTAGTTCTAGTATCTGTATTACCACCATCACCCCAAAATTAGAAATTCAGTGCTCCATTTTGTGGACATTGCTTTTCTAGGCAGTCAGGATCTTCTTCTTGGACTAATTACCTCCACCACCATACCCATTCACAAATTCTTTTTCTGTAAGTCTGCAATAACATATTACTCAGTAACAACCTTCAAGAAGGAAGCAGAATACAGGGGATCCCTCCTGCATGATACAGTTGTTTATGTAATGCATTTGTGTCAGAGCAGAAATACAAGGGATGCAGAGAGAAGAAGCCCACTCTAAGGTAATAGCTTTTCACGTACTAAGATTCAGAGAATGCTTCAGAGAAAAAAAAAAAAAATACTCGCTTCAGTCCAGTAGACCACACTGTGTGAGAGCCTATTAGACAGCGGGAACTGGGGCTATGATTCCCCCATTTCTCATTGCCAACATTTTTCACAAAAATAGGGCTTATGTTAAATAACTCTATGTTTTTCTTTAGTCCCATGAGATCTGTCTTTAATCCATACTGTCCTGTTTGAACAATATCCTCAAAAACTCAACGATGACTTTCTAACAAACCCAAAGGCCTTTGTTCTTAGGTCTTTATTTTCCTTGACTTCTCAGCAACGTATCATTGTTGAAGACACCTCCCTTAACATTCTTCAACTCTGATTGTTAGTCTCCGCACGGGCATTTTCTAAACTGTTTTCTTCAAATCAGTAGCCTAAAAAGATGAGATTCAGAAGAATATTTATGGGCAATTAATTTGCCAAACACTGCTCCCTTGGAAGGTTCATAGTCCTTATTAGCTTATGAAAGTCTCTATGAAGTGTGACAGTACAAGAAATTTCCATACTGTGGTAAATCCAAAGTTTCCAAACTTTTTGGACCACAGAACTCATTTCAATGTTTATCACATGTTAACATCTTTGATAGTAGGCTGCATCTAACAACCAGTGGCGTCTTAAATCACTGCTGGCTGCCAATAGTCACGGGGTAGTAGGTAATGATTTTTTCCTTGTGCATAGACAAACACAATCACTAGCTGTTCATATTTTCATCATAGCACTTGAATGGTGTATTTTTTTAGTACTACACATGCCAATTTTAATTACCATTTAAAATGTCTTCAAAAAGAATACACTGTAATTCATCACTAAAAGAAAAAATGTACTTTTTAAAGAAGAAAAACATGAAAATAGAGCAATGGGGTATAAACTGATTTTAATGAAGCAAGTATTTTGTCATTAGAAATGACTATAATTGAGGGGTGCCTGGATGGTTCTGTTGGTTGAGCGTCTGACTCTTGATTTTGGCTCAGATCATGATCTCAGGGTCATGAGATTGATCCCGGCATCAGACCCTGCAGTCAGCATGGAGTCTTTTTGATATTCTCTCTCTCCCTCTCCTCCTCCCCCTGCTTACATGCACGCCTGCTCATTCTCTAAAATAAATAACTATATAATATCTTAAAAAAAAAAAAGGAAAGAAAGAACTTCAATTGTTTAGTTTTCTTACAAAATATCAACCAATCACTTCATGGGACCATAGGAAGGAACTACACATAGATGAATTATATTTTGTTACTGAAAAAAAGATAAATGTTGCCTAAGTCATACCAAGCTATTTAATGGAAAACTAGAGAAATTGCTAAATATCTCAAAATAGATCAAAGAAGTTTTAAGAAATGGGGGTCTAGTCTCACAGGACTAGTGTTGTTATAGCATTGCATCAGAGTTTAATTGCCAGCAATTCTCTTTTTTTTACTTAGAAGCACATAAAGTAATGGTGCATCTTAAAATTAATATCTTCAGTTCTCTAAAACATGCTGTGAAACTAGTGTTCTTTACTTATAAAAAACTGCTCTTTCTTCATATTCCAGCCCATTGCCTAGTTTATACCTTACTACCACTTCCCTAAATATTTGTAGCCCCTCCCCAGTCTGGTGTACTTATTACCTTGCTTTACTTTTTGTATAAACAAAATGACTAGATCCCACCTTCCTTTCCAAGTTGAGAGTATAGAACTAACATTCTCATAGGTATCCAAATGTAAGGTGTCATGACTGTGGAAGTAAAAGATACAAAAAGGCAATCTCAATATCTCAACGATAACACCACAAATTTATAGATAATCTAGACCCTCTATATGGGCTTCACATCCTGCTTCAGAAGAGGACACTACTATCAAAGAACAACACTGAAAGTTCCCCAGTGAATAAACTTGCTCTTCTAGGACCAGAACTTTCTCTAATGGATCAAGGGTTCTGAAGTACTAAGATGTGTCTTCTGATGGGTGAAACAAAACAAATAATAAAAATGTAAATCTCTAGGTTGCAAAGAGAGCAGAGAAGACTTTGTGAGGGAATGTAATCAAACCCACTTCTCTTGCCAGCATCCGTGACACACCTTGAGTCTGACCACCTGGCAGAATGTAACCAAAGGAATTAAAGGAAACAAGATGATAATAATAACTAATTTTATATCAAGTTCTCATATATCTCAACTTACCTATATGGTACATATGACTTTAAGTGTTATTATTAATCTCATTTTACTGATGAAAACATCTTCCAGAAATTTAAGTCATTTTCAGAGAAACACAGAGCTATGGAGTCATTCAGTGGGCACTCTAATCTTGGTAGTCTTGGGATAACTAACACATCAGATTTCCTTTATAGAAATCACTGTAGGGGAATATACAATCTGTGCCTAAACACTTCCAGTGATAGAAAAAAAATTTTTCCCAAGGAAGCTCAGTCTAACTTTAGGCAGGTCATAACTTACCTGGGAACTTGAACTTCAGGAGCCCTAGGAATTCAGTGAGCAAGGGAAGTAAGCAAAGGGAGCAAAGAGAAGGGGAATGTAGAAAACTGACCCAGCTATAATTTTTCTCTCTGAGTTGGTGGTCAGCTGTCCAACTTGCCACACTCAAAGGTGGGCATACGTTTTCATGCTTTGGCCTGTCAGTGATATTCAAAAAAGTCTAATTCAGGGGCGCCTGGGTGGCTCAGTCATTAAGCATCTGCCTTCGGCTCAGGTCATAATCCCATTGTCCTGGGATCAAGCCCCAGATTGGGTTCCCTGCTCAGCGGGGAGCCTGATTCTCCCTCTCCAACTCTCCTGTGCTTGTGTTCCCTCTCTTGCTATCTCTCTCTGTCATAAATAAATAAAATCTTAAAAAAAAAAAAAAGTCTAATTCAGAGGGTATATGTCCAGGAGCTGAAATAGGGACAATTTTTTTTCTATCACTGGAGGTGTTAAGGCACAGATTGTATATTCCCCTACAGTGATTTCTATAAAGGAAATCAGATGTGTTATTTATGCCAATAAATAACAACAGGCTTTATTTGATATCTAGCAAGGCATCTTTGTCATGTTCAGGGCCTGATACTACCATTAATAGGACAGAGATGCAAGGTTACTCCCTGAGAGATACTAGAGGGCCTGAAAGCAGAAAGAGGAAAGAGATAGGGTATTGAGAACCTAACCAAATGGATGGAGTTCAAGATAGTATGCATCAGTTAACCATGGCAGTAGGTTAGATTAGAAATAGGGTCTGGCCCAACTCTGCAGGGATTGAAGGAAATGTTGCCATGGAAGATACTATAGAATTGTGCAATCTATAAGATTGCTAAAAGACCTGAGCAACAGGTACTTCCAAGCCTCATCACCTGAAGCCAGAACTGCCGCACGAAGGGGGGTCATGAACTGACTAGAACTGAGTCTACACAGAGGTAGCATCACTAATGACTCAGGAAGTCTGAATAAGACAATGTGTTCACTAGAACCTCAGAACTCAGCACAAGGTCTATCACCTAGTAAAGACTTAATATTTTTTGCATAACCAATGGATATTAAGGTATAGTTCATGTTCTCATAAGACATGTAGAAGAATGAAATACTACATGGCAGTGAATACGAACAAACTACAGAAAAAGGATAAATCTCACTAACATAATGTTGAGCAAAAGAGCATAAGACAAATATTACATATGGCACAATTCCACTTATACAGAATTTAAGAAAAATGAAGAGTTAATCTACCCTCATAGAAGTCAGAATAGTGGCCACCTTTGGGTAAGGGTATCAATTATGAAGGGACACAAGGGAATCTTCAGGAGTGTTGGAAATGTATGTCTTTGTCTGGGTGGTAGTTTCACAGATGCAAAAATATGTAAGAATTTTTTATTGAATTTAAGAAATCTCTTGAGCTATACAATTAAGATTTGGGAGTCCCACTGTTCACATTGAGAACCACCATTTCAGGTCATTCATAAAAACATTTGAATTTTGTTCTATATATTTTCTACCAAGCTCACTTTTAAGATGTATGGCATATTGCTCACCACTCATACAAATTAAGAATTTCCTAAATAATACTATTATTTTACCATCTCATGTATAAAAGTCCTAACAATGAATAGTTTTATATAGAGATAATCTCACTGCCCTCTTTTTGCTGAGATCCTGTGATGGTAAAATAAAGAAGTTTGGCTTTAATTATTATTAATTATGAAACTCTATCAGGCTCTTTAGTCAATACTGATACCACCACTTTTTAAAATCCCAACCTTAGAAATGGTGCACCCACCCAAACAGCTCATTCGAGATGCACCAAGATAGGAGGAATATAGATCCAATCACCTCAGTGGAAACTGAAGTCATATAGG
This sequence comes from Potos flavus, assembly GCA_028534135.1. Lineage (NCBI taxonomy): Eukaryota > Metazoa > Chordata > Mammalia > Carnivora > Procyonidae > Potos > Potos flavus. Next base: position 140,911,108 of record CM052883.1, read on the forward strand.
AGGTATCAGGAAGGTGAAGAAGAAAATCAGAAGGACTGACTCAGAGAAGGAATGGTATGTGAAGAATGGCCAGTGAGTAAAAGTTTTCCCTTTGCTCTCAAACTAAAATACATGTGTTTTCTACCTGAAACTGTTCAAATCAGTACTTATTGTTCAAAGGAAACTGTTGGTCTATGGTCCTGTTACTTTCTGGCTCATCTAGGGTGCTGGCTTACATAGAAATCTGAACCAACACTTCCCACGTTGTTTAAATGAAGAAGAGAATTCCATTTACTAAGCAACTTATTTGCAAAAGAACTCACAGAATATAATTTGCCCGTAAATTTAGGGCCTTGAATGAATAGGAAAACATGGAAGGATGGCACTCTTCTTTCCCCACTCCCTCCCCCTCAGTCATCACACCCCATTTGCAGGTTCTGTTGCTCAGGGAAACGACAGCAGTACCTGCAAAGTCAACATCATATAGAGTCTGACTTTGTGATCCTTTAGGGAAAACAAGAACTCTTCACACCTTTTAGAATCTGCATTGCAGACAACATACTATTGAGTGTTTCAACATCATTTCTCACAGAAAATGAGGCTCCAGGGCTTTTCCTAAACTAAATCATTAACATCTTGATAGAACTGGCTTCCAAATAAGATGATGTGCTTTGTACATGGTCACACTCAATGTTTGGAGAAGAGAAGGAAAGGAAGGAAGTTCCATTTGCATCCTTTCCCAATAAACCTCTCTTAACCTTGGCTTGCTATCTGTAAAAAGGGAATATTTGTACTTACTGAAAGGAGTCAAAGAAACCTCACAGTAACTAACACATAGTAGAAATCAAATTAATTTTATCCCTTCCTCCCTTCTATTCCTTCACCGAGATAGCATAAGGTTTTATTTTGTTGGAAAGAGAGTAACAGAAAGAGAGGAGGTGGAGAGAAAACAAGAAAACAGAAAGAAAAGTAGAGAAACAGAAAGCAGACAGCAAATAGAGTGCTGCTATCTGAGAAACAAAATTAAGTAACTAATTCACTCTCTGGCAATTCAAACTTCTCTCTGAGAAAGACAGTAACACGTAGTTAATTATGATACTGAAAATTTGAGAGTTTTTCCTTCTGTCGTAAAGTTATCTTGAGAAGAATTTATTTTTAATGTTGACAGGATTTATCAGAAAATGAACCCTCTTATCTGTTGCAGTTAAAAATACGTCTTGAAAACTTAACTTTACAACTGATTCTTCCGATAGCCCCTTCTGATCATGGTATTCCAAAGACACTGCCACCTAAACACTGGAACCAGAACTCAACAAACCGTGCCATCATCATGAGTCCAATGACAAGATTTCACACCCTCCTTTCTTTCTGCCAACGTTGCACAGTTGTAGAGTGGTGAACTTTCAAAATATAAACTATAATAAACTCAAATAATATTAGGCATGACTCACTCACCAGAAGAAGTAGAATTCAATCATTATTAATTAGTGTGCTTTCGATTATCAACTTATAATAGACGTTATCCAAAGGCTAATCTCATATATACAGTTGAAATATTAACCAAGAATGCTGATAACATAAAGGATTTACTCACTTGTAATCTTCACCTAGATTCCTGAGCTCATAAAGCTGGCAATATAAGTTTATTTTCATCTTCATCTCTATAAATAATTTTTTTAAAAAATTTTACTCAAATCCCTAAAAAAATGGTTTATATTACCTGAAAGACCAAAATTTGCTTTCATTATGAATTGCATCATTATCTGTCTTATAAAGGTATTTTTGAATGGGTTCAATTTAAATAAAGACTATTTTTTCAAGGACAACCTAATATATAGGCATTAAAATCACTTGAGTTGATATCTTTAATAAGCTATAACCAGATAATCAGGGGCTATAAAGGATTAATTTTTCTCTTACATTATCAAAGAACAGCTGTAAAAGTACAAAATCCACTGTTAAACCTGTGTTTACAGTTCTAATGGCAGATTTATAAAGTATTGTGTATAGCAACGGTTTCTCTATCATTTCTTTTCTTTTGACAGAATTGAATACCCTCTTTCTTTTTCAAGCCTAATGTTGAAGATTCCATGGTAACTAACTTTTTATTTGGTTTCCTTTCTTAGCCTTTGTTGTTCTTTGCTCTGCTTTTCAGTTGAAAAAATATTTTACTTAAAAATACAAGGAAATCAACAATCTAGTCTTCAGGGTATTTAGCAACTCCTATAACTTTCCATTTTAAGAAAAGTAAAAGTTCTTTTAAAATCTTGCATTAGGGCATAATATTGAAAAGAATTAAACTGGAATCATAGGACTGAAATACAATGTAGTAGCTGATACTGGATTGGATAATTCAGTGTTCCATTTCCCAATCACTGTTCTACATTGCTTATTTTCTCCATGTCTGTAAGCTACCATTTGTTTATAAAAATTAATTGTAGAGAAGGCATTACAAGTTGTGAGTATTACCAATTCCTCTTGAATTGTAACGATAGCCCACTTACTTAAATTGTATGGATCTAAATCATTTTATACATGAAATGGAATTAAGAATGCTCCCTACATCTCATTTCAACAAATAAAGTGATCCTTAATAAGTCTGTCTCTGTAAGGCGGCTGAAGCTGTTCTCCTCAGTATAAAATAGCATCAGGAACCCACGGCTACAATGAACATTTCTTTTCTATTCATATTTTCTGATTCCATTTTATATTTTAATGAATTTATTGATGGCTTTGAGCTGAAAAATTCAGCTTGGAAGCCTCCAACAACACTTTACTTTTTTTAAACTGCAAAAAGATATAAAGAGTTACAAAAGTAGAAGGATTCTTTTCTTCCTTCAAGTTAAATGATTTACAGATGAGTTTCAATGTTTAATGTAAATGTTTTCTATGCATTTTTTAATTGCAGAAATTTTAAAAACTATTTCTATTAATGAGTTATCCTAACTCTATGGAAAAAACAGTCAGAATTATAACCTGACTTTAAAAATTAGTAATACCATTTGGTTACCAGTAATTTTTTTTAAGATTTTATTTATTTATTTGTCAGAGAGACAGAACACAAGCAGGGAGAGTGACAGCAGAGGGAGAAGTAGGACTCCTTGCTGAACAGGGAGCCTGATACAGGACTCTATCCCAGGACCCTGGGATCGTGACCTCAGCTAAAGGCAGAGGCTTAACCAACTAAGCCACCCATGCATCCCAAGGTTACCAGCAATGGATACCAAAAAATCAGCAAAAATATAGAACAACAGAACCAATCAACCAACCAGATCTAATTGACATACACAGAAGTCTCCACCTAGCAACACCAGAATACACATTATTTTCAAGCACCCATTCACGAAGATAGATCCTATCCTGGGTCAAAAACAAATGTTAACAAATTTAAAGAACTGAAATCATACAGAATATGTTCTCTGACTATAATGGATTCAAACGAGAATAGCAGAAAAATCTCCAAACACTTGCTAACTAGAAATACATGTTTAAGTAATCCATTGGTCAAAGAGGAAATAGTCATAAAAATATACAGAATTAAATGAAAGTGAAAATACAACATGTAAATTGTAGAATACACTCAAAACAGTACTGAAAGGCAAGTTTACAGCACCTAAATGCTTACATTGGAGACAAGGAAATATTCCAAGTCAATTGACAATTAAAGTTTCTAGCTTATGAAATTAAAAAAAAAAAAAAAAAAAAAGAGGAAAATAAAATCCAAGAAAGTAGAAGAAAATAAAAAACCTAAGAACAGAAATCACTGAAATTGAAAACAGCAAAACAATAGAGAAAATTAATGATACAAAACCTGGAACTTGGGGGGAAAAAAATCAATGAAACTGATAATCCTCCAGCAAGACTGATAAAGATTAAAGAGAGCAAGAGAAAGGAGACACTAATCACCCATCTCAAATAAAATGAGGGATATCACAACAGATTCTGCAGCCACTAAAAGATAGTAAGAGAACACTACAACTTTACCCTCATAAATTCAACAGATTAGGAGAAATAGACAATTTCCTCAAAAACCGCAAACTACATAGCTCAGCTAAGATGAAATGAATATTTAATAATCATGGAGCTATTCAAGTAAATTAAGTTTGTAATTAAAACGTTCACCTACACAAAAAGGTATCTTCAGGTCCAGGTGCTTTCACTAGAGATTTTTACCACATAATCAAGAAGAATTAACACAAATTTCACAGTCTTTTTCAGAAGATTAGGAATAGGAAGAAACACTTCCAAACTCATTTTATGTGGCTAGTATGACCCTGATACAAAAACAGACGAAGACAACACTGAGAAGAGAAGAGAGAAGAGAAGAGAAGAGAAAAGAAGAGAAGAGAAAAGAGAAGAGAAGAGTAATCTCTTATTAATTTATATGCAAAAATCTTCAACAAAATATTAGCAAACCAAATCCAAAAATGTATAAAGAGAATTATACATTATAACCAAGTAAAGTTCACTCCAGTTATTAAAGTTCACTATTTGGTTCAATATTTGAAAATCGATCAATAATACATATTAACAGACTAAAGGAAAAAAAAAAATCATACGATCAAATCAATTGATTCAGATAAAGCATTTAACAAAATTCAATATCCATTCATGATAAAAATAAAACTGTCAGTACCCTAGGAATAAAGGAACATTTCTTGAACCTCATAAAAAGCATTTACAAGAAAACCTATAGCTCACAGCATACTTAATGGTGAGTGAATCTTCTCCCTCTAATATTGCGAGCAAGAAAAGGATGTTCACACTCACCATTCTTATTTGAGAAAATACTGGAAGTTCTAGCCATTGCAAGAAATTTTCCTAAAAAAAAATAAATTTCCTGTATGAAACAGAAAAGAGGAAATAAAACTATCTATGCAGATGCCATGACTGTCTACATAAAAATACCAAAGAATCTATAAAAAGAAAAAAAGAACCTCCTAGAACTAATAACTGAGCTCAGAAAGGTCATGGAAACTAAGATTAAAAAATGCAATACCATTTATAATTTCTCCAAAGAAAATTAAAAACTTAGGTATAAATCCAACAAAACATGTATGTTTTTGTATTTCATTGGTATGATGAAATACTGAAATGTTAATGAAATAAAAAAATACTCAGAGAAATATCATGTTCGTAGATGAGAAGACTCAACATAATAAAAATATCAATTTTCCCTAAATTGGTCTAAGGTTTAATGAAATTCCTATCTAAATCTTAGCAAGATTTTTATAAACATAATAGCTTATTCTAAAATATTTATGAAATTGAAAGGTCCTAGAATAGTCAAAACAATTCTGAAAAGAATTACGTGGGAGGAATTCCTCTTCCCAATGTTAACATAGTATCTAGCTACAGTAATCAAGACAAATGGTAATAGTGGAGTGATAAACATATAGATCAAAGGAACAGAATGGAAAACCCAGAAATAGATCCACACAAATATGCCCAATTAATTTTCAGCAAAGGCACAAAAGTCAATGAAGGAAGAATAATCTTTTTTAATAGTGTTGGAGCAATTGAATATAACACAGGCAAAAATATGAATCTTAACCTAAACTTCATACCTTACAAAAAAATTAACTCAATGTAAAACTTAAAACCATAAAATATCTTTTTCAAAAAAGGAGAAAATACTCAGACCTAGAACTAAGCAATGAGTTCTTCAACTCGACACCAAAAGCACAATCTGAAAGATGAAAGCTTGATGAATCAGACTTCATCAAAATTAAAACCTTTCACTCTGTGAAAGACCCTGTTAAGAGGATGAAAAATAAGTTATAGATTGGGAGAAAATATTTGCAAATCACATCCAATAAAAGATTGGTATCTGGAATAAAGAACTCTCAAAATTCAACATTAAAAAAGAAGCAATCCCACTAGTAAGTAGATAAAAGACATGCAAGACATTTTACCAAAGAGGCTATACCAATGGCAAGTTAAGCACATGAGAAGATATTCAACATTATTAGTCATTAGCGAAATGCTATTTAAATCTACAAGGTATCACTTTATACCTATCAGAATGGCTAAAAATAAAAAATAGTGATAAAACCATATACTGGCTAGTGTGTAGAGAAACTAGATCATTCATACATTGCTGATGGGAATGGAAATGATAGTTACTCTGGCAAATAGTTTTGTAGTTCCTTTTTAAATTAACAATGGAACTTAGCATAGCACACAGCAATTACACTCTTGGGCATAGAACCCAAATAAATGAACATTTACTTTCATGCAGGAACCTATACATAAATGTTCACAGCAGCTTTAATGATAATAGCTGAAAACTGGAAACTACCCAAATGTCCTTCAGTGCTGAATGGTTAAACTGTAGTATATCCTACCATGGCTACCAATCAGCAATAATAAGAAACTATTGAGATGGTACAATCTGGAGACATCTAGAAGAAATTATACGGAAGCCAGTGTCACAAAGTGGCATACTGCCTGACTCTATATAACCTTCACGAAATAAGACAAATGCAGATATGAAGAATATAGTAGTAGTTACTGTGGGTTAAAGAAAAGAGATGAGAGAATGAGTATAGCTGTGAAAGGATAGCATGAAAGAACCTTGTAGTGATGGTAAAGTATTGCGATTGCATTAGGCAAAGCACAGGTGATACAACTGCACAGAGCTATACACACATAAACACACGCACCACTGCATGTATTACTAGCAAAATCTGAATGAGCTCTGAATTGTACCAATATTAACTTACTGGGTTTGATATTGTACTACAGTTATGCAAGATACTAACACTACAGGAGGCTGGGTGAGAGGTGCACTGGATTTCCCTGTAATTTTCTTTGCACATTACTGTGAATATATAATTATCGCAAAGTAAAAAGTTTTTTAAACAGTTAGTAAATGAAACAAATCAACTGGGTATATAAGATGTATGCAAAGTCAAGGCCAAATATAGATTCTCTAGAATATTACTTATATTACTTACAATAAAGAATAATATATTTAAGGTCAGCTAACATATACTTTCTCATTAATAAAACAAATTGGTCACATGCTTCCCTAAATCAAAAGTCAATTTGTCTTTAACCATTTCTCCCTTTAATACGTTGTAAATTGTTGAATGATTATTACAGTTGATTTGTGCATATTATAAATTCATTTCTTCAGAATATTCTGCAATCTTGGCCATAGGAATATCTTAAGATTAAACGGTTTCAGGAAAATTATGAAAATTAAGTCATTTGGGAGTGGCATGAAAGATTCATATGCTTTTTAAAGCATTTTGTAGTGAATCCCATTGATAGTTTCAAAACAACTCACTTCAACATGATAAAAGATGTCTTTTAAACTTTAAAGAGCAATTAAAAAAAGATTTCGTCATTTTTATGTGCACATCGTTTTAAACCCAAAAATACCTAACTTGAAAAGAATTGCTTTTTCAAACCGTATTCAGTATTCTTGAAAAATGACTGAAATATTTTAGGACATTAGCAAAGTGAATTTTTGAATCGGAAGGTGTACGTGTTTCCTGTAGTTGTTCTAATAAACTACCACGAACTTGGTGAGTTAAAACAGAAATTTATTTTCTCACAGCTCTGGAGAACAGAAGCCCTAACTCACCTATCACTGGATCATAATCAAGGTGTCAGAGGGCTGTTTCCTCCAGCAGCTGTAGGTGAGAATCCATCCCAGTTTCTGGCAGCTGCAGATATCCCTTGACTTGTTGCCACATCACTCCAATCTCTGCCGCCATGATCTCACTGCCTTCCTCTCTGTGCAGATGACATCTCTCTGCCTCTCTCACGTAAGGGCACTTGGGAATGGATTTAGAACCCATGCAGATAATACAGAATATTCTCTCCATGTCAAGGTCCTTAATTCAATCTGATCAGCAAAGACCTTTTTTCCGCTATAAATTAATATTTACAGGTTCCAGGGATTAGGACCTGCTATCTTTGCCATTACTCAGCATACTATGGGGAGTCAGTAACCATGGTTTGGGTTCTTCTCAACTTCTGCTTAATATAAATATACGGTAAATAGCTAAATGTATTTGTATGTTGTAATTGTGCATTTTAGAGGAATTTAACAGACTTTTTGTTTCCATGTTCAAAGGTCTTTTTCAATTGACAGACGCTTTAACAAAAAAATAGGGACATAACCAATATTGTTTACAAATTAAAGCACATACAACAGGTAAGCTCTACTACTACTGAGGATTCCAATTCTAATTTTCTGTTAAAACCCATGTGCATATAAGGAATAAGAAAAAGATAGCCAATAGTCTTAGAAAATGTTCAGCCTCAAAAAAAAAAAAGAAAATGTTCAGCCTCACTACTAAATTAAAGAAACGCACATAAAATTAATATCCCATTTTTTAATATTGAACAAGGCAATAAATACTCATCTAGCTTTAACCAATCTAAACATGTTCTCATATTAGCTTTAAATATTTTTTAAGATAGATAGATGTAATGAAAGCCCCTTGACTGTCGCCTCACTGATTCCTTTCCCTCATCTTTCCCAGAAGTAATAACTGTCCTGAGTTTAGCATATTATCATTTCTAGACGTTTTTCACACCCTTACTACATATATGTGTGCTCTTTATATATTTACTACTTATTTGTATTCAGAAGCAATCAGTATTGTTCATGTTGCTATTTTTCCATGTTGATACACATAGATCTAATTCATTCATTTAAACTGCTACAGTTTCCTTATATGGCTATACACATATTTACTAATCCATTTGTCTTTGGATGGAAAGGTTTCCAATGTTTTGTTATTATACGAAATGCTTCAATGGAGATAGCATTTTTCATGTCTCAAAATGACAAAAGATTTAAAATTAAAATACTCCATGCTGAGGAGAATTACTGGTAGGAATGTAATTTGATACAGTTTTCATGAAATACAATTTGGCAATATGTACGAAGACCTTTAAAGATATGTATACTCATAAACCCTATAACCTTACTATTAAAAGTATACTGTTATCAGTATTTCTCAAAGTGTGATCCCCAGACCAATAATATCAGCACGTGCAAAGTCTCAGGGCCCTACCTCGAACCTACCTGATCATAAGCTTTGGGAATGGGAATATGCAATTTTTGTTTACCAAGCCCAACAGCTGATTCTAACGCATGCTAAATTTTAGAAAACAACTGCTCAGGTAACCGATCAAAAATTCTCAAGGATTGGGGCACCTGGGTGGCTCAGTGGGTTAAAGCCTGTGCCTTCGGCTCGGGTCATGATCCCAGGGTCCTGGGATCGAGCCCCGCATTTGGGCTCTCTGCTCGGCAGGAAGACTGCTTCCCCCTCTCTCTCTGCCTGCCTCTGCCTACTTGTGATCTCTCTCTGTCAAATAAATAAATAAATTTTTAAAAAAAAAATCTCAAGGATGTTCACTACAGAATCACTTTTAATTAAAAGGTTGGACTTACCCTTGATGTCCTACAAAAGGAAATGGCGGTATAAGTGAAAATATATGGGAAAATGGCTTCGATATTATGCAATAAGAAAATGGCATGATCTAAAGTTCTATATATAGCAAAAATAATTTTACAAGTTATAAATATAAAAGCTATATATAAACACATCCACACACCATACTATTCAAAGGTATTAAATAAGAATAGTCACACATACATATAGTTTGAATTACTATATTTACATTTAGGTAACATATCATTCACGTATGCCAGCATGTGACCTCACTAGTTACATCTATGGAAAAATGATAAATAATGCTTATGTTTTTATGAACATAAGTAATTGCTATGGAATTTTTTTACCTCCAGATAAAATGATGCTTTATCATGATGCTTTATCATGATGCTTTGATACACAAACAGGTTCCCAACAAGGTAAATTGGGTTTTTTGTTAAAAGTATTATTTTATGCAACAATTTCCCTAAAATTGTTAGACATTATGTAGATACAACCTTTAACACGTACTCACATACATTCTAACAGTCTATTAATAGAAATATAGGAAATGTTAAAACTGGATGGTATGATAGCCAGTGAAATAGTTATAAATTCTACATCAATAGACCTTGTAAATTTAAAAGAATGAGCTTTAAATTGTTTGGCAGCTGAAATCTATCTAAAGTTCTTAGTATTCTCTATGGCAATCAAGTGGGTCATTATAACCTCAACGTTCATCTACATAAATCAAATGTTATTTAACCTATTATATGTAATCCTATTTTTTAAAAAAATATATACAGTTTTGGTCACATCTGATGTATATACCATGATAAAAATTTAATTCCAATTTTCCCGAACTGGAAAATAGGTTTTTGTCTGAGCTCTGTGGCACTTACATTCAATTTTAACTTGTAATTCTCAATATGTTCCTATTACATTCAGAGAATAATAGGGAGCATGCCTGCAGCTAGTTTAATACCTTTAAATTCCTATGGATCACAATGAAACACCATGTAGTCCAGCATGCTTCATATCTCAAAGGTTGTGGGCTGTTAACACAACTTTTATTAAAATTCCTATTAATTTTTTCCTGTCAATCTAAATATAAAATTACTTTATCACTTTTCTATAGAATAAAAAAGTGAAGAAAATATTATTTTATTTCCAACTACTTATCTAGCCAAAAATGGAAAAAGAAATTTAGAAAAAGCCCATTATATCATAGCCTAAGAATAGCTAATTTTTAAATATTTTAATATTGAAATGGCAGAATTATATATCTGTTCATGTAGTGATTTGTTCAATAGACCAACAATTAAGTCCCTGTCCTCAAGAAGTGTTCATTCTAGTGGGAATGACAGACAAGTATCTAACAATTCAAGAATTAGTACCAAGAAAAAGAGAAGCTTCTAAATACCTAAAGAAAGGCATCAGAATTAAACCAGAAAGGTGTTTAAAGGCAGGTCAAGAACAGAGCAAAGCTGCACAAAGGCCCTAAGGTGAGAAACTGCCAGTGAGAAGTGCTCTAAGAGTAGAGGGGAGGATAGAGTGGCCAGAGAATTATGAGCAAACAAGAACAAGGTCCAAGATGAGGCTGGGTAAAGGCAAGCTCAGATTGAACAGCCTCTATAAATCGTGACAGGATATTGAGCTTATCCCAGCAGCACCAGAAAGCCACTGATGTGTCAAAAGGCTATCCCTAAGTACTAAGGGAGAGATGATCCTGAGGGCAGAAAGATGTCATGGTGGGTCAGGTGAGAGATGGTAGGAACTTGGGGTCGAGGTGATATCACTTCAGATGGAGACACACAGATATATTCACAATCTGGGAATCTATGTTGGAAAAAGAACTTGTTCATAAATAGGATGGAGATAGAAGTGGGCTGTGGGTGTGAAGGTACAAAGTTAGCTCTTAGTTGACTTATCTGAAAGAAATGGAGTTGTCATTTACTAAAGTTGAAGCACTGGAGGGGAATAGATTTATCGTATGTGGAGGGGGGCCATGTTAACTTTGGGATGTCTGTAAGATATACAAGTGAAGATATCAAAACCAGATTAAATTAATCTGGCACTCAATGAAGGTCTAGGCCAGAAAAATCTAAATTTTTAATCTTACCTTTCACTTCTAATTAAATACAATGCATGACCATGGGGAAGGGGGTATTAAAAAGTACCACAGAGTTCTTTTTCTATATGTAGAAACATACACCCCCACACACAATTATTCTTTATAAGAAATTATATTGTTTTTAATCTGATGTTTAACTTAATGTATTTTTAAGCATTTTTATCCTTCAAGGAAAGAGATTTCTTCTGAGATACATAACTTTATCACTAAGTACATAATGTTGTTTTCTACAGCTATACTGAAAATTATTAAACCAATTTGTGTTTTTATAAACGTACATAATTTCTAATATTTTGCTATAATAAGTAGTACTACAATAAACACTCTTGCCTTTCTTTGTGTGATGAAATTTATAGCTCACAAGAAATACTACACAATATGTGTGCTTAATGTATGCAGACAGGATTAAATTAATATATCACTTCTCAGCAAGAAGTGGGAAATATAGTTATTTTCTTTTTTTTGCAAATGACTATAAAGAAAGTTTTAGATTTCACTCGCAATATTACATGTTTTAAAACCTCAAGTTTACAGATAATCAATTTCAACATTAGAAATTAAAAGTTCTCAGAAGGATCTGGCTTCTAAGGAATAAAAAAAGAAAAAAAAAAATCTATTCCACTAGACTGCCTACCCTAGTCCTTTGCTAGTCCCCACTAACAGCCCTGTCAAGAATGTCAAGGTAGTGCTCACTTTGGCAGCACGTCCCCTCTGTGCAAGGATGACACACAAATTCATGAAGGTTCCATTTTTCGAGTTGTTAAGAGAGTAAGTCCTAAAAGGTCTCACCGAAAGATTTTTTTGTTTTCTTTTTATTGCATCTTTATGAGATGATAGGTGTTAACTAAATCTGCTGTGGTAATCATTTCAAAATATATATAAATCTAACCATCAGGCTGTACACCCTAAATGTATACAGCGATATATGTCCATTATTTCTCATTAAAACTGGGGAAAAAGACTATCAGGGTATTTCAGTTGTTCCTAGTAAGGTAGGAACATCTTCAGGTTCTGGAGACCTGGCTTACTTGTGTCTCCATCCACACACCTGTCTCTATCTTCGATCTCAGTTTACTTGGTTATATCATCATTTGTATATGTGAGCCCTTTTTTTCCCCAAATCAAGAACAAAAGAGAAGCGTGTGTCCGAGATAGTTTTTCTGAAAACAGCATCTGGGCCAGTATCCCAGGAAACACAGAAGTATCTGTTGGGGTATCTGCTGGGAGCCACCCCTTCAGAGGATGCACCCCCTTCTTTAATGCTTTTCTCCAAACTACTTCCATAACAACAAAAAGACACATAGGCAATCTGTTTCCTTTGAAAGTCCACTCACTGCTGAGCCTGGAGGGGGTGCTTGCTGCTCTTAGTAACAGATATCATCCAGACATTTTTAACTCCCTTTGCTGCCCCCAGTCCCACCTGCAAACTGTAAACTGAAGAAAGAGGTGTCTCAAAAACATGAAATCTTCGTTTGCCTGGTGGGATATCTTTATTCCCAAGTAATTTCTCCAAATAACACCCTTGAGTCTCTGAAAATGTAAAAATTGCCTATAGAGTCAAGGCAAATGAGGGCTAAATCCATTCATTATTTCCCTCCAGACTCTCATTCACCTCTAGCTGTAGGAAGCATCCCAAACACAGGATTGATGAAAAGTGTATAAACATATTATTCAGATACTCAGGTTGTCACAGGGAGCATTTTGTGTTCTTGATTTTAATGTAAGCAAAGCTGAGCAGTGGAAATGTTCAGGTGAAAATAGAAATTTTTCTTGCTGCAAGATAGCATTTCACATCTGAATGATTTTATTCTTTTCCTTTGAATTCCACGGCAAATTATGAAACCAGTTCGTATCTGGCATATCTTGGATCCTTACCCGTACCTTCATTACCCAGCGAGAAGCAAACATAACTGATTAGCAATCCATGGTCCTGATTTTTGCTTTGTTATGAATTGTCTTTGCATCTCTCAAGATATTCTAGATTATGTTTTGGTAACAAAGTACTCCAAACTCTCAGTTGTCAAATAGAACTTAATAGTCAACATTCAGGGACCCTGGTGGGTAGAGCAGCCATCATCTCAAATGTTGCAGTCAACATGCCAAAAGAGAAATGAGTGCTGAAGGGTTTCACAGGATAATTCAACTCTGGCCCAGAAATGGCATAGTCCAGCCACTTCTATTTGCAACTCAGCAGCTACAGCTAAACATATGGTTTCACCAAAGAGAGGCCAGGAAGTACAATCCTAACATGTTTCTGAAGGCGAAGAGCCAGAAATAGTTGAGGAATAGCAATAAGGACCATTCCATTCCTCTAAAAGAACTATTTTTTTTTTCTTTCAAAAATATTGTAGGGAAAATTGAGAAAAGCTAACTGGATAGCAAAGTATAGAAAAACATACATTTTTCATTGTTAAGACTCTGAAAAAAGTAATGTTCCATCAGCTACATGCACCATTTTTTAGCAAGTAACAATAACATGAGAGCTATTACTCTCTTATCTCCAAATGTACATAGTTTGGGACTTCTGTCATTTATATCTCACCTTTTCCAAAAAGGTTTTATGTTAACTTACAAAGATACATAAAGCAAAACAGAATAAGGAAGAATAAGGAACAGTGAGTCAGGAGAAAGAGAAAAGAAGGAGTTAAAAGACAAAGCTAACAATGAATTAGAAGCCAGTATCTGTGACAGAGGATCTGGAATGCATTTATAGAAGTCAGTGACAATTTTGGCTCTGAACACAACAGGAACTATGCAAAAAAGGAAATATGATCAAGGGTATGATACATAGCATCAACACAATAAAAGCAAAATATGTCATTACAAGAAGCATAGCCATACCCGGCCCCTGGGTACAGAAAGGAACAAAAAGTAGGTCTACAATAATCATAACACTATAAGGCTGTGTCCTATCTTTTACTTTGGTATCACAGTCACACATCACAAACATTTTTATTATTATTTTCGGGTTTACTGATAATTATTATATTGACTGTGTTTGTCAACATCCCACATCTTTATGGTCACCTAGGATATAAATGAAGCAAAGAAATAAGCTTTCTCTCCCAAATGTAACATTCATTAAACCACAGCACACAAATGGGCATAACGACTGCTGAATGTGGCCTTTAATTATTTACTTCGCACAGTACTGTTTTTGAACTTGAATTTGAATGTTTTTAGGTCTAGAATTCATCTCTCTACTTTGGCTACTTAGGCCATAACTTCTCACTACTTTCTACTATGATCCACTTTATGTCCTCCATGAAGCCCCTGAAGGAATTCAAGTTTAAGAGCCCTGGTACAATTACAGTGACTCAGTAAAATAGAATGTTTCATAAATTCAGTGTCTATTCCCTCTGTACCAGTTGCTTTGAGGAAATATAAAACAATAACTCTACTGATGTCTCTCAAACAACTAAGTCTGTTGGGGGAGATAACAGCAAAACATTTGAGAACATATAGTACTAAAATAACAACAACTATTTTATATATTTTATGGCTCTTTATATTTTAGCAAGCTATTTCACATTCATCACTGCAGTGGGTTCTTTCAGGAGCCCTATGAAACCATCAAAAGAAGGATTATAGTTCCCATTTTTCAGATAAAAACACTGAGATCCAAATAGGTAAGCTGTCTTACGTCAAGTCACAAGGCTAATCACAGACACAGTATAGTTCCATGGAACGGGCTCTCTCTTGCACAGTTGTATATCCTATACAGCACCACATACAGTAGGCATTTCATAAACATTCTCTAACAAGCAAAAGAACCTCTGGGTCAACACATACTGATTCATAAACAGGGACAGTAGAAGAAAGTTTGCAGATAAGAATGATCAAAATTCACACATCATACTATATCATACCCAGTATTTGTGAAATTTGTAAGAACGAGGCGCTATTATGATGCCAAGACATTTGTAACATGTAGGAAAAATGAAAAATCCAAGTTACCTAAAAATTTATACATAAATATAATAATCCCAAATATTCATGAAGGATATCAGTTAATACCTGAATAGCAAAATATTGGAAGCTACCCTAATGCCCACTCATAGAAGCCGGTTGATCAAAATATGGTGTATCATCACAATGGATAGTTTTATTTATTTATTTATAAGATTTTATTTATGTATTTGAGAGAGAGAGCACAAGCAGGGGGGTGAGGGTGGGGAGAAGGGCAGAGGGAGAGGGAGAAGCAGACGCCCCACTGAGGAGGGAGTCCAATGTAGGGCTCAATCCCAGGACCCTGAGATCATGATCTGAGCTGAAGGCAGATGCTTAACCAACTAAGCCATATTGGTGCCCCCACAGTGGATATTTTTAGATTGAAGTTTAAAATTTGACTAAATACATTATTTCATATGTTTAAAAGAACAAGAGAATACACAATAAATGGATATTCTATGGGAGAATGAGACGGGCTAGTACATCTTTTTTTCTTGTCTGTTCTAGTGGTTTGCATGTGTGAGAGAGAGAGTTCAAAACCAGGAAGTAGGGAAAACCCACCAAATTCAGCTATTTAAGGAAAAGTAATATAGATAAGAGTCAAAAAAAAGTCCTTCATTTGCTAAGATAACCAGGAATACACAGTTAATATACTGATGTAAGAGGTAAGGAAAAAGGGTCAAGAAACCGAATTAGTCCTAGAAAAGAAATACTGCCAATAGTTCAATTTTTATTTTTATTATGGCCGTGTTAGTGTAGGCATGCTATATCAAATAGCAATAGGAATTTTCACATACTTTTTAATTTATGCAAGCCTTATCCCTTACTCTCTCTAAAGAGAGATGTTCTTTTTTTTCATCTTTTATTTTTGAATAGTCTTTTTAAAAAATACTTAGCTTTTTTTTTTTTTAATAAATCACAAGATTACTCATAGGCAAACATTAAGAAGTTGCATTTCAATTCAGATAAATCTCAAAGTGGTACAGGGTTTCTAGGGCTGCTGTCTATCCTAAAAATATCAAATCGAGGATTACATCTGAACCAGTATGTTTATGCCATTTTCTGTACAGTAAAATTTTCTCATTCTTAAACAGAATCAAAAGGTAGCATTGTCAGTACACCCTGATTTGTTAAGTTTCCTTTAGAAAACATGAAGTTGGGGCGCCTGGGTGGCTCAGTGGGTTAAAGCCTCTGCCTTCAGCTCAGGTCATGATCTCAGGGCCCTGGGATTGAGCCCCGCATCGGGCTCTCTGCTGAGCGGGGAGCCTGCTTCCCCCTCTACCTCTGCCTGCCTCTCTGCCTACTTGTGATCTCTCTGTCAAATAAATAAATAAAATCTTTAAAAAAAAAAAAAAAAGAACAAGAAAACATGAAGTTAGAGAAACCAATGTTAATCAAGACCTACTGAGTTTTGCTGGAATTCTGGACACATATCCAATCTAAATCCCAGTTATTCTGACCTTCTTTAATAGTCCTTGACTGAATTTCCTCACATTTTCACCTCTCTTACCTGTGTAATCTCTATCCAAGGATTCTACACAATACCAAATGGCTAATGAATGAAATGGTCTTCCTGCCAGTGTATCTAAATGCCTGCTATAAAATAACTATAAAACTAATCCTTTTTAATGTACCATTCAAGTCACAAAAAGAGTTTAATAGCTACAACAGAGGTAAGTCAAAAAAGGCATTACAAAATTTACTTGATAAAGTAACTTAAAGTTACACAAGGAAAGAGACAAAATAAAATAAATTCCCCTAATGTACCGCAAATATCAACCACCACACACTACCTACAAGCCATATGTTTTTTCCATCTGTTCTGTTATCGTCAACTAAATTTATAGTATTTGGGCTATCAGAAGGATTGTCAAACACGAGCTGGGCAGGATTTTAAAACCTAGGTGTTACTGTTAGTTGCTTTTTCTTTTCTGTTTTTTTTTAAAGAAGCTACCCATCTCTATGCTCATCCCACAAGTGATGATATTTATTGGGTTCAGAGTAAGAGTCCTCCAAAATTTCTGAGGAATATAAGTTAGTCCTCAGAAAGCTTAAATTACTCCTAAAGCCACTGATACTTACTGCTTTGAATGCCTCAAATGATGACTACCGGACCGAGAAGCTGGAATTTCTGAAGATAAATATGATTCTTCTGAGTGTGGAAGTGCTGGATCTGTGGCCTTTTTTTTTTTTTTTTTCCGATTTCCAAAGGTTTTATTTCATGTATTATTTGATGTTAAACTTTCCTAGGCTCTGCATCTAACATATGTCAGTGTGCAAACTCTTATCTCATTCAAAAGAGACATGGCAGTTGAGTATCCAGAACACAGGTTAAATGCCACATGCTTCCTAGCTATGCTTAAGGAGCGGTTTCGGGCCAAGAGAAAAAGAAAGGAGCACTTGCACAAGTGAAGGATACCCCATGCGTCCTCAGACACACACTCAGGGAGCAGAGAGGTTGATGACCCTCTTCCATACAAACATGTGGGCCAAAATAGAATGCCCTTCACCCTCCATCACACTCTTAAAAAGACACGGTGAAGATTTCACACATTAACTGACCTTAAATTAATGTCAAAGAAATGAGGAGAGGAAGTTAATGCACAAAGAAATACAATTCACAAAAGAAAATATGCAATGTTTTATAAGCTGCATACATTTCAACAACAAAGTTGGGGACACAGATTTTGATTTTTGAAAACATTTATTACAAGAAGATTCCCTTTCCCATATTATTTTTTTTTTTTTTTCCCTTTCCCATATTAAAAGGAAAACATATGACTGGAGATATTCAGAGAATGGAACCTAGGTTAAATCAATTCTCAAGTCCTCATCAAATAAGGTATCAATAAAGGAAAGGTTATTTTGGAACTTAAAATTAGGGAAGCCTATACACAATTTAGATGCGGAAAGAGAAAAACAGAAGAAAAAGTGAGAATGATCATTTACATTTTACAGTCTTTAATTAAGCACATAAAACTGTACTATTTAATATATTTCTCCATGAACTTTTTGTGAAATTCAGATCTCAGCGTATCACTTACAAATCTTTTGTCTTTCTTCTGATCATCTACGCCTTTTGCACAGTTCTTGAAAACAACATCATCAAGCCCCCTTCTTTTAACTTGGAAGTTGGCCTGAGGCTGAGATGGGCCAGTGAGATTAAGGAGAGGGTTTCCACTCAAAATGTTTCCCATACGTATTCTTTCTTCTTCAGCTTTCTGTTCTTGTTCCTTCCTGGCCTGCTCTTCAGCTCTTTCTTTTTTAATTTTTTCTAGTTCTGCAAGAAGAGCTGCAGTATCATCGTCATCACTCTCCTCTTCAAAATCTTCATCTTCGTCTTCCTCATCCGTTAGAGGATCATCTGCTTCAAGGTTGGCAGCAGGAATCTGGTCTAACCGAGGCTTCTTTGATACTGACGAGGAGGTTGCATGTTCTCGTGCGGGACGATCTCTTTTTCTCTTGCAGCAGCTCGCTCTCTCTCTTCCAGCTCTCTCCTGAAGTCACTGTTGCGAACCCCTTCAGGGGCATCCTAAGTATTTTGTCTATATTTTATCTTTGTATGAGACGGTAGGTCTCTACTTGAATATTGCTTTGACAGCTGGCTCAAAACACCTTCTCCTTTTCTTCTCCCACCTCTC
>CM052883.1:140930713-140943482 GCA_028534135.1 Potos flavus
CTCCCAGAAGCCTCTGCCTCTGTGGCCTTTGACTGGTGGATTATGGTGTGTGAGAAGCAGAATTCTAAGAAGATCCCCCAATGACTGGGGCGCCTAGGTGGCTCAGTCATTAAGTGTCTGCCTTCGGCTCAGGTCATGATCCCAGGGTCCTGGGATCGAGCCCCATGTCGGGCTCTCTGCTCAGCAAGAAGCCTGCTTCTTCCTCTCCCTCTTCCCCTGCTTGTGCTCCCCTTCTTGCTGTCTCTCTCTGTCAAATAAATAAATAAAATCTTAAAAAAAAAAAAGAAGAAGAAGAAGAGCCCCCAATGATCCAAACCTCTGTAGAAGCCTCTCCCCTTGAGTTTTAGAGGCACCTGCTGATTTCTTCTAACCAACAGATTATGACAAAGGTGACAGAATGGTCCCTCCCTTAGTTAGGTTACATTATAGGGCAAAAGTGATGGAGAGTCATACAGCTGTGATTACACTACATTATATAATACTCCAGGTTAGCAGACTAAAGCAAGAGATTCTTCTGCTAGCTTGGAAGAAAATGCCATGTTGTGAGGAGGCCTGTGAGTAGTCTGCAGCAAAGAATTTCAAGGGCCTTTAGGAGCTGAGAGCAGCTCAGCAAGACAGCAGAGACCTCAGTCCTACAGCCGTCAGGAACTGAATTCTGCCAACACTATATGAGTTCAGAAGAGAACCCCAAGTCCTTGAAAGGATCACAGTCTAGCAACTAGCCTGATTGCAGGCTGGGAGACCGTGAACAGAGGCCCTGGTTACACTGTGCCTAGAGTCCTGACCCATGGAAACGGAGAAATAATAAATGTGTGTTATTTTAAATAGTTTAATTTTAAATAGTTTGTTATTTTAAATAGTTAAATTGGTGGTAATTTTTACATAGCAATAGAAAGTGAATACACTGCATGTAAGAAATATTTCTTCTAGCCTCTACCTTAAGACATGCCCCAGGTATCAAGTGCTCCTGGGTTCCCAAATTAGATACATGGAGCCGAGATACCCCAGCTTTCTCACTGACCCAAGCCTAAAGCAGAGACACTTCAGCTGACTCATGAGAGAATAAATATCTACTGTTGTACACCGCTAACATCCGGTGGTTATTTCTTACACACATTACCATCACTTTGAATTCAGAAAATACCATTTGATGCAACTTTTTTAACCAATTCTGTTTAAGTTAGATAATGTCCCAAATACCCCCAAAATATCATGTACTATAAGATCAAAGACAAAAAAATCAGGTCCATCATATACTGGGCTCTAAAGGAAAATAGAGGATGACTATCAAATCACTCAGAGGTGGTCAGCTAGTAACTAACGCTCTTGTACTCATTAACAACTTAAGTCAAAGAATTCAAAATAATGAAAATATCATTTGACAATACATTCCTAAACTGTCATTTCAGGAAGTTAAAATTCTTATGGAAAACATTTTTTAAACTATCTCTAATCTCAATCTTAAGTACTGACAGCATGAACAATAGAGATTTTACTCAAAATTTTAAATTTCATAGGAAAACTACTTCATGTACCAGAGGAAGAAGTTGTTGAAATTATGGCACATGTACAAAATAAAATATATTTCAGGTAAAATGCTCGAGGGCAGATATATTTTTAATGTACCCTGAATTCAGATTCATGGTATACTCTTTTCTCATATACATATATAATATTCAAAGTACTCTTAACTGGGAAAGGAGTAAAAACACTACTTCAAAGCATGCTGCTAAACTAAGATGGCTTTCAATTCGGGTATAAAAATGTGCCTCGGAATACTTCTAGGACCAATGTCATCACACAATTACATGCAGTGGATTACATAAAAGACACTAATTACATCAGGACAATATAACATACTGAGAATAGATGGTCTTACATTATAGACAAATGGCAACTGTGGGAGCTGAATTAAATTGTCCTTTAAGATTACTAAAAAAAAAAATATGTGTATATGTAAGTGATATATATCTACATGTATCGCATATCTATATATACACATACATGTACATATATATCTCCCATGGGCCTGTGAACCATGCCTAAAATGATCCCAGGTAAGAACTGCATTTAATGCTGCCTTTCATTACACTGGACAAGAAGAAGGTGAGATAGAGAAGCTAAGATCTGATGAGCAATAAGGAGAGGCAAAGCAAATTCCATAGAGTAAATAAAGGTCTTCCTAACCTTTTAGTTTTTATCAACTACTTTCAAAAATGTAACTTTCAGGGGCGCCTGGGTGGCTCAGTGTGTTAGAGCCTCTGCCTTCGGCTCAGGTCATGATCTCAGGGTCCTGGGATCGAGCCCCACATCAGGCTCTCCGCTCAGTGGGGAGCCTGCTTCCCCCCTCTCTCTGCCTGCCTCTCTGCCTACTTGTGATCTCTCTGTCAAATAAATAAATAAAATCTTTAAAAAAAATAAAAATGTAATTTTCAAATGAAGTGAACGTTTTTTAAATGCTAAATTATAAACATTGAAAAAATCAAGAATTTTACTTTCTCATTCTGTGATAAACCATGATTTAATCAAAAACTACTTAGAGAAAAAAAACTACTCTGTAAAAGTAAACGCTAAAGCCCAAGAGTCCCTCTTACGAGTAACTTTAGGTAATTAGAGTCTTTCCCTGCACCTCTAAGCCACTCCTACTAAAACATCTGCAAAGTTAAATATATTGAATATTTTTAAAGAGATGGCCTGGGACCTAGGCTATGGTAGTTTTCTTATCCTGAGGGATGTTATATCTGTAATTACTAGTTCTATTTCCTTATTTGTTTACAGCATATGAATAATGCTCCATGATACATTAATCTCCAGACTTTTTTTGAAATCACGGCTTCAGAACAAAGTTAAGTACACACACAACACTGTGGGAGTTTAGCAAATGTGATAGTGTCGGCAAAAATTATGTGTGCACAGTGAGCTTTTGTGCCCTACTCATCTTAAAAAAAAAATCAGTGATTGTATACCTTCAATTGTTCCTTAGTTCTTAAACTGTTAAATTTCTTTCATTATAATTCTCTCAGAAGGGAACATTTCTTTGTCAAGAAATATGATAACCTAGCACCCAAGAATTAATTCTGTTTTAAACTTATAACTGCATTTATTTTACACTGCATTTCTTCAAAAGAATATCCCATTTACTTTCTCCTCTGAACATACTGGAGGTGGTATGTGTGTGGATACGTGTGTGTATATATATATATGTGTGTATGTGTGTGTGTAATTCTATTTTATATATATATGGCTATGGAGAGGTATGCGCGCATGCGTGTGTGTGTGTGTGTGTGTGTGTGTGTGTGTGTGTGTGTGTGTGTCTTGAAAAGAATTCTTAAATCTCCCTTATTGGTATAAACCACTGATACGCATGGTTTGGTTAAATTACCCCTGTCAGGTTTATTATCTACTCTTTTTCCCTGCTGTTAGCATGTGTAATTGTATGGTTTTAAGAACTTGAATGACTCACCATAAAGCAAGCTGAAAAAATAAGGGACAGATGTGTTTCTATGTATTTTCTGAGGGTTGCTAGGACGGGAGCCCTTTCAGCTTATTTCGGAATCTCATCTCAGAGGTAGCTTTTGCCTCCTTCGCTTACATCTCCTCCCCAGTCCTCAAACACCTCAACCACCAGAGGGATGGGATGCTCACCCTATAAATGCCACCCACCAACCTGAATGAGGGCACAAACAATAATACAATGGCTACCCATCAGCAAGAGAAAGGATTACTGCCATCTCCTGGGAACCTCCCTGTGCACAAAAGATAAAGCAAAGTGACTTCCTCCTCTTCCAGAGATGATTAATAGGAGACAACCTCACAGATCGTTTGTGGTAAAAGATCATAAACAGGACTAGGACTGTTGATCAGATTTCAAAACTTTGGTCTTGATCCTTTAACCCCATGGTTAACATAACCAGAAGCAGGCAGCAGCCAGAAGCTTTAACAAGAGGTCAAACTGACAGCCAGAGAGTTGAACTTTTACAGTTTCAGGGTCAAACAACCTGTCAACAGCGTCAAATTCCCTCTGTAACAGCAGCCCTGTAAACTCGACATTGAGTAAATGTCTTGTAGTGGGGCTGCTGGCAAAACAGTGTTTTATCTTTAAATGAAAAACATCTTAGTAATGAGCTGCTAACTGCTTTAAGCCCTGTTATTACACTTCCAGAGGGAAGTGGCCCTCCGTTTGAGGGTACGAGGATTCCTTATCTACCCCTGTCAACTTGGGGGCCTTTTGTGATTTTCCTCTCACTTTCATTACTAGCCAATTGAAAAGAACACAGTATCTTCCATGAGTTGCAATTAGACGCTAATTTAGAAGATGATGTTAACCCAGATAGGAAAGTGCTGTAAAGTTCATTTTGACCTGGGGATTACATCACCCATTACCGGGGAGACAACAAATGAAACTATGTATCTAGTCTCTGCCTTCAGTATCACCTAATTTCTTCTTAAGTATATACAAGACACACACTTAACGAAAATAATTTTTTTTCCGCCTTCTGGAGAGAGAGAACAGGAGCGGAGAGGGGCAGAAAGGGAGAGAAAAAATCGTAAGCAGGCTCCTCACTGAGCATGGAGCCCCACACAGGGTTCAATCTCACGACCTGAGATCATGACTGGAGCTGAAATCAAGAGTCAGATGCTTAACTAACTGAGCCACTCCAGCTCCCCAAAGAAAACTGAATAGTGTGCAACGTTCTAAATGCAGCACAAGCCATTCAAGGTGCACTTGAGTAATACAGCAGTTGAATGACACCTGCTGAAGGAGTGGTAGGAGTTTACTATTATTCTACAGGCTTTCAAAAGCACGTGGTTTTAATTGGCAGGTTCCAAGTTGGCAGAGAGCACTGAAGAATCATTCCAGCAATGCAGAGGTGTGAGCAAGCAATGCAAAGTCACAAAGAGTTTAATAATGAAGTCGGCCTGGAAAAATATGAGCCAAAGATTTCTACAACTGGGTTTGGTCACTCATCAGCAGAATCCTCAGGGAACTAGGATCTCTCTCACAGGCTGATTATTAAATGAGATTATGTATACTAAAAAGTGCCTATTCTGCAAAAACCCTATGCTGATATTATCTGCTTAATTGCTATTAATATTATATATTATAAAAGTAAATATATCTCATAAAAAATGCAGAAATATTTAAATGCATGGTCACAGTTTCTTGTACTTGTCTCACACCAGTCCCTGGGCAGGGGTGAGGGTGAACTGTTTACAACTTGATCTCTACATGTCCTGGGTTTTTTCCTATGCTTATACAACAATACATATTATTTTACAAAAATGGAAATTTTGGGGCACCTGGGTGGCTCAGTGGTTTAAGCCTCTGCCTTCAGCTCAGGTCATGATCTCAGGGACCTGGGATGGAGCCCTGCATCAGGCTCTCTGCTCAGCAGGGAGCCTGCTTCCCCCTCTCCCTCTTCCTGCCTCTCTGCCTACTTGTGATTTCTCTCTCTCTGTCAAATAAATAAATAAAATCTTTAAAAATAAAAAATAAAAAAATTTTTTTTAAAAATGGAAATTTTGCTCTCAACTTGTTTTCACTTAATATATCGTAATTCTTTCTCGTGTCATCTCTGAATATGTTTATATGAATGTACTGTAATCAGTTTTACCTTACCCTATTGATGAACTATATATATATATATATATATATATATATATATAAGTTCATTATATCATTAAGGACATATATAAGCATTTTATGAAGGACTTTAAGATAAAATCTTAAAAGTGGAGTTGCTGGCTAAAAGTTATACAATTTTAAAATTATAGTAATTATCATATGTTGCTTTAAAATGTCGAACCAATCTGTTATCCAAAAAGAAAACATTGTATAAGAACGTCAATTTTTTTCATAACATTTTTATATAGTGTCTTAAACTTTTTATTCTAACATAATAGATTCACATGTCCTTATAAACAAAATAGAGAGGTGCCTGGGTGGCTCAGTCAGTTAAGCATCTGACTCTTGATTTCGGCTCAGGTCCTGATCCCAGGGTCATGCGATCCAGTCCTGAGTTGGGCGCCATGCTGCTTAAGATTCTCCCACTCCCTCTGCCCTTTCCCTCCTTTCTCTTTCTCTTTCTTTTTCTCTTTCTTTCTCTCTCTCTCTCCCTCTCTCAAAAAACAAACAAAACCAATAGGGGCACCTGGGTGGCTCAGTTGGTTAAGCACCCAACTCTTGGTTTTGGCTCAGTAATGATTTTGCAGTCATGAGATCAAGTTCTTCGTCAGGCTCTGTGCTCAGTGGAGTGTCTGCTTCAGATTCTCTTTCTCCTTCCCGCTCACACTCTCATGCTCTCTCTCTCTCTCTCTAATAAAATCTTAAAAAAAAGAAAAAAATAGAGATCCCCTATACTGTGTACCCAGTATCCCCCAAAGGTAACATATTATAAAACTACAATACACGAGGTGCCTGGGTGACTCAGTCGTTAAGCGTCTGCCTTCTGCTCAGGTCATGATCCCAGGATCCTGGGATTGAGCCCCGCATCAGGCTCCCTGCTCAGCGGAAGCCTGCTTCTCCCTCTCCCACTTCCCCTGCTTGTGTTCCCTCTCTCACTGGGTCTCTCTTTGTCAAATAAATAAATAAAATCTTTTAAAAGAAAATTACAATATTACAACCAGGATATGACATTGATACTCCAGATACAGACCATTTCTATCGCCACTAAGATTCATATGTTGCCCTTTTATAACCACATCCAATTCCCTCCTATTCCCAACCCCCTCCTTAACCTCTAGAAACCACTAGTCTGCTTTCCTTCTCTATAATTTTATGACTTCAAAAATGTTATAAATGTTATTATACAGTATGCAACCTTTTGAGAATGGTTTTTCAGTCAGCATTAATAGCCTTGAGATCCATCCAAGTTATTACACTAATAGGTTTTTTTTTTCCTTTTTTTTATTGCTGAATAGTATTCCATGGTATGAATGTACCATCATTTAATCACTGCCCTATTTTAGTTGTTTCCAGTTTTTGGCTATTATGAATAAAAATTTCTACAACTATGTTAAATAAAAGTAGTGAGAGCAGACATCCTTGTTTTATTCTCAATTTTATGGAGAAAGCATTCAGTCCTTCACCATTAAGTAGAATGTTAGTTGTAGATTTTTTGTAATGTAGGAGTGTTCTTTATCAAGTTGAGACAATTCCTCTTCATTACCAATTTACTGAGTTTCTATCATGATTAGATGTAGGACCTTGTTAAATGCTTTCTTTTTCTTCAGCTGAGAAAATCATAGGATTTGGGACACCTAGGTGGCTCAGTCAGTTAAGCATCTGCCTACAGCTCAGGTCATGATCCCAACCAGGGTCCTGGCATCAAGTCCCACATCAGGCAACTTGCCCAGCAGGGAGCCTGCTTCTCCCTCTGCTCCCCCTGCTTGTGCTCACGCATGCTAACAAATAAATAAAATCTTAAAAAAAAAAAAAAAAGAAAGAAAGAAAATCAGGGGTGCCTGGGTGGCTCAGTCGTTAAGCATCTGCCTTCAGCTCAGATCATGATCCCAGGGTCCTGAGATCAAGCCCCACATCAGGTTCCCTGCTCAGCAAGAAGCCTACTTCTCCCTCTCCCATGCCACCTGCTTGTGTTCCCTCTCTCACCGTTTCTCTGTCAAATAAATAAAACCTTTTAAAAAATAAATAAACAAAATTAAATTTTAAAAAAATCATAGGATTTATCTTTGTTAGTCTGTTAACAAGATAGATTACATTGACTGATTTTCAAATACTGACCCAATCTTACATAAATGGAATAAATCCTACTTGGTCATGTTGTATAATTCTTTTTTACTTTGTTGGTTCAGTTTGCTAATATTTTAAGAATCTTTGTTTCTAAGTTCATGAGAGAGATTCATCTGTGGTTTTCTTTTTTTGCATTGTCTTGTTCTGTTTTTGACATCGGAGAAATCCTAGCCTTAGAAAATGAGATGGTAGTAGTCTGGAGATACTGCAAAATTGATAGAGATAGTGTAAAATTGATGTTTAATCTTTTTAAATGTTTGGTAGAATTCTTCAGTGAAACCATCTAGGCCTGAAGATTTCCTTTTGGGGAGTTTTTAAACTATAAATTTAATTTTCCTCATAGACACAGAAGTAGTCAAATTATTCACAACTTATTGGGTAAGTTGTAACAGTTTGTGTTTTTCAAGGAATTGGTCTATTTCATCTAAGTTGTCAAGTTTATGTACAGAGAGCTGTTTATTATCCTTTGCAGTGTTATTACTTTTCCCATTCCTGATATCGATGATCCGTTTCATCTTTCATCTTTCTTTTTAATCTTTCTAGAAGTTGGTCAGTTTTATTGTCATTCTGGAGAAGCAGTTCTTTGTCTTACTGATTTTCTCTACCATTTTTCTGATTTCAGTGCCTACTTCAACAGCACATATATTTTCTGATTTTGATTTCATTGATTTTTGGCTTCTTTTTACTTTGGATTTTGCTTTTTTTCTGGGTTCTTAAGGCAGGAACTGAGATTACTGATTTGAGACTTTTCCTCTTTTCTAATGTATGCATTATTGCTACAAATTTTGCTCTTAGTAATGCTTTAGCTACTATGAATTTTGATATGTTGTTTTTTCATTTTAATTCAATGTATTTTTAATTTCCCTGGGAACTTGCTCTTTGACCTATGAATTATTCAGCAATGTTTTGTCGAATCTGTTTAGAAATTTTTCTATTATTGATTTTTTTTCTTAAGATATTTTACTTATTTACTTGAGAGAGAGCATAGAGGGAGAGGGAGAAGCTGACTCCCCACTGAGCAGAGAGCCTGATGTGGGGCTGGATCCCAGGACCCTGGGATCATTACCTGAGCCAAAGGCAGACAATTAAAAGGAGCGAGTTAGCCAGGCGCCCCTACTATTGATTTCTAATCTGTGTACATTTTGGTCACAGAAAACACAATTCCAATGCTGTTAAATTTGTTAATATTTGTTTAATGACCCAGAATATAGTCTATCTTGGTATATGTTTCAGATAGCACTGTTTTTAATCTTTGCAAAATATATAGGTAAAAATGAATCTCAAACTTAGGCTATTTTTAAATTAGTAAATATGAATTTTTTCCTATGTTTATTAGCCTTTTATAATTCCATTACATGCCGATGTCCTTTATCCATTTTTAATTTGGTTGACTTTTTATTAATGTGTAGGGGCCTTATATGTTAAGAATATCAGGTGTCAAATATTTTCCCCCATTTGCAGGTTAGTCTTTCAGTATCTTTTACTGTGGTTTTTACATATACAAATTTAAAGTCTTAGGTATTTTATCAGCATTTCCCTTTGCATCTTTGTTTTCACTGCATGCATAAAAAGACCAATATACTTTCAAAATATTATGTATTTTTATAATTCTTATCACTGCATTTTAACACTAAAATTTGTTTTCCCGAAGTGTTTTTAACAATGATAATTCTATCATAATACTTCCATAGATAATACAAAACTAATATAATACTTGATTGGGGAATAATTCATATCTATATTTGAATAGAACAGTGATTATTCATCCATTAAATACAGGAAAGAGCTATCATGTAATGCATACTTTAAATGTACCAGAAATTTTCTTAGGTAGTTTATATTCTTTGATTTACATCTTACGACAACTCTATGAGTTAAAGCCTTCCCATTTTATGAAGAAAATGAAAGCCTAAAGCTTTAAATAATTTGCTAGAGCTGGGACAATGTTGGGATTCAAATCCAGGCATGTCTAATGCCCAAACCTGTGATCTTTCTACTGCACTCCTTGGCTCCCACACTTGATATGTAAAAGACACTGTGAGCAGTACAGAGGATAACAAAACTTAGTCACTGTCTTCATAGAGCAATTAATGTTACATTTTTCTTAAAGATTTTATTTATTTACTTGACAGAGAGAGAGAGATCACAAGCAGGCAGAGGGGGGGGGGAAGCAGATTCCCTGCTGAGCAGAGAGCCCGAAGCGGGGCTCGATTCCAGGACCCCGAGATCATGACCCGGGCCGAAGGCAGAGGTTTTAACCCACTGAGCCACCCAGGCGCCCCTTAATGTTACATTTTAACAGGGACTTATAATTTTCAAAGCACACTGGCATTCAACGATTTATTTACCATGTTCTACCTCTCAGATGCTAGGACTATTGATAACACATAAAATGTAGTAAGTCCTTGTCTTTCTATGAGCTACAGTGTGTATGTTTTCATCCCATTTTTAGAATAGGAATCCAAAACAGAGGTTACAAGTATGCCTTTCACTTGCCTACACGAGCATAATTTAAAACTGCCAGTGACACTTCAAACACAGGTCCTCTTACTTCCACTACAAATGACCACCTTCACTGGTGGACTTCAGCTCACTTCCAATGCAAACCTAGAAGCTCCAACAAGACACCCGGGAGAAGGAATGTGAAACTGCAATGGAGCATCAGAAGCCTTCTCGGGCTAAGGGAAATGCAAGCTACACCCTGGCTGTTCTCCCATTTCCTGAGTCCCTCAGGGGCTGGGATGATCTAGAATTTTGTCAGTGATCCCTTCTGGTGGTGTGACTCAGCTTTTGTCAGAGGCAAGTATTTTTACTTGCTAATATTTTTAACAGCAATTAGTATTACCTGCTGATTAAAGCTGATACTTTCAACAGCTTTATAGAGATATCATTCACATACAATTCACCCATTTAAAAGGTACAGTTCAGTTCAGTGGCATTTAGTATATTCAGTTATAGAACCATCACCACAGTCAGTTTTAGAACAGTTCCATCACCCTAAGAAACTATATATCCCTTAGCTTATAACCCTTATAACTCCCCAGCCCAAAGCAAACGCTATTTTGTTTTCTGTCTCCACAGTTTTACCTATTTTGGACATTCCATATAAATGGAATAAAATATGTGGAACAGTTGATATTTCACAAACAGAAAAAGCTATCTCACCAGGAACTTGATTTAAAAAACTGGTAAAGCAATGTCCAAGGTGGATAAATATCAGAAAGGTTGGTATAAAGTCTATGATCTATTAAATATCAGAGAATCATGAAGAAAGCTTATAGCAAACATTGTTTACTTGTGATTGAGTACCCCTGCCTCTGATTCTTCTGTAGAGTCATTCTCCATATATGAACATCACGATTTGTTTCAATTCTAAGCAAAACTGTTTATGTCAATATCTCAACAGTTTTTTTTCCTCCTCTTAATATCTGTTCCAATTTCTCCTCTGCTACAGCTCCCTCATCCACCCACTCCCACAGGACCTTAATTTAGGGGAATTTGACACTGGCTTTCCCACATAATTTCTCCTTTAAGTCTTGATTATCAGTAGCAACAGAAGATGCCTTGAAGACAGAGAAGAAGAGTTGAAAGTTATGAACAATCCTATTTATTGAAAGAGTGCTCAAGCCCTATTAATATACATCCTCAAGTCCTCTTCCCAAGATGTCAAAGGATCCTTAAAAAGCAAGTTATCACCCAGACCTAGCTACGCAGTTTTAGAATGCACTGATTTCACTCTCTCAGCAAAGGTAATCCCTGTCCATTTAGAAAAAAAATAAAGACAAATGTACAAACGTACAATTCAATGAGATCTGAAGGAAATCTAAAACCCATTGACTACACAGTCAAGTTATGGACCATTTCCTTTACCCAGCTCTACTGGGCTCACATTCAACCACCTCATCCCTCTAGTTACTGTCTGGTATCTACTAGTCAGATTAGCTTTGCCTATTCTTGAGTTTCAGACACACTGCATCATATAATATGTACTCTTGTATCTGGGTTCTCTGTCAACATATTGCTTTCGAGATTCATCCATATTATTTCATAAAACAGTAACTCATTCCTTTTTTATTGCTAATTAGTATTTCATGTATGAAATATATAGAAAGTAATCTATTTCTTTGGTTGATCGACATTAACAGTTTTTCTCTTTGTGGGTTATTATGAATACAGCTACTATGGATAGTCTATCTGAGGACTTATGTATTTGTTTCTCCTGGGCAAATTCTTAATATCACTGGTCTGTTGCTTAACTTAGTTAAAAACTGCCAGTTTTCCAAAGTGGTTATACCATTTTATAGTCCCACCAGCAATGTATGGGAGTGCCAGTTGTTCCACATCCTAAATAACATTTGGAAAATTTAATCTTCTTAATTTTAGTTATTCTAGATGTGAAATGGTCTCTCATTGCAGTTTGAATTTGCATTTTTTTGATGACTCATGTTGAGCACCTTACAGATCATTCACAAATCTTTTGCAAAGTATATGTTCAAGCCTTCTGCTATTTTGGTTTTTTTTTTTAATTAAATTCAATAAGCCAATGTATAGTACATCATTAGTTTCAGATGCAGAGTTTAGTAATTCTTCAGCTGCATATAACACTCAGTGCTCATCACGTCACATTCCCTCCTTAATACCCATCACCCAGTTACTCCATTCCCTCTCTATTGTGATGCATTAGTCTTTGAACATTCTTACACCAATGCCATACTCTTCTGACTACTGCAGATTTATAGTAAGTCTTTGAGTACTATAAGTGCCCATACTTGGTTCTTCTTTTTCAAAACTGGTCAGCTACTTTGGATCCTTTGTCTCTTTCACATTTTATAATCAAACTGCCATTTTCTAAAAGGAATAGTTTGTCGGACTTTTATTGGAATTGCACTGAATCTAAAAAATCAATTTAAGGAAAGGTAGTATCTTAAAACTCCTAAGTTTTCAAATCCATGACTATGGTATACCTGTCTTTATTTAGGTCTTTAATTTCTTTCAGCAATGATTTTCATTTTTTTTTTT
>CM052883.1:140943582-140979447 GCA_028534135.1 Potos flavus
GTAAATTAGATTATCAGTTGTTTGGTACTAGTATAAAAATACATTTTTGTATATTGACCTTGTATCCTCAAAGTTTTCTATCTTCACATTTTTAATAGTAATTTGTAAGCTATGTACATAATCATGCCATCTAGAATGTTGGATAAAAGTGAGGAAGAGACATCCTTGCTTTGTCTTTAATCTTAAGGGAAAATCATTCATTATTTCACCATTAAGTAAGATTTTTATCTGATTGAGGTAGTTCCCATCTATTTCTAGTTCACTGAGAGGTTACATCAATAAATGGTTGTTACATTTTGAAAAATATTTTCTCTGCATCTTCTGTGATGATCACATACATGTTTTTTTATCCTTTCATTCATTTTACTGGTTTTTGAATTAAAATAACATTTGCATTCTGGGAATAAATTCATTTGGTCATTTTATATGTTAGTAGACTCAGTTTCCTAATATTTTCATAAGGATTTCATAAGCAACCTTTTTCCATAATTTTGTTTTCCAATAATGTCTTGAAAGATATGGGTATCTGCATTATATTGATCTAAAAAGTATGGCTCTCTTTGAAAAGTAAATCTATATATTTATAACAAGTTAATCTAATGGATGAAATTATAAGATTAAGAATTTAGAAGATGCATCAAACCACATTAAATTCCAAGTAGCTACAAACAAAACTGCCTTCAAAATATATCGTGAGAATGAAGAACAACTTCAGAAAGCACTAAGCTGCTTTAGACGAACATTCTCATCTTATGGAAAACACAAAGCTTCTCTGGAAAAGAAGAGCAAACAAACTCATCAAAAAGAAAAAAATATTAGGAAAGTCTGAAGTGACACTGAGAAAAATCAAAGTGATAAAGAAAATCAGATGAAGCTTTGGAGTAATAATTATTCTGGGATGAAAGACTGGGCTGCTGTTCTTGGAGAAGGCTGCTGTTCTTAGATAGTGAGAAGCTGACATTGCATATAATGGATAAATGAGAAAACGGGGACCACTTATAAGACCAATGCAAATAAGTTCGAAGAAACTGATACAGTGGAGTTAAATTTTATTTAAGAACTATGGAAGGGGACACCTGGGTGGCTTAGTCAGTTAAGCATCTGCCTTCGGCTCAGGTCATGATTCAGGGGTCCTGGGATCGAGTCCCTCATCAGGCTTCTTGCTCAGCTGGGAGCCTGCTTCTCCCTCTGCCTACCACTCTCCCTGCTTATGTTTGCATGTGCACTCTTCTCTCTCTGACAAATTAATAAATAAAATCTTTAAAACAAAACAAAACAAAACAAAACACAACTTCGGAAGAAAAAGGAAGCTAAATGTATTTAAATTGAATAAAATAATCGATGTAGTTAATGATCCTCAAAGTCAAACCAAGAAAGACTAGCCACAGTCAGAAAGAGAGCAGAAATTCCAATTCCTTCCTGAATAGCACTGAGGAAATAAATTTTCACTAAATACCCAATTTAGAAAGAATTTACCATAGAAAAATAGAAAGGAATCTTTTCAAAGATGAAAAGATCAGTCACACATGTAAAGAGCTGGTCACCTATAAAATTCAAAATTCTTTCAGAAAAAGTCAAAAGAATCACTCGCTATTATCAAACCCAGCTTTGTTGCCGAGAGAAACTGTGTTAACTTAGGAAAATCCATGCATGAGATAAAAAATTACTGGAAAAGAATGTAAGTGCTTCAGGGGCGCCTGGGTGGCTCAGTGGGTTAAAGCCTCTGCCTTCGGCTCAGGTCATGATCTCAGGGTCCTGGGATCGAGCCCCACATTGGGCTCTCTGCTCAGCAGGGAGCCTGCCTCCCCCTCTCTCTCTGCCTGCCTCTCTGCCTACTTGTGATATCTCTCTCTGTCAAATAAATAAATAAAAAAAATCTTAAAAAAAAAAAAGAATGTAAGTGCTTCAAAAAGTATCCTTAATGTTCCTGATATTCTAAATGGGGCATTTGGCTGGTGAAGACTACCAGTGAATTGTGTGGCCAACTGGGTCCCTGAGGAGGAAGGAATATCAGGCTGTGATGGGATCCAAGTCCAGTGCCAGGTTTGGACCAGGTATCAGCTTCTCAGGGTCAGGAAAATGGGAACAAGATAGCTCCATTTGACCAACTTTGCTCTCCAATTTCTCCTAAACACAGAGTTTGTCCTAGCCCCCCTCACACTGGCAGATACTAGAGAACGTCTTTAGATTCAACCCCCTCTCTGCCACTCTCCACATACATACAACTCCTGGCCCTAAGTCCTCTACCTCACCTCCCACCAGACGAATCCCAGGGAGATGCTTCTGAGAAGAAAAAACTGAGGAAGCACTGGGGAATCATCTCCACCAAGGTACTTCTCTGTCTAGCACATTCTCCAACAATAAGAAAGGTCTCCACAGCAACTACTATATGATCTCAAAACATATCGTAGATTACCCTTTGAATTGATGCCACTTTCCAATGAGTCTACTTCTAAAAATCCAGAACCACAGGAAGGTTTTCTCTTTCAACTAATTTTTTTCTCTTCTAGTTCCATTGCTAATAGCAATTAAGTAATATGATGGCTCAAATGAAAGTCATTATGATTTAAGGTAATATTTATAACTGAAAATTATTTAAAAATGAGTCTTAAAAGTTAACTGCTTCCATTTTTCCTATATGTAGGTATATAATTAATGCATGTCTTGCTATTGACAAGTTTACTGAAATACTCCAGAAACACAGCAAGATTTTTTTGTCTTCTAAAATAATTTTTAATTTTTTCTCTCGTTTTATTACTCTTATTTTAGTAATTATATAGTATGTCAAATGGGAACTTGAAAGAATTCCTGAGATAGTGTTTTATAATGGTATATTAAATGTAGATATTATTAGTAAATTATTTCTATCTTATTTGATTTACAGGTATTGTAAGCACACCAATATTTGTTATTACGATTTAATAAATTTTCTATATTGATCTGAAAATCACACAAAAATTTTGCCTCTTCTATTTAATTTTCTTAGTTTTACTACTGTAAGTAAATGATTACACACACACAAATATATATATTAATTAT
Organism: Potos flavus; assembly: GCA_028534135.1. Lineage (NCBI taxonomy): Eukaryota > Metazoa > Chordata > Mammalia > Carnivora > Procyonidae > Potos > Potos flavus. Next base: position 140,946,622 of record CM052883.1, read on the forward strand.
AATAATGTAATATTTATATATATATGTGTGTGTATGTGTGTGGAAAAATTAAGTGTCCGGGGCACCGGGGTGGCTTAGTCGGTTATGCTTCTGCCTTCAGCTCAGGTCATAATCCCAGGGTCCTGGGATCCAGCCCTGAGGCAGGCTCCCTGCTCAGCAGGGAATCTGCTTCTCCCTCACCCTCTATTTGTGCACTCTCTCTCACTTCTAATAAACAAAGTCTTAAAAGAAAAGGAAAGGAAAGGAAAGAAAAGAAAAGAAAAATTAAGTGTCCGACTGATGAATTATCCAATAGAGGAATTTGTTACAAAATCAACTGTCAAATAACAGTATAAATAGAACCAAATGTAATAATTCAAAACAGAAGACAATCTAAAAACCTTGTCAACCTGACTTTAGAATGCTTAATTTTTTTATACATAATATAAGCTCATTAAATTTTCTGTAGTCTACAAGGGCACCTGTGTGGCTCAGTAAGTTAAGCACCTGCCTTCAGCTCAGGTCATGATCTCAGGGTTCTGGGATCAAGCCCCATATCGAGCTCCTTACTCAGCGGGGAATCTGCTTCTCCTTCTGCCCTTCCTCTCCCACCCCATTCATGCTTACTTGCTCTCTCTCATGTTCTTTCTCTCAAATAAATAAAGATCTCATCATAGCAGAACACAATTTTACTATCATGTTGATCTCTAAAGGTCAACAACTTCAAGTCTAATGTGGCCTATCCCAAAAATTAAGCCTAATTTTTTTCTTCTCCTTTTGAACAGGTCATCGACTTTCCCCACATGGATTTCTTTCTGTAATAACCACATAGTAAGGCCTAAATCTTCCTAATACTTTTTCCCTTTAGACTTTTTCCTCTCCTACCCTGGCCCCACTTAAGAGTTCATTATAATTCATATTCCTTTGACTTTATTTCTTTCCCTGGGCTTTGTTTTCTGACTCCATTTCTTAAATGATAAATCAGAGACTTTCGTCTTTTACTTCTTTCACCATTAAAGCATCCTTCATCCTCTCCTCTTAACTGTGAAGAATCTTCTTTTATGCCCCAGACCAGGAGACCCTACCCATTTCTTGGGCTCTTTCTTCCACGTCACAAGCTAAAATTCCTTTTAAAGTGCATCAATATAGAGTAGATCATTCAAATGACAATTAAAATGGATTTAAGTTTAATCGGACCACTTACATCTCAAGGAAATCTAACAAGAAAGCCTCTCATCTCAATATACCCCCAAGAAAGGTAGTTTTTTGAAAAAAGTGGGCAAGCAAAAATGTGCTGGGTGGCAGAAGGCATGCTGGGTGGCAGAAGGCAAGCTTTTATGTAATGAATAACTCGCTCTCAAATATTTGGGAATTTACCCTATTTAGCATTATTTTTATTAAGACAGCATGTTCTCCCACATTAGCATTTTAATACCATTGACCAAAATTCAATTGTGCTCTTTCTATAAAGCTACCATCCAAGATCATGAAACTGAAGCTGCAAAAATGACTCAGTTGAGTGATGCGGGTTATGTTGCTTAACGTCTGTAAGCCTCAGCTGCCTTACCTATGAACTAGAGATCATAATGACCACCCACCTCCCAGGATTGTCCTAAGGTTCAAAAGTAATAACGTTATCCCTTTCACACACTCTGATCCAGCCACATCAACTCACCTGTCATCCCAGGCAAGTTATCAAAATTCCTGGTTTTGGGGAATACTCTTCTGCCTGACTGTTCTGTCTGCCTCCTCCTTCCTGGCCAAGCATAATATCCTCCTCACTTGCAAAGGCTCAGTTCAAATGTAATATTCTCTGGCAAACTTTCCAGCAGCAAAAGTAGCTGCTTCGCTCAGCCCTTTTGTGTTGTGTGCAAATCTCAAGTAAAGCCTGCATCAAAATATGACTGCTTTCATGTCTGAATTCTTCACTGGGGTTGTTAATTCCATAAGAATAAGCAAGTGTCGGGGCGCCTGGGTGGCTCAGTGGGTTAAAGCCTCTGCCTTCAGCTCAGGTCATGATCTCAGGGTCCTGGGATTGAGCCCTGCATCGGGCTCTCTGCTCAGCGGGGGCCTGCTTCCCTCTCTCTCTCTGCCTGCCTCTCTGCCTACTTGTGATCTCTCTCTCTCTGTCAAATAAACAAATAAAATCTTTAAAAAAAAAAAAAAAGAATAAGCAAGTGTCTTAGTTGCCTTTGTGTCTACCACCTATCACATTCCCAGAGCCTACCACAGTGCTTGACACATATTTGACATTCAATAAATATTTGTTGACTATTAAAATTCTGTCTTAATTCCTAGTACCAACAGACATCTAAATCAACCTGCTGACTGGTAAATGCATAGCCCATTATATAGAAATTAGAGGAACATGGGCACTAATTCCACCATTACAGCTTCCACTTGTTGTAGCTATCAGAAAATCAAGATGCTATTTCAGCAAAATATGGAACTATTTCTAAACCAAGAATTTTTGACAGACCCCATGGTTATCTATTGGATTGTGTTAACTTACTGTTGACCCATTTGCATTTCAGCAACTAGATCCTCCCTTACTAATAATTCAGCTGCATTAATTTTTCCATATTCAGTGTAGTGAGTATTCTCTCTCTAACCTCACTATTTGGGGTTTGTGAAATAGGATATTCATATTAAAACCAACAAGAATTTGTGGTTACATGGCTTTGAGTATACCAGAAATGGAGTTCGCATTTGTAATGTGCCTCAACCCATGTTGTTTGTATACCTCTACTGGATCATGTCTGAAATAAGTTTTCTAAAATCTAGGTATTCATCACAGACCATAAAGTAAGATAAATTGAATTATAATTTTATTTCTGGGTAATAAGTAAGTTGAGGATGATGTGTTCCATCTTTTGATGGAATGCAAATTTACCATTAAAAGACAAATTCTTCACTTCCAAAGTTTGAATAGGGTGGTGCTTTAAAAAGCATTCCATCTGGTTAAATTTAGGGTGCTGAAAAAAGCCCACTATAAGAATATTCTCTGGCTCCAGACCCATAACATTTTTACTTGATTATGAACTGGATTCATTTTCATTTACTTGAAGCACTTCCACATCGCTGCTTTTTTTTTTTTCTTCTGCAACAAGGCAAGTCGTCACCATACATGTTGATTTTGGTAATATTGTCTTCTCTAAATAATGCACTTCAGATGCATTATTGCCAGTAAAAGAAAAGCTTGTCTGTACTGGTTGACATTTTTAGAGTATGTTTCTAAAGGATTTACTTTTATTTTTTTTCTTTTAGTCATCTACCAGCCCTTTTCTTCTCAGTCTCATTCCCTTTTCTTTCCTACCCTACTCTCATATGCCACCACTTGCTCCCTGAATCTTGTCCTATCAATCATCAGCCTTTCTTATCTCAACCATTATAATGGTCTTCATGACCTTCAGCTCAGGATTCCTACTTGCCATACAGATAAAATGAGTAAAAGAATGAATGAACCAACAGCCCAAACCCTTCCACCTGCTGATTGATGGGTCACTAATGTCATTTGTTTGCCTATCTCCTTTACACAAGAGTTCAAAGGGTCTATGGGCAGAGACCACATACATCATAAAGGAAAAGAATGAGGCCAAGATAAAATGAGTGAAAACAATGAAAACATCTACTTTGCTTATTAACAGTCCTGCCAGGAAATTCAGTAAATTTCTGAAGGCCAACTCATTAGACAGTACAAATTTGGGGGCTCTCCAACAGGAAAAAAGAAAATGAGATTCACAGAGAAAGTCAAATGTAATTGACAAGTCTGTGAAAATATATAAAAGTAAACTGGAACCTATTTTAGAACTATAAAGGAGGTCAGGTCATGCCACATGGGTTGAAAGCCTATCCTGATTCAAGCATCAATGTCCTTCATTATCCAAGCAAAACTTTAAAGATTTAATTAGGTTTTCAAGTAGCACGGGTAGATATTAAGGTCTAGCATTTCCAAGCTACAAAAGTCCATCATGCTTTCTTTATTGTGTTCTATGGAAAGACTATGTATGAGTAAAATAAAGTGATATTTGTACCGAAGTAGTTGATCTTATCTTCATCTATTGATCTAACAAATGTTTGCTGTGCATTTGCCATATGCAGGCACTGTGCTCTCTGGTGAGGTTATGGTAAGGTTACATTGGTGAGTTCAGTAGACATGGTCCCATCGCTTCTCAGCCTTTGGGCTAAGATCAAGTGCAGCAGACCTGGTTCCTGTTCTCACCGAGGTAATCATGTTAAAGAGTGCTTATGTCAGGCACTGTTCCAAGTACTTTGCATATGTATTAACCTATTAAATCCTCACAACCCTATGAGAAGTAGATACTATTATATTCCCCGTCTTACACTTAAGGAAACAGACATGGAAAGTAACTTGCTCAATGTCACACAGCTAGATAAGTGCTAGAGCTTCATCATCCATGCTCTTCACCACTACTTTCGTGCCTTACAGAGGTAGCCATCAATCCAACAGTCATGCAAATCAGTGTATGATCACAAAGTGGACACAAGTGCTAGAAGACAAAGGAAATAGGGTTCCAGAGAATATAGAATAAAGAAGCTCAATGGGGGAGGGGAGGACATGACAGGACACAACTATCAGGGAATTAACACTTGAGCGCTGAAGGCATCAGGAAGAGCTTTCCCAGTCAAGGATCAGTGTATGAAATCTCTTTGGTAGGAGGGAGCTTGGTCAGTATGGGGAGTAAGATGAGACCAAAGTGGCTGGAGAGCAGTGAGTGTTGCAAGGTGAGGATGGAGGGATAGAAGGCTAGTTTTGGTGCAGCATCCAAACATTAAAGTCACATTAGCCTTCATTCTAAATACAGTAAAAAGCCATAGAAAATTTTAAGCTGGTGCATGACAAAAGATCTGATTTTGAGAAAAATCACTCAGGCTGCCATTTGGAGAAACACCTGAGTGGATGTAGGCTACCAACTACACAGTCCTTGCAGTGGTCTAAGTTAAGTATTGATAGTAATTTTCTCATGAAGCCCCAAATTACCAAACCTTTCGCTCTGTTGACCAGAAATAGTAAGTTTTATTCTACATATCCTCTCTTCTAAGTTAAGTAGCTTGTTTTTCACAGTCTCAAATTTAGCTACGAGAAACTGACACACTACCTACATTTCATTTTTGCCTACTAAATTCCCATTCAGTTTGATTCATTTACAGATATGGGTCAGAAGATACACGCTAAAGACTTCAATTTCTACCACATTCTCTAAGCCTGGATGACACTAATTAGAATTTTAAGGCAAGCCGAGGATAACCAAAAACCGTGTCCCAGCAGAGAGAGACACTACGGTATTACAGAAGAAGGCAGGACATTGGAACCTCACAGACCTAACCAAATCCTGTTTATGACCTTAGGCAAGTTACTCAAGAGCTCTTTGCCTTAGTTTCTCAATAATAAAATGGAGATCTTAAAACTCATCTTACCGAGTGGCTATAAAAATTATAAATGATATGCGATACCTGGAATATGTTAGTTGCTCAGTAAATGTAACCTACTTTTGGACTCAATTACTTATTATTGAATGGCTTTCTAGATTCATGCATTTACCATTTATTTAACAATTTCTGGAGGTTCGATCATGTACCAAGCATTATGCTAGATTCTTAGAGATAGCTAGATAATATGATACAGGTTCTGCCATCAAGGAATGTGGCAGACACTAATCACAGCTATTTCCTACTTGCTCCTTTTGAACAAAACCCCAATTTTGTTGTGGGAGACAATTTCCCTAACCCCAGTATGAATTAAAACCATGTAAGTCAACCAAGAGAATCTCATTCCCCTTTGCCAGTGACTGGTGAGATAGACAAGTAATCTGATCCTGGTCAATGAGATTTAAGTCAAAAGAGTCTTGGGGGACTCCTGGGAATACTTTTTCTTCATGATGAGAGAGATGGAAGAGAAAGGCCTCACTTCTCCCGACCCTGTCCCCTGCTTTAAAATGACGCTTGGAACTACAACAGTTCATCTTGATACCATGAGGGGAGATACCTGTGACTTATTTAGTATGACAAAGCAGAAAGATTATAGGAGCCCAGATCCTTGATGATATTGTTAAACTACAAAGTCAACCTGGAACTGCCTGCTTAAGACTTGTCGTTCATGAACAACAAGTGATGAGTATTACAACAGAAGCCTGAAGATAGTGGGCACTTTAAGCAGCTACTCATTCGTTATAAAGTCTTATTAAATATCTATCCAGTCAATCTCCACAGTATTCAAAAGAATCCACCTTCCTTCTATGGATAAGAGGTGTGAACCAAAGGGTTTAGGAGCAAGCCATGAAGTTGCATTGCCTCAACAAGTTCTTTTGTCATTTTACTCATGCCTGCCACTCTGCTCCTTCAATAAGCAAAGAAGTAAAATCCTTTTGCTAGAATCAACACCCTCCAGGGTCTCCTGAGAAAAATTAAATTGCTGTCTACAACTAAAAGCTACATTTTAAGAAAGAAGCAGGCTATATAGTAGCAGTATTTTTCCAGTAAAAATTCTTAGCACAAAAGAGAGGCCTATGCCCTCAAACCATTATAGAATTCTCAAGATTTGGTCATCATGATAAACTTATTATTTCTCCATTCTGTTTCAGGATGTTGCTGGGACAAAACCATTTGGTGGTTTAACTTGTTTGTTCGATCCTTAAATAAAGTGTAAGTGAACATGCAACAGAATTTGACAGTTTCCTTCCATGAGTATGCTGTAAAAATTGCAGCATTTCCATAGGAATGCGATTAATGTCAAGCATTGGAGCCAATGGTGTTGCTCTCCTGCTGCCTCTCCACCTGTCCACTGCCAGGTGAGCATATCCAGCCACTGTTCCTTCTCTGACTGCCAGATGATGCTTTCCTGCTGATCTGTCCACGTGCTTGGTGGTGTCTTTATAAGATCTCACCACCTGTTAAGAACTGGCTCCTCACTTTCTTTCAAGTGTATTCTTTACTTTGGACATGATTTTTAATAAAGGTTCCACAGAAGAAGTACCATTTCTTCAAGGAGTCCAATGCAGAATTCACTTCCCACTAAGAATGGCAATCAATGTTGGAGAGGATCAAAAGTGAATACAGGGGGTTTCTTTTTACAACAAATTGTAATTGCTTGCTTTACCACTTCACCTTCAAATTCCTCATTTAATCTATGTGATAAGCCAAGTAGCTACTATTATTCTCATTTTATGATGAATCTAAGACTCTGAAAGCTTAACCAACATGCTCACAGCTAGCTAAGACAAGAATCTAGGTTTTTTGTTTTTGGGGATTTTTGTTGTTGTTGTTGTTGTTTTTAATCTCCCAACTTCATCCTTCATCACTTGCCACTAAACAAAACAATATAAAAACCTTTGGACTTTCTTTAGTTTGCAGGAAAGAAAATTGCCACAAGAGAAATCCAGCATGGTCGTACTGAGGGAAAACACAAAGATTATCTTTTATACAGAAAAAGAACAGGTATAAAACATGATGGATGCACTGCGTATAAGTTCTAAGATCCACGGTCTCACCTGAAACCAAGAGTGACTTTAATGCTGCCCCTTCCCACCATGAAAATTGCCATCCTATGAAAATTAGCATCTTGACAGCCAGCTGAGATGGGGCAGAAACAATTGGTCTGCAGTCAGCCAGAAAGAAAAACAGCAGCCAAAGTGCATAGTGTTACTTTTCCCACACTGAATGAGGCATTAACTTCCAAGTCTCTGACCCTTTAAATCTGTGTGACAATAATTAATGGAAGAAAGATAACTAATATTTAGGTTTGCACTCAAAGCGCCAACTAATAAGGACACGGGTTACATAAGGAGACAAAGAGACTCACCATTTCTTGCATTTGTTTTCCAACAGGTGAGGCATTAATTTTTTTTTCACTATGCTTGAGCTCCTGCGTATTCCAGCAATGCTGTCACATGCTGTTTGGGAGCAAATGGCTGGGAGATCTAGGTGAGGAAAAGAAAAAGTTCAGTTCTAAAGATTTAGTCATTGTCTGCTAGGGCTCCAGCCTTTGATCGGGTACAGAATCTCTTCAATTGTCCTTATAAATACACACTTCTGTGCTGTGCATTTTCCTAACCCTTGTCTTGAAGCATTGCCTACTCTTCAATAGGTGGGTAATACACTCTTAAAAGAAATCACTTCCCTTCTCTTGGTTCAAAATTCCTCCTCTGTAAAAATAGCTAGATTGAACAGGTCAGTGGTTACCAAGATCAAAGTACCAGCATTACAATGTTTTCAAAATGCAAACCCCCTACATATTTCACCATCGACTCCCCAGGTTGTTGAATAAAGGGGTCTGAAGAGGACTCTGTATTTTCAAGAAGTTTCTCTAGTAAATTGGATGCTCAACTTGGGTTGAGAAAACAAGATCATTTAATCAACACTGTTACTTAATCTAAATTAGACAAGCTCTGGGGTTCCAATGATCTCTTCATTCAAGAACAGAAACACTGCTTGGAATCAAAAGCAAAAATGATCATGTATCACTCTCCACTCAGCCCTCCAGATAAACACCATAGAAGACATGAGTGTGGTTTGGTAGAGAAAAAAGTTATGGAGAGGATGCATGACCAAATTATTTGGAAGAATATTTTAGGTCCATAAGAAACCAAATACTCAACACATTTAAACTACATTTACTGCAACAAAGATTGTATTATTCTTTGCCACTAAAAACTGGTTCCTCTCTCTTATTCCACTACCTCCTATCCTTTGATTGTGTGAAAACTTCTTTTAGTGCTCCATTTAGTCCTCTCTTTTGAAAGAGAAGTAAAAGAGGTAGTCTTTAAAATCAGTTATTTTTTTCCTCAATGTTTTTTTTTTTTAACATAAAGCAAACTAACTCCTAACCGTAACTCAGCTGATCTCCAGTTCTGATTATCATCCCTAGAAGACTTTTCACTTTTATTCCCGTTGCTAGTCAAATTCACTCTATACCAACTGAAAGACCACAGAAATTAAAGGTGAGGATAACTTTTAATTTGTTTTTGTTTCACCTTTAAGGATATTGCATTACATTTGGGTTGACTCCTTTTCCCCACCTTCAAAAGAGAGAACTCAGAATTTAATCTCAATTTTTTTCCCAGTAATTTCTAATGAAGGAAGCTTAAAAACCTCACTGGTAGAAATGATTACAATTTGTTTCAAGCTTCAAAAAGTAATAAAGCAAGCAACAGAATTACTTCATTCAACAAGAACTTCTGGAACTCGTATCATGTGCCTGATACCAAGCTAAGTGCTATGCGTACAACAGTGAACAAGAAAGAAGGTCCAAAATTTTGGCACTGCTAAGAGCAATTTTTAGACAGGGTAGTTATAGCTTACAAAACATAAAAAAAAATCTTATTATGTAGTGCTTTATATATGTCACCATTTGATACTTTTAATAGCCTCTAAGTCAGGCAAGGCAAGTATTATTTTCATTTCATATTTACTAATGCTAGTGGTTAATATGCAGTGAACACTTAAAATAATAATAATTTAATGCTTTATAAAGCATTGAGCTAAACATTCTAAACAAATTCATTTTATGTTAACATGATTTTTATCTCCATTTAATACTTAGAAAACTGAAGTTTAAGAGAGGTCACATAGTGAGTGATGGGGCAAAGCCAGGACTCAAACCCAGGTCTGTTTTTAGAGTCCATATGCTTAACCAGTTTGCTGAATTCAAAGAGGTTAAATGATTCCAAGATAATCTGGCTACTAAGCACTTATTTTGACCCATAATTTCTTTTTCATACTACATTATAAATATCTCAATATGTAAATATCCATCAAAGATACTCTATATGGAACAACAGAGCCTGTGTAGAGAGGAAAGATTTCATTGTTTTTATTTTCGAGTAACTCAGAATGGACTTTAAAAAGAATGCTGCCTGTTAGGGAATGAGCCCAAAGTCCTGCCATGTCTGTTAATGACTATATTAATTATTTGCAAAGTTGTAAAATGTAAATGATACTTTTTGATTTTCAAAGAATTAGGAGCTCCTTGACTTTCCAGGAAGTGTTCATAGAATCAAACTATGCACAAAAGAGGAAAACATGAGGGAAGCTAACAGAATCTGCATGCTGAAAAAAAAGAAGTAAATGAGCATGATGCTGAGCACTAGACTTCTACATCCACTGCCGTCATTAAAAAAGAGACAGAGGGCAGCCAAAAACTGAAGGAAAGTGCTACCAAGGGTTGCTACCAAGAACCCACTGACTACAAGGTGATGTGGTCTTGAAACAGATCTGGGAAATTACAGCATCTTCTCTAAGATTACAGAGAAAGACCAGTGTCTTATTTAGTACTTATATTCATCAAATATGCTACAATTATCATCTTTGATAAAAGATGTTACCGCCAAAAACTTTAGGAAAGAGAGAAAAAGTGAAAAAAAAGAAGCTTAGCAATTATTCTCCATGGGAAAAATGACTACAAAATAAGTGCACCTCATAAATTATTTGTAGACATGTCTATATTAGAATGAAATAAGATCTTTCAGAGGATAACACACCTGTGCCATGGATAATTGCCCTCATTCACAAATAATAAGTGGTCTACCAGATGTTTAGCCCCACACAGGCATATTTAAGGCAAAGCAGTAGGAGAGGGTGTCTTAGCTCAGACCAGAGATGATCTTTTTTATCCTTTACAAGCTCTCATGCTGTGTCAGCAGCTTATTTAGTAAGGTAACCAAAATCATAGCGGATTCCAACTGTTAAGTACTAACATTTCATTTCAGTTATTAAACTTATAGGTAGAGAAATGCACAGGATCATTAGAAACCTGAAGTCTGATTTAGATGCCGTATTACCTTTGTTTCCTTTTTAATGTTGATACATGCAAACATAAGCAAGATTTTCTTAAGTTTCAAGGGTGTCCTCAGGATGAAAGGATACTACAAAGCTAAATAGAACTTCAATATGTGACTAGAAACAACTTTCTTTATCAAATGAATGTGATTCCATTTTGTGGAATAAACATTTGATTTGTTCTATAATAACTATTCTTGTTCTTTGTAATATTCAATGTACCAAAAGACCATCTAAAATAAAGGCTGATCTAGTCATGAAAATATTATCGGGGAGTATTACTGGTAGGCTATTTTGTGCTCAGCAGCAGCCTGGGTATAATCAGTGGTGAATATAGATTATTTCGTAAGTTACTTCAAATAGAAGAAGTTTATGTTCAAAACAGGTGAAACCTTAAGTTTTAACTGTGTGAATATTGTGAATATTATCTGTTTGGTGTTTCCATCCGGAACATATTATATTCTCAAGCTCATTCATATAGAGCCCTTGCAAGTAGAGTTATAATCACATAATAAATGTCTTCTTAAGCATGCCAGTGAACCATCAAGATCAATCTAACATTTCTCATTAATATCAAAGGAGATGTTGTGTAAAGATAGTTTACCTTCCATGATGACAAATTCAAAATAGCACAACAAATCCATTCCCAAACATCCAAAGATTTTGTCAATCATCATCATCATCATCATCACCATAATAAATACATCTATGGTGATGACATCTAGCATTCTTCCCTCTCTTCACCTGGGAACAGCTTCCAGCCATACCCCACCATACGCATCCAGAGACACACACTAGCACACAACTACAGCAGGAACCTCTATACCTCTACATGACCATGCTGCCAGGACAAAGTTAAACAGTCCAGGAAGTGGCACCTGAACTTAGCTAGACTAATCAAAGTCCTTGAAAAAAGTCTGTCTCCCCTCCTCCTCAGAAAGGAAGAGCCTTTCTGAAGGCCTTTGGAGGGCCAAAGATGTGAAAGAACCAAGTCTGCAGTGACAGTGTAAAACTAGAGGCTGAGAGAAGCAGTGAGGAGACGGACGGAGTCCCAAGGCACATCTAGTCTCTGGTTCCCGCTGTTCCTAGGACTCGGCTGAATCCCTGTCCTCCCACAGTTTAGTTGTACAAACTGTACTTGGATTCCATGAGATAATAATTTACTTTTCTGGCCTAAACTAATTGGATTTCTGTAGCTTACAAAGAGACCTCTTAAGTCATATTAAGCATATGCAGCAAATTAGTGAATTTTGAAAGAAAATGCTTAAGAGTTAAGGTTGCCGTGGGGCGCCTGGGTGGCTCAGTGGGTTAAAGCCCCTGCCTTCGGCTCAGGTCATGATCTCAGGGTCCTGGGATCGAGCCCCGCGTCCCCCCTCTCTCTCTGCCTGCCTCTCTGCGTATTTGTGATCTCTCTCTCTCTGTCAAATAAATAAATAAAATCTTTAAAAAAAAATAAAAAAATAAAAAAAGAGTTAAGGTTGCCTCATACGCAACTTAAAATCCTACCACAATATAAGCAAAGAGTCAGGTAAAACCAAGTGTGATATATCTAGGGAAAGGAAAACAAAGCGTATCATCAGAGTGAACAGACTTTGCAAAGGAGATGATGGAGGTAATTCTGTAAAAGTAAAACAGATATAAAGGAGTAATACCAGACAGAGAACTGCCAGGGGCAGTAAGTATATAATACACACCTATGCATGGGAGTTAACATGGTGAAATCAACACATTAGAAAGATTACAGGTCAAGGATTGGAGAGAATAGGAGACAAATGTAGGAATCATCACATACAATTCATGGTGATGGGACTGAGGAGAAAACCAGGAGTTCATACTTCATAAGCATAACTGACAAGATAGAGGTGCAGATGTGGAGTCATACTTACGGAGCATCCATTATGTGTGAGTCATGGTTTTAAATAATTATCTCTCCATATGTATAGCTATACATATAGTCATACACATACTTAATCTTCCCAACCACCTTATGTGGTAATTATATGATCCATTTTAACTGGGAAAACTGAAGCTTACAAATATTACACTGAAATTCCCAAGTTTACACACACAAACATACATACATACTGTATCTATCTATAGAGAAGGGAGGGCAAAACTAAGATTCAAATCCAAGTTCATCTGACCTATTTCATGATGCCTCTCAAGCCTAATTAGATTCAGAAAACAGAGGAAGCCACCCATATAAAAATGGAAACAGCCTGAAGGCAGTTGGAAATATAATCTAAATAATCTTACCTAAAATAGCATATGATTTCAGACCATTATAAAATTAGCTTCGAAAATCTGTGCACATCAGAGATAAATGTGAAAACAATAGGTAACGTTACAAAGTGGTTAGAGCAAGTGGACTAGTGGAAAACAACAACAAAAAAAAGCATTTGCATAATGTAGTAGTGGAGGGCATGGAAATATATGGCCATATTTAAACTTAATGAGACCAGAAATTATGCCAATTTGGCTCAGCCCTGTAACAGCAGGATTTATAAAAGTGCCTGTCACATAATGTTTTAATTAATATTTTTACATTTTGAATTCTTTATCGGACAATACTTTGAAAACATTATGTAAATCCAAGAGGTCTTAAAATAATAGAAGGAGAACTTGATAAATTCAGTATGGTCACTTTGCAGATATGAAATGGACAGGAAAGATCATGGAAGAAGGGAAGAAACCCAAGAAGGGCATGAGTCCTAGAGAGTTCCCCTTGTTACTTTAACTTCGAAGATTTCTGCATGTTAAAGAAGAAAGTAAATCCTCATGCAAAGCTGTAAGAAGCAAACACGAAAACCATGGGTTTTTCAAGCTCCTTTCGTTCGATTATATTTATACTTGGTAATTTCAGGGGCTGTCCTGTTCCTAGGAAAGTTCTTCTCAGATGCCAGCTTCAGGCAAGCAGCAACTGAACAGGCCTTTTGTTTATTTTTGGTTGTTTTTATGTTTTGTTTTGTCTTGTTTTTTAGTGAGCCATCTTTCCATTCAGGTACAACAACTGGCCACAGATAAGCTGATGGTTCTGCAAAAGTCTGTATAATGTCTTATTAACTCCACTTTCTAGTTGTGGGACTTTGGAGGAGTCCACCACTCCCTCAAAGGTTCTGTTTGCATGAGATAAAGCAGAGGGTTTTTTTATTTGTTTTAAAGGTTAATGGACAATCTTGAATATTCTTTCTTATCTATCAACAGAAGGTTCTAGGTTGCTCTGCATGTTCTCATCACTAAACCTACAGAAGTCAACAGCAAGAATGTGGGATAATTCTGCTAGACCTAATTCATAAGGTTTAGATAATATTCAACACAATTAGTTGTTTTTAGAAAAATTTCAGCAGTGCTTTTTCCAATTGAAAATTTTTCCAGTTTTATACAAACTTGCCTCCCCCAACTAAATAATAATAACAAAAATCAACTGCATAGATCAATGTGGGATTGAGAAGATGGAAATGTCATGAATTGCTTGGTATGCATGCACCCTCATAGTTTCCAGGGCACCTCTAGAAACCTTTAGGTTCCTGGAACCCTAAGTTCTAAGTAAAAATAAGTAAAATGTAGAGTTCTTTATCAATTTTAGTATATGTGCTGCCGAAGCAAGCACATAGAGTTCTTTATCATATGACTGCATTAAACCAAAATAGAGAGCTTGCTTGAGTTTTTATTCAGGTTTCTTATAGTACTTAAATCAGTGATTCTCAAACATTGGTGTGCAACAGAATCACCTGGAGGGCTTATTAAACTACAAATTGCCAAGCCCAGGCCTTGAGTTTCAAACTCAGTAGATCTAAGGTAGACCCTGACATCTGCATATCTAACAAGTTCCCAGGTGGTGGTGGTGTTGTCCTCTCTTAAGTTTGAGAATTTAAATTGTAATTATTAGCTATTTCTCCAATGGACTCTATAGTAGGCAGAATAATGGTTCCTTAAAGATGTCCACATCCTAATCCTTGAAACCTCTGAATATGTTACCTTACAAGGTAAAGGGCAATTGTGTTTACAAAAAGTAATGAACATAGCTAATCAGCTGACCTTGAGACAGGGAGATTATCCCAAATTATACTGGTGGGTCCAATGTAATCACAAGCATCCTTAAACGTGGAAGAGGGTGGCAGGAGGGTCAGGGTTAGAAAAGATTTGAGATGTGAGAGATCTACCACTCCTCTAAGTTGTGTGAACTCCTGGGTGTGTTGAGAATAAGATGGCATTTCTTGTTCACACAAGCCAAAAAATTTTACTTTTTACTCGGAAGCAATCTGTTCAGATCACCTACTCCAGATCAATTAAAGATCCATCACTATAGTTGCTCCAGATTTCTCACGACCATTGAAAAAAGTTTCCTAAACTGAAAAGGCAAGTCCAACAATCTTGAAAACACTAACTTGAAAAACAAGGCAAACTCCTAGATGTAGCTTAATGACTAACGATCTACTCTAAAATAAAAAGTATTCCCCGAAACAATGTTATTTTCCTAACTGAAATGCATGAAACATAGTCGATGAGGGGGATCTGGAGGACTTTGAGATCTAAAATATATAAAATATTTTTAAGTCGTAATAATTTTAAGTAGAGTCAGGTTCATTCAAGATAATAATTATGAGAAACCAAGTTTCAGGCTGAAGATTAAAATTCAAAGACATCTTCTGTGAAAGAAAGTTAAAGCAACTTTTTAATTTTCCTTGCTTAGTCCATTTCACATCTTCAGTAGTCACTTTCCAAAACTTTACCGCCTATTTAAAAACTTCTCTGTAAATACTGGGCAGAAACCCACACATGGGAACGGCATGCAGAACTCTTTGAAAACATGCCCAAAAATTCATCCCCTGCTACTCAAACAAGTTGGAGAGGGTTCAGAGAAAATCTGGAAAATTAACTTTAGGAGGGAAACTTAAAGAAGCTTGAGTTTTTCATCTAGGAGGAGATACAAAAAAAGAATCTTAAAATGGTTTTAGTGCAGAGGTTTGGGACTCTGGTACATAATCGACTCACCTCAGGCACTTGTTAACAGGCTTATTACTAGGCCCCAACCCCACAGAGTCTGACTTAGTGGTTCTGAATTGGGCCCCAAAATGGGTATTACTATTAAGCACCCTGCTGATGCTATTGCATGTGGTTCTTGGACCACACTTGTTGAAAAACAAGTTGAGAAACGCTTACTAAATAAGTATAAGAGGAGCCCACACAGCTGTTCTGAATCTTTGCCATAAAACAAGTGAAATCCATTTAAACTGCATCAAACTTGATTCCAGAATGAAAAAAGAACTGCCTGACAGTGAGTTAGTTGTTAAAATGACACAACAAAGCAGTTGTGTGACAATAACTGAGCAAGGATAACTGACTGAGGAAACAGAAAACAATGTTCTTGAAGAGTTTTACAATCTTAAGATGGTCGTTCTCACAGTATGACGATATCTGGGAACTTGTTAAAAATGCAAATTAATGGGCCCCACTCCAGACCTACTGAATCAGAAACTCTAGGGTTGGGGTCTAAAATCTGTTTTAACAAGCCTTCCAAGTAATTCTGATGAATAAAATATGAGAGTCATGGGTCGGAGGGAAGGAAACAACCAATACTAAAGACGTTACACAAATAAGACATGTGATGTGGAAAGAGGAGTATTCTAAGACCTTCCGTTCCTTGCCCCATAGCTGAGGGGGCCTGGTGCTGAGCTCCAGTTTGTTCATCTGGGTGGTTCTAATAGCTTCACTTACTTCAATAATGAGGATCGAATGTGGTAAGGTATGCGAAAGCATTTTACAATGTGAAACCTCCAAATAAATTTATTAGTAGTACCGCTACCCACACAATCTCAGGGAGTAGCTGGATTGGATAGAATCATTCATTCATTGCGCATTTATGGAACACTTGGCATTTACCAATCATATTTTTCCATGCTAGATACAAAGAAAAATGACTTCGGCCACCCCTCAAAGCAGTCCGTGGCTTTGAGTGGATCATGAAAGACCTCAAGCGGAGGAACAAGACAGGCAGAATTTTCAAAGAGAGCAACCCTTCTTTGGTGAAGCGCACTGAGCTCTAAACTCCACTCAAAATTACATTCCCAAAGGCAAAAGCCTTGTCTTTTCCCAAAGTGTATCTCTCAGAGCCCAGAGCAGTACCTACCAAGTAAACTTCACCGAAATGCGAGAGGAAGCGAGGGCGGAAAGCCTGGCGGCACGAAGAGGACCATACGCGGGAAGCGGCGCCAGAGGAAGCAGTGCGTGCGAGCGGAAGGGGAAGCAGAAGCGAAGCCCGGAGGGGCGTGGCGGAAGCAGGGGTGGTCGAACCGGCCAGGGGAAGCTAGATGCGATCAGAGTGGCTTGAAAGTTGAGTGAATAAGCAACTTAACATGTTTAATTGAAGTAATGATTCCACACGAGAGTAATGGAAAATTAAGGTAGCAGAGAAGTGAAAGGGGTGGAAACATCTAATAGGGAATGTGTTATATATAAAACATCAACGAGAAAGAGTTAGTGTAAGTTTTTTAAACAGATATTATTTTTAAATTACCTCTTTTGGAGATCCTTAACCATGGACATAGTGAAGCATGGGCCTGTCTTAAGAATAGGTTACTTCCTGGGGATCCTTACGAAATTTAAATGCTGAAATTATCTATCCAGTCCTTACTTCATTAATACCATATTTATTGAATGAATACATTATTTAATGATTAACTGATTGATTTCAATTTGTAATCTGGGTGTGTTTGGTTTTTGTTTTTCTTCACCTCTGGGATGCAAATATAGCAATGGATTTTTCTGGGCCCTTTAGCCCAGCTAAGTAATGATGCATCACAATCAGCACAAAGCTGTGAATAGCCATTAAATCCAAAACCAACAAAACAAACAAACAAACAAGCCCAGCTTTCAATTGCTAATCAAAGTTAGTGGGCACACGTGGAAAGCCTCAAGGACAAGTTTGGTTTGCCAGCTTGTCTGCAAATGTGGAAGATTGAGAATGGCTAGAGGAGGGTCACTTGTAAAATTTCTCTTTTTTTAATAATGAAGTGTGTCTGTCTCTTGAACTGATGGCTGAAAACATTCCATCCACCAGAGAGTGATTAGACACACATGTAATCAGTGGTCCACATTCCCAAAAGAAGATGAAACTTATTAATAAACCATTAGGCATTGTGAATTTTTATTTTTTTCCACTTCCTCCTACCACCCACTTACTGGTGACAAAGTATTCTCTAGCTATTATTTTTAACACACGGAGTACATACTTAGGAGATTCTGCATCGCTTTAATTAAGCAGGCATTGAGACCTCACAACTAAGGAATTATTAATAATGTTCATTGTGAGGAATTACTTCCCTCTCCCCCCACAAAGTGGGAGTTTTGAGACATTTTGCTAATTTTCAAATAATTTTTAGCAGAGTCAATTTTTTTAAGCTGGCTTAGAAACTCATATTTTATACGTTAAAAGCAAGCAGTTCTAAATTAGAGGTAGAGCCCTATAATTGAAATGTTCGTCTCAGCACCCCAGGCACTTTGGGATAGCTGGTTATTGACACCTAGAAAATGGCTTTCAGCCTTTCTTCAAATCCTAAACCAGGCTCCCAGATGACTGGAAAGCAGAAAGCCCTCTAGAGAGCCAAGATGAGCTGACCTCTAACTGAGCTGCACATTTTTGACCTGTTACTAGTTCTTCTCCACCTCCTTTCAGTCTGCCTGTTTGCAATGTGCTATCTGTCATCTGTCTCTCAGAGTACAGATATTCCCCCCACCCTCATACTATTGCATGGGTCCCTTTCAAGTGCCTTTTGATAGCAAATGTTCCTCCATGCCTCTTTCCCTCCCCCTCAATCTCCCTAACTCCATTTAATAGAGAATATGTGCTACGGGCTTTCGTATTAAAAGAAAAGTAAAAACCCCAAACGGTGATGGATTTCCCTTCTTGACTACTTACAAGAAAGCCCAAAGTAACTTCCTCAGTCCTTCTTCCTCCTATTTTCTAAGACAATGAAATTTTTCTCTCATTCTTTTAATGCTACTCAACTATAGCTTGGTTTTATAACTACATATAGATCAATATACTGTGTGAGACTTAGTCTCAAACCTTCGTATCAGAAGAATTATAACTACTATTTAACTCTTAATAAATATGAGTGGTACATAGCATTGGGATTCTGGAGGAAAAGGTGAGAGAGGGAGGTACCTCTGCTATGAGGGTTACTACCCTTTTTTTTTTTAAATATTTCCAAAAATGTACTTGTCGCTTTGTTAAAACATTGAGGTAGAAATGCATACAGAACAACTTGAGTGAGTTTACCATGCATCCACTGTGCCACCCAGCATTTACCTTGGGACATGTGGTCAGGAATGCTATAATACATTGCTGGAATGTGCTTGAAAACATTTCGATTCATTCCATACAACTTTGCCTTCGATTCTATAGCACCTTTTGTATAATTGCCTTCTAACTATCAACATCACTGAAGTTCACCAGAAATCTAAAAAACGTTATCCCAAGTACCCTCCCATTCCTTTTTTTTTTTTAAGATGGGGAGCATGAAAATGTTGTGTTTGATAATTTTTTTCTTTTGTTGCTGAAGCAACAAATCCTTAAACTTATTAAACAAGTTAATATACAAGAAGCACACAGAATAGGGTCTGACAAACAGAAAACACTGTATACATAAGCTCTTACTGCCTAGCTTTTCTTACTTGCCTTAGACTGTAGTACTGAGTCATGAAGTCATAGAGGATCATAGAAAATGTTTGTAATAAATTATGGAAAGAATATGCTATGATGATTTTTTTTACTCTTTTTCACAACTCTCAAACCCCTATTTGAAAACAAAACCCTTTTGAAAACAAAAAAGGATTTTCTGTGAAGGATGGGAAAATGAACCTAAGAATTTGACCAAGCATGAAGTTATTCACCCTCAACTAACTTTCTTTCTTTCTTTCTTTCTTTCTCTCTCACTGTCTTTTAATGCATTTTTTTAAAAAATGGGACAATATTTTTGAAACTGTCACAGATTAATTACAAAGTTTTGTTTTTAAAAATTATACAAATTCAAGTAATAAAGATTTTTTCACTTTTCCTCTAGCTAGCTAGTGGGAAAACAAGAAAATGAATGCTGTTTAGGGACTATCACATGCAAAGTAATCTAATAAATGTCTTCCTCCAAGAGAGCTCTTGCGAACCACCAAAATAAATAAATAAATAAATAAATAAATAAATAAATAAATATATATATATATATATAGTAGTCAAAAATGGTGTTGTACATGAGATCTGCTATCAGCTCTGATATTTAGATTGGCTTCCAAATGATTTTTTAATACAAATGTATTATTAAAATTACCAAACTGATATGTCAATTCTATACACATTCACCAGGGAGAGAATTTGAAGAGGTGATGAAGAAAATCCATCTTTCCTGAGGAAGGACCATTCTTCAATCATCCCAAACTCCCAGTAGTAGATTGCCTGCCTCTCTGAGTAACTTATTCTAATGTTCAGCACCCTTTATTGTCATAAAATTCTTCCAGATATTACATATTCTTTTTTTAAAAAAAAACTTTGCCAACTTATTTATTTATTTATATATTTATTTATATATTTTGAGAGAGGGGGGAGAGGGGAAGAAGAAGAGAGAGAATCCCAAGCAGGCTCCATGTGGAGCCTGATGTAGGGTTCAATCTCATGATCCTGAGATCATGACCTGAGCCAGAATCAAGTCTGACCCCTAACCGACTCAGCCACCCAGGCACCCTAATATTGCATACTCTTTAAGCTATCATGGAAAGGCACTTGTCCTTCTGCTGTCTGTGAAACCAGAAAACTCTGCCAAGAGCGCTTTAATTCTTTGATCCTCTTATTACTCATTTTTCTTTCTCATTTTTCTCCCACATCCATTGTTTTTCCCAGAAGTCCTCAGCTTTCCTCACAGATCTAACTGATCAACTGTTAATTGATATCCTTAGATGCTCTTCTAAGTTTTCTAAATCTTTGCTTCTCAAAGTATGTTCCTTGAACTTTCCATGTCAGTGTCATCTGGGAACCTGTTAGAAATGCAGACTCTCAGGCCAGCTGAATTAGAACCTGCATTTGCACAAGATCCTCTGATGATTCGTATGCATACTAAAGTTGGGACTAAGACTAGTCTTAGTCTTAGAACTAAGGACTGTAATTATAAATCACTTTGAGTAAAGCAGAAACCACGAAACTTTCATTCTTGTTTCTACTATTATTGTTTTGGGAAAATTTTTATGGTGTCATGGGTTAAACATGAAATCTAAGATTGCTGAGGCAAGATCCACTTCATTCTCTATGTGTCCATATTACCCTTAGGGTTTTTTGTTTGGTTGGTTGGTTTTAGCTTTATTAGCTAGTTTTCTATAGTTCGTAATTCACCCACATTTTCAGGATCACGCTATCCCAATTATCATCTATTAAATGAATTTCCTAGCATTATTTTTTTTAGCTACAATAAAAGTTAAGAAAAGGAAATTATTCATCTTTTCTAGCAAGAGTATAGAGTCCATATTTTTCCTCTCTGAGATGGGAAAGTTATCATGTGAAGAATCTCGAAGTTTCCAAAGCCAGAATATACTGGAACATTGCCTTAGATATCGAGTTAAGAATCATTTCCCTGCTCGCCCACTCTGTGGGTGATGAGGTGCACTTCATTTAAAGCTTTTCCTTCCTAAGGCTGGGCCCCTCTTTAGTTCTTACTCATTTCTTTCACCCTAAAATTCTACTCTTAATATCTTCCCAACTTACCTCCACAGATAATTAAAGCCATAGTGTCATTCTTTGAACGAATGAAAAGGTTGTCCTGGTGGCTGATGAGAAAATTAACACGAATTTATTTTACATAGATCGTTTCATTTTGTTTCATTTCTTTTCTTTTCTTATAATGCCTTTGTTTGTACCAGAATTTTGCAACCAAGCCATTTGTCAACATAGCTATATCTACCTTTCATCTGTTTGGGGTCATGAATTCACAGATGCAAAACAGTTAATCATTTTGTCAGTGTGGACAAATCGTGCATAATAATCCACCAAAATGTTGTGTTTGGGACCCCAGGGTGTGTGCTCACTCATTTGCCTACACAAATATTGGGTGTGTATCCTTTAAGCTTCACTTAACAGTAATCATTTTCTTTCTTCTTTCAGCAATACATGTTGCTGATTTCTCCTGATGTGTGAAAATTTCCACAGCTGTATGCAAGACACATTCATCTAACTGAAGGGGTTTTTTAGTCCCTAAAGGACTAAAGTCAGAATAAAGGAAGAAAGTCAGTTTTTCCTGCTCTGTTATAACAAAACTGAGAACTCTACTCTTGCTAGGTGTAGCTAGAAAGACTTGGTAATTTAAATGTTGTTGATTGTTCCTGCCAAGGCCAGTAATTAAAGATGGAAAAAATATAAATGTAGTGAGACAACACTCACAATTTGTAACTCTGATTTTAGAAGTATTAACCCATAAGTAGTAGTCGAAATAGATGTTATAATGTTAAGCTGATTACTCTAGTATACCAATTTAATGTACAAAATAATAGTAAGTGCTCTGAGAACTTTAGAAGAAATGGTACATGAAACAGCGCATTTTTCAGAATTTGATAATCATTTTTCAGTAGTGCCACTTTATAAAATGTATAACCTGCTGAGCTTTTTCCTATCAAATTATCTAGCTAATTAGCCACTTAATTTCTCATAAAATATTATCTAAACCTTCCAAAAATATAATTGCTCTCACATTTATGCCATAATTCAAGGATCAATAAGAGCTAGTAATGATTTCTACATCCAAACAAAAATATAACACAAATAAACATTTAATGTGCTCATTTAGAACAGTTTCTCATGACTGCTGCTTAGTTTTATGTTCATGACTTTTATACTCTTCAAGGTTGAATCCTGTTACGAGTGCTAGGCATACCATTGGTATTTCTGGATACCATGGAAATAATTTGTGCTTTAGTAAATATGTTCATCCTAACCTAATATAAACAGTTTTGTTTTTTACCATCAGGATTAGGATATACCACTTTTTAATATCCCAATAAGTGATAGCTTAAATCTGTTTAGTTCTACTTTTCCAGATATTAAGTAGGGATGACCAGATAAGAATCCAACTACTGAAAATCTCATTGGGCAGTGAGAGGAACTTGACCTAAGTAAAGGTGATGGGAAGCTCTCTTGATAGAGTACACTTGGCCGAAATAGTGAAAAGAAGAGAGAGGCAGAAAAAAGTTGGTACTGGTATTAAGACATCAAAATAATTTCTTGGTATAAACATGATTACAATCAATTATCTGTGAGGAATTCTAAAGAAGAAAAAGTAACAACATACTTGAGTTAAAATAATTAACATTCCACTTATTGTTAGACCAAGGCTGAGAAAGGATTCTAAAAACTGGGAACCAGCAAGCATGAGACTGATCCAGGAAAAACCAAACTTCTAGAATAAGTTATTGAAGATAGTTCATGAAGCAGTTAGGAGGATCCAGAGTGTTTTGAGTTATGATACCTCAATGCACACTAATGTCATTTCATTGCTCAGTATGGATTCTACACAAGAATGCTAGAGAAACGGCAGACATATCCAATCTTTATTTTACCAAAGTAGTTGGCCTCCAAATTTAATATTTTAAGTCTCTTATTATATCCTTGAGTATAAGATAAATTGGATTAGTGATATCTGAATCTAAGGCTGGTTAACATTTCACACAAAAAAATATTGATGTCCTAGTAATTGTCAATATTAATCGAAGTCTCTACTGAGTCCTAAAGTGTTTATAGTGTATACTGTGGTGCACCATTAAGACACCACACTTCTGGACCAAGGGTCTCATTCCCTCAGCTACCTCGAATGGTACCTGCCTATGGCTCATAGCTAGGGTGTTCCACGTGAATTGCCCTAGGATGAAGAAATGTGACTTACCTAAGATAATGATCATGGTAATGTTCCAGGTCTGCTCCCTCCCTAGGGATAGCCTGCATCAAATTACTGATGACAATTAGGAAGAGCCACCCCAGCTTTAAACTCCTATATAATTAACTGAGGCCTCTGTTATAACTGCATCTCAGTTCAACTTCTCCTCTGCCCTATCCTACTTTACTCCTTCTCTTACAAGGGCAATTCTCAAGAACGTTCTCCAATTACCCACCTATGTGCAAAACTATACATTTCCTCAATATAACCTAAAAATGTTGGGTCCAGGAACAGTCCTAAAAAGTAGATTCTAAAATGGGAGTTTGGAGCTGAATCACTTGCTGATCACTGGTGGTGGATGAAATACTGAAAGCCCTCAGTATGCTAGAGCTCGGCCATTGGCTGAAACTTTCACCAGCAGTCAACTGGAAATGGATACCAGAGGAAGAAAATACACTTTTGGTGGAATGCATCAGGATTTGAGACTTTGGCAGAAGAAATTATAAGCACTATGGAATTTGATGGCTATTGCTGAGAGCTATGGAGGCATTGGAGAAAAATGGTGAAAGACTGAACAGGATGTACAACTCAGGTAGAGTGTGAAGACCAAAGTCCTCCTTGGAAGCATGCAAAGAGACTCCCATCTCCTGCAGTGGAAGGACAGAAAAAGCTGAGGATCAGACTCAATATTTGTAAGGGTAGCAGAGCTGCAGAGAAGGTTGAAGTCTCAGCCCTGGAAAATCAGCTATACCAAGAGCAGAGCCCTAGTTAGGAAGGAGTGGGATCCTGACAATTGATAAGGACATCAGAGTTGATACCCTTGAACTTGAATTACTGTATTCCTTAAACACCCTGGATTACAGAGTAGCTCACTCATCCATGTTAAAGGCTAGCACTCCCTTCTTGATAAAGGACAATGCAGAGGCCTCTGCAGAAAACCCCTCACGATTTGCCCCCTCTCACACTCCTAGCCCAGTCCAACAACTTGAGGCAGTACCTTCTTAAGTACTCTGCTTAATTCCCGTGTAATTATGGGTTTTTCCAGTCTGGCTGAGGTGAACAAGCACTATTCTTGACCCCACCAGACATTATTCTCTTTAATACTTTGGGATTATGCATGTACTGCTTAATACTCTGCTAAATACTCAAAGGGATCATCTGAAGATCTCTCCCAGTATATGCATGTACTGCTTAATACTCTGCTAAATACTCAAAGGGATCATCTGAAGATCTCTACAGTGCTCTCTCTGTGCAGTTCTCTCCTCTCAGGACTTTTGTCCTATGATTCTAGCTGCCTTTTCTGTCTGAACTCTTAACCCCATTGCTTCAACTCAGGGAATTTACAGACCTATCTTCCAGTTCCCTCTCCCTGTACTGGAAACTCTCTCTTTGCAGTTAAGTTAAGGGAATCATAATGCTTACCATGTTTGTTTCCTGTCTCTCAGGGATCATTTTTCTTTGTTGCTTGGCATCAGTGTCTTGAAAACTGTACCATCCTTCTGGATGCATACATCCTAAATCAATAGTCATCATATCTCTACCCCCAATAGATTGACAGAATAAATGGATTTGGGATCCATAGGATAGAAGTACAAGTAGTTTTCTTGACATTACTCCTGACGACCCATTTGGGGAATTTGCTATCCCATCCCCACAACTTTGGGTCCTAGAGGTATGGAAATATAGACTATTTCTACCAGGGTATATTGCAAAAATCTAAAAAATCAAGTTATGGCTCCCATTCTGTTACTTTGGATTCCTTGTGTGAAGCAACCAGTATTTAAGGAAAGTTAACATGATCCTGGTAGTGATAATTGACCATGATTATCAAGACGAACCAAGGCTGTTCTATATACAATGTAGGCAGGGAAGAATTGACTTGACAAACATAATTCACTAGAGCCACTCTTGGTATTCTTCTTCCCAAGTTTCATAGTAAATTAACAAAACAGTAGCCATGATATGAGAAGAGTCAAGTAACTAGAAGCTCAGGATCCCTCAGAGATGAGGATATGGATCAATTGGATTCAGTGATAAATTGAATGTGAGGTGTGAAAAAATAGGACTTAAGGATAACTGCAAAATTTCTGGCTTAAATATCTCAAAGAATGGAGTTGTTATTTCCTGGGCTAGGAAGGGCATTGAGGGCAATAGGTTTCACAGAGGACCAGAAGTTGAGTTTGGAACATGTTATTTTGAGATACCTAGTAGATATCGAAATAGATCTTTCAAGAAGGCAATTCGAATGAGGACTGGTATTCAGAAGTTTGGGAGTTGCTTAAAATATCATTCCAGAAAGATGGAGTCTTTCAAAGTGCTGCTTGCGTTCACAAAGGGTGTGTCTCTCTCAAACAGCACAGGGCATGCCATATTTGGGGAAGTCAGAACTCATCTTCATGTGGCATCTGCCCCTTATTTGCTATATCTGCACTCATATTTTCCTGCTCACAACCTCTCCCTTTCCCCTTGCCTCCTACCACCCTTGACTTTTCAAGGGAACTATTACAAATATTCTTTCCAGAGAGTATTCTTTGCCCATTTTGGGTGTCTAAGAAGGCCCGTGGTGATGGCTCTGAGCCAAGGCATTTTTCTAAGAAATAGAACATGGGTTTCCTTGGGCATGGTGTCATTCAGCACAGAGAAAATTGTTCAGAAACAAAACAGAGCAAAACAAAACCCCTAAATCCTTTCTCTTCCTAGAACATCTTTTCTTTCCCTTTTTCTTCATTACCCAGCACTCTACAGATCTAATGCCATCTCTTGGAAAATCTATTGAAATCTACTGGGAGATTTCCACAGCAAGACATGGCCATCAGATCTTTGCACACCAGTCCATTGGTGGAAAGACTGAGACATGAGCAGGATTTCACATCCCTGAGCTTCAGTCTTTCAGCATCTGTGAAATAGAAGATTTGGACTAGATCATCTCCAAGGACCTTTCCAACTCCACAATTCTATTAACTATAAAATAATTTAAATGGGTCAAGAAATTTCAATGTTAATTTGAACCAAATGCAAAACGAGGCATAGTTTATATCAAGCCCTAATTATAATTATCTAAGAACCGGATTAGCAACCAGAAGTTTCTTGGCACTCCTGGCATCAGCAACAATGACCTTTTAGCTTTGGCAAGTAACCTGAAATGTAGTCTCTAAAGAAATAAGCAAGAAAACATTTATCTACCTCAGGGGAGTCTTTTAAAGATTTTATTTGTTAATTCTTTTTAAGTGCTTTGACTCAGCAAAGTATAATAGATCACCAATACTTGGGGTTATTATTTAGGTTTATGAGACTGGGTTTCTATTTGATGTGCAGAATAATTTCTGTGTTCTTATCGTGAAGGATAGGCAAAGATGCCAAAAACTGCCTGACTCCACACAGAGTTGCCTTTTTAAAAAAATTAACATTCTATAAATATCAATCGTTGAATCAACTTTTAAAAATAAACTAATTTATTCCAGCAGTGACTGGAAATTATTTTTATTAATATTAAAATCATTCTTCTCCCATGATAATAACTGTTAATATACTAAGAATAACCTCATGTTTACTTGGTACATGGGAATTTCTGAGAACTTTCAGAAAGAGACACTGGGAAGGGCTAGAAAAACCCAACAATAGGGTGAGAAAGAAATTATTTTGAAAGGGTTAATTTTCTCATGTAGAGTGAAACTAGAGATCTAAATAATACCATTAAAACCAGAAAACTTGGGGAGAGAAAACAAAAGTTCAAATTAAATGTCTTGGTCATTTATAGAAATGATCAAACTCCAGTCATCTAATATAGAAATAATCTAAGAGAATGTTTTAGTTAAGTATATATTTCATACATTAAAACTTTTTCAAATTACAACTTGGATAAAATCACAGTTTCAAATAGGTATCTTAAATGAAAAATTATGTAATTACTAACAAAATTATTTTTGCCAATAATATGTTTACCACCTACAAAACACTGGCAAAACTTTTAGTCTGATAGGGAAAGGCATGTTTTCCAACAGAATAAAATGTCCACATGTTTTTTTCTCCTACTATTCACTGGTGTGAGTGCATTCTTGTAGCATTCTTAAATATCTGAACAGGAAGTAAAAGAGAGTGAATAGCATGAGATAACTATTTTTTTTAAAAAAAGTAATCATTAATACCTTCCATTTTCTGCTTCTGGATTAGAAAAAAAATCAATTTCATTACATTTCTTTATAAATAAATTAAAAAACTAAGTTCTAGACAAGAAAAAGAGCTTTATACCAAATGAAAAACCCTCTTTTGATCTTGTGGCTGGCCATTTATCTGCCACCTTCTGAATTTCCATTAAATAAATAGGGTGTCATTTTATTAAGAATACATGCATAGATTACATTTATGTGGCAAGGTGTACGTTCGACTGTGAAAATCAAAACAGAAGTAGCAGATGGTTTTGCTTTGACCCAAGAGACCACTCACTGAGGCAGCTCAGAATGAAAACCTCCTTTATCCAGCATGAAGATATGATGTTTGGAATTCCTACCCCAATACTTATTTAAATATCGAAATAGAAGAGAATGAGAAAAGAGGATTGGTGCAAACTGACACCCAATCATCAACATCCTAGTGATTGCCTGTTTATTTCTACTTGCTCCAGGCCAGGAGCAATAAGGTGGTCAGATACATATAATCCAGAGAAACAGCAGTGCATAGTGTAAGCACACTTCTCATCACTTATAATGACTCACTTTTACCCGAAGTCTCATTCAAACTAATAGACCAAAATCTCTTCCTCTTACATTTTCAGAAGAATATTGGTGTATCTCTCTTATAAGGAAACATGCTATTTAAAACTGTCAGAATGTAAAAGATAATGTTTTTATATCACAAACATGGCCCTCATATAACAAAAGAAATCATTCGAATGCAGTATTTACAACAACAATTTCATCATCCCAAGTAGAAATGCCTCACCTTAACTGGCAAGTTCTTTACCAAAGACCAACCTATCTAGAGGAGAGAAGAGACGGGCTTAAAGATGTGTGTCTGACCCTTCTCTCCTAGCCTTCTTGAGCATTATTTTTCACTCAGCTATTCACCGGGGAACTGACGAGGGTCAGCTCTGTTCTTAATCAGTCTACTGTGATTTCATATAGGACTATAATTTCATGTAGACCACTCATTGAAAAAAAATTTGGCTGCTAAGAAGAAAACTCATACACATTTAAGTTTATTGTAAAGGTAGACAACACTAGTAATAATACAAATGGTGTGGGGTGTGCAGAATACATGAGAAACTGACAAATTCCCTATAGGAATGCTACCCTAGTTCTATGTGAACCTTCTAATAAATGCTTATAAAAAATGAAGGTGGCAGATGTTGTCAGTGTTCTTCCCATATCCCCTCTGATCTCTTTCGAATGCTTATGCACAACAGCTCCCAATGTGCTTTTACTGCCCACAGTCAGAACCTGAATCCCCTTTTGGGATGGCTACCCTGGCTGTCAGAACTCTTTGCTTACACAGAGAGCCAGAAGTACCAGGATTCATGCCACCTCAGGTGCAGCTCCTAAACATTGACTGAGTATGGCAGGATAATACTCCACTCCCTTGCCACTAATCACAACACTCTAATGTGTGACCTATACTAGTTTTTGTGGTATCTCAGGGCCTGAGCCAGTTACCCTCTTTAGAATTTTGTTTGATAACACACACCCTCTTCTGGCTTCCCTCCCTTCCTGGTCACATGTCCCTATTCTCTTACCAGTTTTTCCTAGAAATGTTTCCAGTTAAATCACTTCAGCATGGCTTTGCCTCAGATTCTACTTCCGGAGGATACAATCTAAGTCACCTGATACTGGATCTGTTCCTAAGTAGTAGACTCTCAGCATAGGATTCTGGAGCTGCATCGTTTGCTGACCAGATACAGACAGGAATCCCCCTGTTGGAGGTAAATCAGGTAACTAGCATGCTATAATATGACAATCAGTAAGATCTTTATCTGTGAAATGGAACTGAATACTGGGTCTTTTCAAAATCCACTTCCACCTCTCTGTTGGCTAGTAAACCCGTGACTAGGGTCTAGTACTTAGTATTGGTCATCTGGAAAAATACAGGTCCTTCCTAAGGAGAGAATGAATTATTCACAAAAAGTACTCCAGAACCTAGGTATTATATGTTGGTAGGAACCAAGAGAACATAGCTCAAGGAGGATCTTGAGGGCACTGGACTGAATAGGTGATGGTGGGTAGAATATAAGTCCCTATAAGGGAGAGTTTGTTGATTTGAAGGCGCTCTTCCATGATTCAGAATTCAACATCTCAAAGAGTCTCATAGAGCCAACCCTGATACACTGATAAAATGGTTCCTGGGAGATTGAAAAAAAAATGATGTCCCACATGAAATGAAATGATAATATAAGAAATAGACAATATATTTAGCAATTTGAAAAACTCTTACATTGGTTCATTGACCTGCGGATTAATGACCATCATGTGAGAAAAAGCCAAGTGAAATACTCCAATACTGCTCTCCACCTCAATCCAGCCAAAATTGAAAATCAGAAGCAATATCGTATTCATATGGAATGGCAGAGATTAATATCACCCTCAAAGTCTTAACAAATCCTGGGAAGGTATTTCCCAATATATTCCCTTAATTCACAGGTCTGGTACCACAAAAATCAAAAAGATCATGGTCAATGACTGGGAACCACATTTAACTAAGCTTCAATGACTGATACATTTACTAAAACAAATTAATGCTATTTCTGATACTTTGTATGCAGTTATGTATGGATCTGGCTAATGAATTATTTCTAACACCCATATTTAAGAAATGTTAGAAACAGTTCTCATTCACTTGAAATAGACAACAGTACACATAATCACATCCATGGTCTCATCCCAGGACTATCTTGACTTTCTTACCCTTTAATGGGTGGCCCGGGAAGACCTCGGTAAATGGGAAAACATTCCACTGGACAGAACTCTGAACAGTACACATAATCATCCACTTTGTGGGGAGAAAGAAGTAGCCTAAAGTGAAGAGACATGAGCTCTTGGGAAATGACAAATGGGCTAACCAGAAACTAGAAGGAACAAGATTAGAAGATGGAGGAAAAGAATTCTGGGAAAGTCTTGTGGATATACCCATATACCTGTGGAAGTGGACACCAAGTGTGTGGATCTTCATTCCACATATCAATGCCCACTAGAGATATCCACTATAGGACAGGCACTGCACAAGGAAATAAACAGAAAGACTCATCTGGAAGATGGTAGCCAGCTCTTCCCTGAGCCATTGTAGGGTTTCAACAGTGAACCCAGGAGTGCACTAGCCATTCATAGAGTAGTCGTAGAGATGGAGGCTCTGCATGGATACAATAGCATAGACTCCTACCCCCAAGGATGATCTAGCTACAAATGCTGCTGACTGTTTACCCTGTCAATAGCAAAGGCAAAAGATGGGCCCATGATATGGTACCATCCTTGAAAAAACCAGTCAGCCTCGTAGTGGCAAATTCTGTACATTTGAACCCGTCTACTACAGAAAAAAATAATAATACAACGATTTTTCTGGACTAAGAGAGACACATATTCTAGATACGTATTTGCATTTCCTGACAGAAGAATCTTGGCCAGCACCACTATCTGAGGGATCTCAGAATGTCTGATTTACACATCCGAGATCCTAGAGGACATTGCTTCAGACCAAAGGACCCATTTTATAGCAAAGAAGATGTAAGAGTGGACATTTGATTACAGGATCCAAAGGGTCCTATCATATATCGTATCATGTCAAAGCTGCTTATATTATAGAACTTTAAAATGACTTTTTTTTAAAGATGTGATTAAGGCACAGCTTAGAAATGATACCCTATGGGGTTGGGGCTCCATTCTTCAGGTTGAAATATGTACCTTGAACCAATAACCATTACGCAGTGTTATGCTCCACACCCATAATAAGTAGAACACATGGGTCCAGGAACCAAGTGACAAAGTAGTAGTGGACTCCTCTCACCATCATGTCCAGTGCCCTCTTGGGGAATTTGTGCTTCCATCATTGCAGTGTTAGGTTTAGTGTGTCTAGAGACCATAGCTCTCGGTTGGGAGTTAGAAGGGAATATTTCTATCAGGGGACACAATAAGGGCTCCACTAAACCTAAAGCTATAACTTTCCAGTTATTTTGGACCCTTAGTGCCAGTAGATAGATAGAACAAGAATTTCTATACTTCCAGGGGTAATGATCCTGATTAAAATGAGAAGGCATTTCTCCTGCTACATAACAGGGTAGGAAAAAGGCCATCTGGAACTCAGAGTACCCTTTTGGGCATCTCTTGGTGGTCTTTTGCCCATTTTCAACTACAAACAAGAATTACAGCAAATGCATAGTAATCAGATCCCAGTGCCCACAGAGATGCATATCTGGATCACCCATTAGGCAAGCCACTAGCTTTGCAGGAATCCTGGCCAAGGCTGAGGGTAATCTAAAATGAGGAGGATAGGAAAAGGATGAACTCAAAATGGATGAAAGACCTAAATGTGAGACAGAAATCCTCCAAAATCCTAAAGGAGATCACAGGCAGCAACCTCTTTGACCTCAGCCACAGCAACTTTTTGCTAGAAACGTCTCCAAAGGCAAGAGAAAGAAAAGCAAAAATGAATATTGAGACTTCATCAAGATAAAAAGCTTCTGCACAGCAATGGAAACAGTCAACAAAACTGAAAGGCAACCTAAAGAATAGGAGAAGGTATTTGCAAATGACATATCAGATAAAGGGCTCATACTCAAGTTCTACAAAGAATTTCTCAAACTCAACAACCAAAAAACAAATAATCCAATCAAGAAATGGGCAGAAGACATGCACAGACATTTCTGCAAAGAGGACATCCAAATGGCCAAAAGACACATGAAAAAAGTGCTCAACATCACTCGGCATCAGGGAAATCCAAATCAAAACCACAGTGAGATACCACCTCACACCAGTCAGAATGGCTAAAATTAACAAGTCAAGAAATGACAGATGTTGGCGAGGATGCGGAGAAAGGGGAACCCTCCTACACTGTTGGTGGGAATGCAAGCTGATACAGCCACTCTGAAAAACAGTATGGATGTTCCTCAAGAAGTCAAAAATAGAGCTTACCCTAT
Source organism: Potos flavus (assembly GCA_028534135.1). Taxonomy (NCBI): domain Eukaryota; kingdom Metazoa; phylum Chordata; class Mammalia; order Carnivora; family Procyonidae; genus Potos; species Potos flavus. The sequence continues at coordinate 140,979,412 of CM052883.1, forward strand.
GACCCAGCAATTGCACTACTAGGTATTTACCCCAAA
>CM052883.1:140979947-141120523 GCA_028534135.1 Potos flavus
TGCCCCCCAGTATGCTTTCACCCCAACAGTCAGCATCCATACTTCTTTGCCAGACCACTGCCTTCAGGCTGTGAGAACCCATTTGGTCTGCTGATAGAAGGAGCCCGAAGGGCCTAGGAATTTGTGTCTTCCCTGGCAGCAGCCTTTAATCAATGACTGATGAAAATGGAGTCTAAAACACATCAGTTCCTCTGCCTCCTGATCAAGATACCCCAGCAGCCTTTCTCAGCCAGTGTTCCTCATCCAAACCACAGAACACAAAATATAATTCGAGTGACTATTTTCTCAGTTCTCCTGAGGATGATTCATAATGGATACCATTCTAGATGCAGAGAAATTAATTCCTTAAATACAACGGAAGTCTTAGGAAATTAGGATTTAATTCTTTCTCAAAGTTGTTGAGAATTGTTTGAAATGTGACCTACACGGCCTCCAGAGCTCCCCTGAGTAACTGAGCAGAAGTTATTTTCTATGGGACTTTTCAGAATGTTACACCCTTCCTCATCCTCCTCTCCTTCCTGGCCCCGCTTCTTTGCTCTCCTATCAGGTTTTCCTGACTTCTTAACAAGTAATTTTTACACAAGCCCTAATCTCAAGGTCCGCTTATGGGGAATCCAGCTGGAGATACTAAATTTCTGAGCCTCAATTTGGTTGATGAAACAAAAAAACATGCCTAGCTGGAGCCTAGGAAGTGGCTTCTATGCTTAGAGACTGAAGAGAACTGCAGGGTATTGTCATAACAGGCAGCAGGTGAGGGTGGTTCTCTCTACAAGTACAGGTGCATTAAGAGGGAGCCTGAATAAATATTTCTTAGTGTTACAGGCTCTAAGTTCAACCTTAGTCAGTTTCTCAAAACAACCCTGCAACAACAAATTTGTCAGAAGTAACTTGTAAAAAGTAAAGGTGGCTATTACGTATCAGTTTTCATTACAATCCAGTTAATGATTCCAATGAAAAAAAACTTCCACTAGCAGTTTAAGCACTCAGTTTTCAACTTTCTTGTTCCTTACCCATTAATACACTGGATTGTTAATTTTGCAAGTTAACACTTAATACAAATAGATTAATAAATAACAGTGAAGTGGTACAAGGAAGGAAACTTTGCTTTCTTTTAACAAATTCTATTAACTTCTGGTTTTCTCCCAGAAGGCTCAAAAATGCCAAAGGTTTACCTTTAAAGTATGAGAGTCCAAATAAGGTAATGATGTTCTGTTTATACAAAAGATTATCCTTGCTTTGTAGTGCCTGGTTTAAAATCTTATTCTCAAAATTGTGTTACATCTAAGATCGTGTTCTCACATCCATCTTGTGCCAGAGTCTGGCATCCAGAGGTCCCTCATAAACTATTGTTCAATAAATAAATAGATTATCTAACAAGAACAAAGAAGAAAAAATCTATTGCACGTATGAATATCAATCTATAAATTCAGCTGTGTAAAAATGTAACTGTTCTCATCGGTCTATACATCTTAATCTCTGTTTCAAGCCACCCTTTCCACTGGCTTTTTGGAAACTAAACGTCATTTTAGCTTGAAATGCTCTCCATTTTCTGAGGTCATACTAAGTTCTGGAAGCCTAAAATAGTTCCAATGCACTAGTGAGTGGAGAGGGGAGAGAGGGGGCAAATCTCAATGCCATCTGTCTACACAGCATTTGGTGACATATTCCTCATACTACATGGTCCTTGTGCTCAACTGTTATTTATATCTGCTCCAGAGATGTTCGCATTCCCATCCCATACTCCTCTCTTCCAGTGGGATTCTCCACCACTCCACGTCCTTTCTTCGAAGTGAGGAAATGACAGTGCTCTTCCCAGGCTACCTGAGGTCAAGACACACCCTTGACAAAACTGTGTTAGTTCCCATCTACCATACACCAGACAAAGGTTTTCCCTTGAGCCTTTTACCATCAAGGATCTGGAACCAAGAAAAAAAGATGATTCCTCTGATCTCAGATCCTGCAGAACTATTTGGCCTTCCCAGGGCTCAGACTAGAAGCACCAGGGCACATGTCTCAGTTCTCCCCACCCCACCCCATGACTCTCCCCCCACCCTCCCTCCCCCCCACTACTCCTCTCCCAGCCCTGGCCTCACAGGAAGCCCATGGAATTTTGTGGCAAGTATGTTTGGGGTGACAGAGACATGTCAGGATTAGGGAGAGGAGGTAATCTTGGAAACCTGTCATTTTTTGGAGTTTTGGGTTGTAAGAGCCAAGATTCTGAAAATCAGATACCAGGAGCACAGAATGCCCTAGATTAAAGGTGGAGTGAAAATCTGGGCTAGGAATTATCAGGAAGAAATATCAATTAATATCATACAAATACTACTCCTCATCCTTTAAAGACAAAGATAACACCGTCTCTGAAGTCTCCTCCCTTTTTCCCTTCCAGTCAAAATTATCCCTACCTCTTTATTTTGTATTTTGTCCCTTTCGTAGCACTTACCCATCATGCCTCCTGCTAAATTTTTTTGTTCTTTTATCCTCTATAGACTGGGAACTCTCAGAAGGCAGGGCCGAATCTTACTCATCTTTCAATCCCCAGAGTCTAACACAACTCCTGAGAGAAATGGGACAATACGTGTTGTTTGGATGAGGAACATAACTTGTCTTCTAGTTTAGCAGAAGCATATTGCTTGTGAAAGCACAGTGATTAGGTGGCAAAAGCCTGTGGTGTTTGTACTGGTACTAGGCTGAAATGTTTGTTCTTCTTCCTGGCTTTGCCCCTTACTGTGTAATCTTGGCCTTAACCTCATTGTGTCTCAGGTTCCTCATCTTTAAGAGCAGAGACTCTGGAGCCAGACTGCTGAATTTGAATATTGTTTCTCCCTCTTAGGAGCCGTGTGATCTTGGTACATGATGTATCCTCTCTACACCTCTGATTTCCAATCTATACAATGGACATGATAAATGTCCTCCCATAAATTTGCCATTCAGATTACATAAGTTTACATTTACAAAGTGTTTAGAATAGTAACTGGTACATAGAAAGTGCCATTTAAAGTTACTGAAACAGGGGTGCCTGAGTGGCTCAGTTGGTTAAGCATCTTACTCTTGATCTCAGCTCAGGTCTTGATCTCAGGGTCGTGAGTTCGAGCCCTGTGTTGGGCTCCACACCAGGCATCGATCCTACTTTAAAAGCAAAATAAAATAAAGTTACTGATACATAAGTAAAATAAATAGCTTTTGTTAATATTATTTCAGCCAATTTGTGAGGCTAGGAGAGGCCAAGGAGCACTTATGTTCTTTGAAGTCTACTGAGGAAAGAGAAAAATATTTTAATGGATATTCCAGAAGCTAAACAATATATGTGTACTTATAAGTTAATTCATGGAAATAAATAATCTATCCTAGTATACTCAGCATGTAAAAGTTTCAGGTCATCAATTGTCTACCAATTATATTGGTATTCTAAGAAATATGAATCAAGTATTACGTGTTTCACATTACTCTTTTATTTATTTTTTTTAAGATTCAATTTATTTATTTGACACAAGAGAGAGACAGCAAGAGAGGGAACATAAGCGGTGGGGAGTGGGAGAGGGAGAAGCAGACTCTCCGCTGAGCAGGGTGCCTGATGCGGGACTCGATCTCAGGACCCTGGGATCATGACCTGAGCTGAAGGCAGACGCTTAATGACTGAGCCACCCAGGCACCCCTGACATTACTCTCAAATAGTGAATTCATCACGGTCTTACACTTTGTCTCTGACCTTTGACTACTCAGTATCCATGGTAGACAATTTCCTAGTTTAAAGTGCTAGAGACTCTCAGGATTGAAGCCCAGGCTAACTGCAAAAATGTGTATGCACTATCATACTGGGGCATCCAAAACTGGAAAAAAAAAGGGGGGTCAGCTTGGTTTTACTGGGGAGAGGGAATATAACTCAGTTGCTCCCAAGGAACAAACCAATATAGAAATGAGTACATTGGCATGTTTCTAGCAAAATTTAAACAGACAAATAAGCAGCAGAAAGATAGTTAGGTATGATCAGGTGGTGACCATTGGCAATGCAATGGATATTTCCATGAAATGAATAAATTACCTCTGTAAGGAGCTACCTAAACCACCCTGTCTCTTCTATTGGGCTCTCTTGTATTTGAGGCCCTAAAGCATTGACCTTTCATCTAATCTAACCCCATCTCTCCATCTCCTCAGGAGTTTGTGTTTTTAGCACTTGTCTGATGGATTTCTCTTTATGAAATAACATGAACTTTGGGTGTTGCTTCTCACTATAGAAGACTCAGTCATACTACACAGGAAAGCCACTTGCTGAGATGGGAAGGGCTTAGTCCAGGAATTAGGAAATTTTGATTCCAGTCCCAGTTCTGCTATTCACAAACTGTAAGACCTTGAAAAATCACTTTATGTCTCTGAGCCTCAGATTTTTACTTCACATAATCTTTTTTTCACTCTTCTACCTTAAAGGAGCTATAATTATATTCCAAGATTATTGCGAGCATAGTGATAGTAGTAGTGGTAGGAATAGGTGCGGAAATAATAATAATATTACTATCCACCATTTTTTTCCATGTTTACCATGTGAGAGACACTCTGCATCTATTGACTAATTTAAAATCTTCTCCAAAATGCAGAGCCTCCTTGAGGCCCGGTTTCTTTGAAATGAACCGCCCCAGGTCATACTGCTGTTAAGTGAATGACACTGGAAGGATTCAAACCAGTATAAGGTGATAATGGAGCAGTGCTCTCTGGGAAGGATAGTGATGTCAACAAGAGAGAGAGTCTAGTTTCAAGAATTATTTTTCTTTCCACAGGGCTAACAAATTCTAACCTGAAGCCACCAAAGAATAACAGTAGGTGAATCAGTCATCAATCAGTCAATTGGTCCATCAGTAATGGTAATAGAGTGATTTGGACCATGTGATAATCAAGTCAAGGCCAAGGTCAGAATATGTGCATGGGCCACAGAGGGAGAGCCTAATGTGCTCAGCCCCATTTTCAAATCATGGAGACATGGGTTACATGATCCCTCCCTCCAGGTTGTTCGTACTCTGGGTACCTACCAAAGGCATAAGGACAAACAAGTATAAGTATGTCCCCATGCAAACCTAGAAGGCTCAGATTAAAGGAGAGAAATCCAGGTTCATGAAATGAAATGTTTTTTTTGGGGGGGGGGGGAAGCCTTAATACTACTAGGAGGGAATAGATCTGTAAACACAAAGTATTATGGTCCTTCAGCATTTGATGACACACCAGCCCAATGAGCTAAATATATCAAGTAGTATGGGAACCAGAAGAAGTTACCAAGCAAGATTTTTTGTTTCTTTTTTCATTATCCTTTAACATAAAAAAAAATGCAAGAGCAAACATGTAAATGTGAGGATTTGTTTTTTAGTCACTGGGTTTGTAATTCTTTCCTGCATCTCTTCCCAGAATTAGCATGGATTGGGTAATAGTTTCATTAACAATGTCCTTATTAGATTTTTGGGGTGCCCCACCCAGAACGTGTAACTGGAGTCTGTGTATCTAAACCAATCTACACAAAGAAGTCAGAAAATTATGAATTTTTTAATGTAATTAATCAGTATTTGAAAATGGCAAGGCATTCATTAGGGAACAATTAAGCTATGATGCAAGAAGATAATTAGTAAATTGGGGACAGCATGGGTTCATCCATTACTTTAAAACTTAAATAATGTTGTTTATCTGTTTTCCTATAACAGTGGCATTTTTAAAATTAACATTGTGATTTAAATAATCACATATTCTCTTTCTGTGTGTGTCCATATGTAGCTCTCAGTTTTTCTAGGAATAAATACAATTGTTTTCATCTCTCCAACCATCAACTTTCCCTCCTACATATTTTCTTCATGTTAGGGTGTTTTTCTCAGTAAATAGCAGTGTCTTATATACAGTAGGTACGTGTGAAATTGTAGTTTCTATCATTTATTAGTAGCACTGCTGTTGTTTTTGACATATGTGAGATTATCAATTAGCCTTTGTCTCAGAAGACTAAACCTCAGCCAGGTTGCTTGTCTCTTCTACTGTCCTTTGACACATTTTGCTTAGCTATAAAGTATATGCCCTAAGTCATAGAAGGCTAAGATTTTTGAAATTCAAAAGCCCAGGCCCTGTAATTAAAAAGACAGACAATACAACAGAACAGTGTACAAAAGACTTGAACAGGAATTTCAAAGAGGATATTATCTGAATGGTCAATAAATATGGGAAAAGGTGAACAACACAAGTTGTCAAGGAAATGCCACAAGAGCCCCAGCGTGACTCTTTGAGAAAAAACAGATAGTACCAAGTGTTAGTGAGGACCCATAGAAACTCGAACACCTGTATTCTGCTAGTAGTAGTACAAATTGGTACAATCACTTGGAAATGACGTTATCTACTAAACTGAACATATATTACCCTATGACCCAGAATTCCAGGTATATCCCTCTAGAATAATGGATGTATGTTTCCGGAAAAAAAAAAAAAAAACAAACATGTACAGGAATGTTAATAGCAGCACTATTTGTAACAGCTCCAAACAGGAAACCACCCAAACACCCATTCACAGTAGGCTAGATTTTGTAGCACATCTTTACCATGGCATTCAATACAGTAATAAAAATGAACAAACTGCAACCAAACACAACGTAGATAATTCTAACCAGTGTAATACTGAGCTGGCTACAAAAGGGTACACTCTATGTTTCCACGCTCATAAACTAATAGGCAAAAATAACCTATAGTGTTAGAAGTCATTATAATGGTTACCCTTGGGAAGGTGGAGAATAAAGGTGGCTTCTGAGGGGCTGGTGATGTTCTGCTCCCTGTGAGATGCTACTTGCAATGGTGTTTTCCTTCATGAACATTTATTGGCTATAATCTTACGATTTGTGCATTTCCCTACACATATAACTTACTAAAATTATATATAAAAAGAAGTCCAGGATTCTGCAAATAAAAAACCCTTGCTTTTGAAATTCCAAAGCCTCATTCTTTGCTATTCTGCTGTTTGCATTTCCCGGAAGGCTGTAATGCTGATGCTGCTTGTAAGGGGACCACATTCCGAAAGCCATGGTTTTCAAGTTTATCTATGCCGGCTCTCACCACCTTCTCATTTCTCTGAACCCATACATACCACATTCCAGTCTCAATAGACCACTGAAACTATGCTCTCCCATGTACCCAAGAACCAGATTCTTTCTTTTTTTTTTTTAAAGTGGTGTATAGGCATCAATATGTTTATTTTTTATTATTATGTTCAGTTAGCCACTGTATAGCACATCAGTAGTTTTTGATGTAGTGTTCAATGATTTATTAGTTGCATATAACACCCAGTGCTCATCACAACACATGCCCTCCTTAATACTCATCACCCTGTTACCCCTCCCCCCACCCTTCTCCCCTTTGAAATCCTCAGTTTGTTTCCCAGGGTCCATAGCCTCTCATGGGAACCAGTTTCAATAAACCTTTCTAATTCCCTCCCCCGCCATTAACCTCTATGTGGTATTTGACCATATTGAAACCTCTTTGAAACTTCTCCTCTGGTTCCTGTGTCTAGTCTTTCCTAGTTTTGCTCCTATTTTCCTGAACTCTTACTTGTTGATGTTTCTTCACCTACTACTAAATGTTGGTATTGCCCAGTGCTTTGTTCTAGACCACCATTCCCTTCTTCCTAGTGACCTCATCCTCTTCCTTAGTATTATCACCTGTGCACCAATGACTCTCCAATCTGAACCTTCAGACTACACTCTCCCCTGAGTTCCGGCTCCATTTACACAATGTCTTTTGGACATTTCTTTTTGGATTATCCATCCACAAACTCCTCATCTCAAACTTCTCATCTTCTTCCACAAAATCGCTTCAGCCTACATCCTTTCCTCACTGTTATCCAGCCACTCACTCAGATCAGATTTATTGCACATTGTCCTAGACTCTTCAGTCTGCCTCACCCTCAAACCAGTGTGTTTCACAATTCTATTCCTTGCTTCTCCATCCCACTGACATAATTTGGTCTCTGCTCTTATCTTGCCTAGACCATGGCAGTAGCCTTCTCCATCAGCTCACTCCCATGGCCTACCCATCCACAGTTCTTTTACATTGCAGCTACCCCACTGTTCTAAAACCTGAATATGATCATTTTAATCCTTTGCTTGAAATACAATGGGTTCTCCTTCTCTATAGAGAAAATCCAAATCTAGCATCTGACTTCAGCCCACAATTGCAGTCCCATTTTCAGAAACCTAGAAGCATCTCAAACATCCAATTTTATATGAAAGAAAGAGAGAGAGATCCTGTTAAAAAATAAATTGTCAGCAGATCTAGAATGGGACCCCAAATTCTGCATTCTCACCAGCGCTTAGGTGATACTGAGGCTATCGTTGAGCTAGTGCAGATCACACTTGGGATAAATAAGGCCCTGTATGACCTCTTTACTCCAGCTACAATAATTGATTTATACCTTCTCAATATGACATATGGTTTCACAATCTCTACACTTTAAACCCACAGTCCTCTGTGTTTGCAATGCTCTTCCTCTCTTTTCTAGCTATCTAATGTCACATTATCCTTCAATACACAACTAAAAACTCCTTCAGGAAGCCTGCCTGGTCTTCTTTTCCCCAGACTAACTGGATGCCTACATCTTTGCTCTTGTATCAATCGGTACCACCTTTAGATTCAGACAAAGAGCTTCACATCTGAGGCCCTATGCCTCCATGGACCTTGAACTTTGTAGTGCCTTCCTTGAAATTTTCCAAATGTCCTTCCAGCACCTGGAATGATCAGTACTATCTAGGTGTGATTCCCTGAGACTGGACCTGGATGTACATGGGCCTGATCTTCCAATTTTTCCCTTCAGGGTGCTCTCTAACCCACTACCCCAGAAGTGGGTTGACCACATGCCCTAAGGAATTCTGAGGGCCCCATGGCTGGGTTCTGGTTGCAGAAAGGTGGCCTAGTGAGTGAAATGCTCCTGTTGATCAATGTAATATTTCTTTCACAGGAGAGCATGTGATTTAGCAGCCAGACATGGTGCTGACATGCTGATTTGGGATGACTCTCACTCACATGGGACCAGGACAAGTTTAGGGCTCTGGAATTCTAAAGTCTTGTGTTTTAGCTCTCTGTTTAGGCTTTTTTTTCTCTTTTCACTCATCTATGTTCTAACCATGGCACTGCCTCTGGTCTATAGCACCTGAGAGTACTGGAGGTGGCAGCAGGCATCCTTTATTCTAAGTGCTCCCCAACTCTTGGTACCTAAGGAGGTCATTCCACCATCAAAACTTTCTACCATGTGTCAGTCCTCCAAGAGTGCTTAGAGTTCTCTCTTCTGAGGGCTTTCTTTGCTTTGCAATATAAACAGGTCCTTCTCATCAATGGTTCCTTTAGCCCCTGATCAGTGGGCTGACTTCATGGTGCTTTGGGTCAACTTAAGGGTACTAAATGAGGAACATGAGGAATAGACATTCCTTCCACTGATGGGATAACTCTTTTTTCTTAACCATGGGCCCCTTGCTTGTCATATTTCACCGGTGGAGATATAGACATGTCATGAGTACTATCAACATTGAAAGAGATCATACTCTAGAAATGCAGTGGAGGTGGTCTAAAGAGAAGATATGCTTGGAAGATGTGTCATTCTATGTTTATACCATGAAATCCTGATGATAAATTTAAGGTAATCAGAAAAAGAATTATCATTCACATTTTCCTGAAAACTCTAGAGAAGACTTGAATTTGTTGTCATCATCAGTGAATCACAGTAACAGCTTTTGGGAAGTTGGTATTCATGGGTGGCCTGGTAGTTGCCAGGGCATCATGATTACTACTGTAACCAGCATTAAATAATTGGTGTTAGGGAACTGCAGAAGCCAAAAGACCTATATTATTTTAATGCAACAGTCCCTAACAGCCACAGCATTATGAGTGATAACGAAAGAGCTATCTATCCTTTCCTCAAGGTGGGAATATCAAATTAGTCAGATGTGGCATGTTTGACAATAAAGAGCATGGGGAAATGGTGCGTGGACACTACAAAGTATCCTCCAGTGCACTGATTGGACACAAAACAGATACCTAAGTACTTCTTCTGTTCCCACTCTTCTAGGTGTTCAGCAGTAAGTTGAAAATACCTCATGTGGGCTCATATGTATGTGCATATGATTTTGTAATGTGTTTTTTAATCAAACTCTTTCTATCAACTGAGTCCCTGAACAGACATGTGCCTGGGGCCCCGCACATTCTGGAGTAGTCCTAACCAGTGGTATCCTGCGCCTAAGCTCTCATAATACACACCACACTGCACTGTAATGGTTCATCTGCCTTCCCTTCTCTCCCAGCATCCGATTATGAGTGCTCTGGTCAGAGGTTGTTCTGTAATGCCAATACCTAGCAAAGCGCCTAGAGCGTAGGAAGTTCTCAAAATAAAGAACTTTGCTGAAAAGTAGGTGTGTTAGTACCTTTTTAACAGAGTAGTGGTGATCCATAGCCACTCAAATTAAATTAACATTCTCATCTTAACTGGTTCATTTGTTAAGGACGAGTCTGCAAGCTCTGATGCCGTCTGAACCCTTTTTATATTTGGGCTACCACAAAGTGTAGCTAAGAAGCCTAGAGGAGAAATAGCTTTTCTTTTTTTTTTGTTGATTTTTACAAGCACATTCATTCACCTACACCTGGCATTCCATGCAACGAAATGTCAGACATCATAAAGGTAAAGAGAAAGGCAGTGGCAGAGGAAGAAAGAAGGGATGAAAAGGATATTTCACAATTCGTCAATATGTGAATATTGGCATTCCCTTTCTGACAGAACAAAGTACTGCCAAGGACTCTTGTCAGAAGTAAAATGTGCCGGCTCCAGCAAGATACACAAAAAAGACACAAGAAGCCCATTGATTAGTTTTGTCATAAAGTACACTTTTGATTTCCTTGTACCTTTTAAAAAGAGAAGGTTTTTAACACTCTTTTTCCCATAACGTTCACTCTGATCCCTCTGAAGCAGCCACTGAAAATGAGAGATGATTCCAATAGAAACTTCACAGTCATGCTTAAAGCAAGAAGAATTAGTCACTTAGCACAAACTCAAGAAGAGAAAATAAATAGGAGTGTGCTGGCCTTTTGTCCTTGGTGACTGTCCACATGTTTAATTTTTCTGAGTTGATGTTCATGGTAAATTTGATTTAGTGATTTTATGTACTCTTACCCGCTAAAGTAATACATATTTTAAATCAACTGTCAGTAACCTTCACAGAGTGAAGAGCATAAATGAAAAGGATTTAATGAAATGCTACAGTATGTGTATCACTGCCCCAAAACAATACCATTTCACAAGGTATTTGCTTTGTTTTGAATGCAGAATAGGATATTACCCTCAATAATCATTTTATGAATTTGCCCCTTAAGTGCTTCTGACCAAGGAAAGATAAAACAAGAATTGGCAAGAGGGAAAGGGTCTTCATCGTTGACTTTTACATAAACATTTTATGATTAAAAAGCCGGGATAGAAATATGCCTCAACATGGTAACTGCCCTACTTTGATTAATGCAGAGAAAGCTTCCTGAATTCACTCACTATTGGGTCACAAGATATGGATCACACAACCCCCACCTTTCCTCCCCCCACCCCCCCAGAATAATTGCCTGGAGCAGAGGTGTTCCAGCTGAATTCCATGGAGACCGCAGATTCTTCCACACTGTCTTGGGGTTGAAGGGATGGACCTTGGTGTTGGACTGAGGATTCAGCAACACACTCTGCTCTAATCTTTCTGTATGTTCACCCCATTCCCTCCAGTGACCTTCCTCCAAGCTGCAACTAGAACACTCTGCTTTTTCTTGTTGATGCATCTGAGTTCCAAGTAAGATTTCCTTCATGATATTTTTGCTTCTAAACAAAATTTAAAAACTGCTCCAGTTTGGCTGGAAAAGTATTTATTTATTTGCAGCCAAATGCTCTACCCCTGAGCTATATCCCAAAGTATTTATTATTTATTTATTTATTTGTCCAGTCAATAAATATATTTTAAACATCTACTATGTACAAAGAGTGAGGATCCAGAATAGGAGGAGAGTTGGGGCTGGGAGTGGGGAACATTGTAGGCCTAGGAGACAGTATGTAGTCAGATCCTGCAGCAGAAGGGGAACTGTGTTCAAGACAGCCACACATGAAAAGCTGAATAATAATATGATATATTAAAGAAGCAAATGACAAATCAATAGTATTAACAATAAGAACATGGTAATTCCTTGTTCAGTTGAACACAGTCATTTACTGAATACACAAACTGATATTCGGCATGTGATAAAAGGTGTTAAATTCCATGATGATGAATTTATTCTTTCTTGTGTAGAAAACAGGAGCTCTCCAAGGCTTTTGAACAGGATGATTGAGTGTGCGCCTAGACTAGGAAGATAGCCACCCCAGATGACAGAAGGCCTTCAATGCCATGATTACTTCTGTAGGCTACAGGAAGCAGTCTGGGTTTTGGAATAGGATTTTGAACATAATCAAATATAGGTCTTATTTAGAAAAATAGCACTAGTGGCAGTATGGAGAATATATTGGACAGATTGGAGCCAAAGACATCAGTTAAGAAGTCCCTGCTAAGAAAAAAGAAATGTTTTAACTTTTCTGTTAATGATAATGCCAAAATTCTGATGAGGGAGCAGGGATCTAGGAGACTCAATCACTGTTGATGGCAATACAAACTGTAACAACTCTTTTGAAGAGCACCTTGTAATTTGTATCAAAAGCTGTAATACCTCTTAACCTAATAATGAGCTTCTTAGGCATTTATTCTAATAAAATAACCCAAAAGTTACAAAAGGCTATAATTGTGTTGTTTTTTTGTAATTTCTAAAATTGTTAGAATCAGAATTGAACTCATGGTAAATCATTTTCGTATAATATCATTCAGCTGTTAAAAGTGGTTATTATGAAGAATAATGCCAAAGCCTAAAAAATGCTTAAGCAGGATGAAGATTGAGGACCAGTAAGTCTGGCACTGCAAAAACTCTGGTGGCCTTTCCTCTGAGACAGTAGTCTCAGCAGGGTGGTAGAAATATTATAAACAAGAGATAATGATTAATTTGGGGACTGAGGCAGTGATGATATGAGCAGATTCAAGGGAAATTTAAGGGATACACTGATAAGAAAAGGGGTGTGAGTAAAGAGATGATAATGATAATGAAGATTATAATGGTAACCAGGATGATGGTACAAGCAGAGACTTAGGGAAAAAATGATCAAATATTAAAGTCAGTTGCAACTCTAAGTGGAGAGATCCAGCAGCCTTCTGGAAATACAGGCTCAAAACCCAAGAAACATACAGCAACACTTGAAGTAGATGGTTGGTATTGACATTGAAGTTCATGATACAAATAAAAATCATGGAAAGGGGTGCCTGGGTGGCTCAGTGGGTTAAAGCCTCTGCCTTCAGCTCAGGTCATGATCTTGGGGTCCTGGGATCGAGTTCCGCATCGGGCTCTCTGCCCAGCAGGGAGCCTGCTTCCCCCTCTCTCTCTGCCTGCCTCTCTGCCTACTTGTGATCTCTCTCTGTCAAATAAATAAATAAAATCTTTTAAAAAAAAATCATGGAAGAGATCAAGAATGCCTCTAATCAGCTCTTCGGTAGATTCAATACTACTGAATCTAGGAAATACAAGGAAAAAAAAAAGGGAACTTAAAAATGTACCACAGAAATTACCCAGTGTGAAACATTAAAGGAAAAAATAATGAAAAACACAGAGCAAAGAACCTAAGACTTGCAGAACAATATTAAGAGGTCTAATATATGTGTAATGGGAATCCTGATGTAAGCAAGAAAGAATAGGGCATGAGAACTCTTTTCATAAATAATGGCCAAGAGTTTTCCAAAAATAATGAACAACATCAAACCACAGATCCAACACGTTCAGAGAACACTACACATGATATACAGCACCGTGGCACTCACAAAAAAAGCCATCACACACCTTGGACACATCCTATTCCAACAGCTGAAAAACAAAAATAAAGAGAAAATCTTGAAGGCAGTCAGAAAAAAATGACATTACATTCAGAAGAATAAAGATAATAATTATAACACATTTCTTGTCGGAAACTATGCAAGCCTCATAAAATAAGTTGGAAAGTATTCCTACCTCTTGTATTTATGGAAAAGTTTGTGTAGGAGTGGTACTACCTCTTCTTTAAATGTTTGGCAGAATTCACCAGTGAAGCCATCTGGGCCAGGAGTATTCTTTGTTGAAAGGTTTTTAACTATGAACTCAACTTTTGAAATAGATTATAGGACTATTCATGTTACCCGTTTATTCTTTTTTTTTTTTTTTTTTAAGATCTATTTATTTGAGAGAGACAGAGAGCACACATGTGAGCGGGGAGGGGGAGGGACAGAGGGAGAGAGAGACTCTCAAGCAGACTTCCTGCTGAGTATTGGAGCCTGAGGTAGGGCTCTATCCCACAACCCATGAGATCACAACCTGAGCCAAAATCAAGAGTTGGAGACTTAAGAGCCACCCAGGCACCCCTACCCATTTATTCTTGAGTGAGCTTTGGGAATTTGTGTCTCTCGAGAAATTTGTCCATTGCATTTAATTTGCCCAATTTGTGGCCATAAAGTTCCTTATAAATTTCCTTTATTATCCTTTTAATGTCTTCAGGGTCCATAGCAATGTTCTCTCTCTCATTTCTGGTATTGGTAATTTGGGTCTTTTCTCTTTTTTCCTCATCAGCCAGGTTAGAGACTTATCAACTTTATTCATCATCTCAAAAACAAGCTTTTGGGTTAATTGAACCAGGTTGTTTAGAAGGGAGGGCTGGAAAAAGTAGGTTAACCTGAAGAAGTAACAATGAAACTGACGCTTGAAAGAGATAGTACAAGTGTCCAAAAGTAAATCAAAGATGGGTGAGTTCTAGCAAGAGCTATTTTTTTTTTTTAAGGCCAATGTGGTAGCAGCATGGAAGAGAAGAGACTATTGCAATATGGGGGCTGAGAGAAAAGCTGAGCCTATATAATATGAAGCCATATAGTCATGGTAAGGATTTAAGTGTGAATTTATGCCAAAAGCAAATGGAAGTCACTGGAGAGTATTATGGAGCAGAGTGACGTGCTCACTGTGTTTGAAAACCTCAATCTGGCTGTATTGTGGGAAAAGAATTGGGGAGGGGGAGTAGAAATAGAGAGAATTAGGTGGTTACTACAGCAATGGGAGTGAGAGCTTAGACTGGGAGAGGGCAGAGAAAAGGAAGGACAGAAACAATGATGTGTAGAGACTGATAATTGATCAGTTGATTAATTTTTTTTATTGGTGGTAATAAAATATTTATTTAGCAGTTACTAGGTGCCAGCCACTAGTTTAAGCATTTTTGTGCCTTATGCAAGATCATGTGGCTAGTCAGAGAAAGAGCAGGATTTAAAAGCAGGCAGAGCCTATGCACCAAGTCCTTGCTGTTCCTGCCTCTTGCATGATAGGATTAAAGAAAAGAGAGGATATAAGGAGGAATTTTTGGGTTTTGGGTCAAACGACTGGGAGCTAGTTATTAAAATAAGAAACATTAGAGGAAAGCTATGTTTTGCAGAAAAACCATGAGTTCAGCTGTAGACCAACCAAAGGTAGACATATTTATTATATAGCCTTAGAAAGAAACCCAAATCTAAGGAAGTCCTTTTTTAGGGTATAATGGTTAAAGGATTTATGCATAAACCCTGAAAATTATTAAAGCACGTTTTGTTTTATACACACACACACACACACACACACACACACGCATGCACACGCATATATACTTTTTATTTATTTATTTTTTAATTTCCAAAGGTAAAACTAAGGACACAAACAAAATGCTTTTTTGGAGTTCCAGTTCTGACAACTTGTATACGGAATAACATATACTCCTGCAGATAACAGTTACGGCCTCCGGACAAGATACTAAAAATTTTTTTAAGGTAATGAGAGTAGCCAAAAGAAAGCATACATTGTGGAGGTTTGACCCTTGAAAAAAAAATGGAACCACATTGTGTGAAATACATACGTATCAGGCTTATTATCTGAAGGTACTCCTCAGTCTATACTACATACCCTAGAAATAAAACAGAAATTTACAGTCTTTTAGATATGAAGAGTCAGAAGAAGGGGAATGATACTTTCAGAGCAGCTGTAAAGAGGGAGGAGATGCTATAAAGAAGGAAAAACAGAAGGGGAAACTAAAAATCTGCCTATCAATTCTCCTGAACTCTTGGCTGACTCCTAAGCTGAGCGTGCACAGTTGGAACTTCAGAGAATTCAAAGGCAACAGTATCTGGAAAACTGACCCATATGAGCAGAACCTTCAGGTGCCACCCAGCACAGGGGAGACAGAATTTGAACTCACGTTCTTCTTAGAGGGACTTGGTAAACACCTCAGCCTTTCTGTGGCGACCCCAGAGGCCTGTGCTTCAGAGTAAAAATTACTTCCCAGAACTTAAGGGATTCACTCTAGGACTAGGAAAATACTAAAAATAGACCCACCCTAAAAAAGAGAAACCAAGCCTCCAAGGTCACCTGCCAATAATCTAGCTGCTTTTTACACCATGACTTAACACTCTTCGGAGAAAGATAGCAGAACTCCGTCAATCTCAACTACCCATCACCCTGAATATCCAAAATAGAAATCGCTACACAGGATAATGTGATGAATAGTCAAGGGAAAAGTCAGTCAGAAGAAATTTGCCAATAAATGAACGAGGAAGTTAAAATAACTATGACTCATATGTTAAAGAATGTTAATGAATATAAGTTATTCCCCACAAAAATAGTAAAAAACTAACATCTCTTAAAGTGACTACTAAACTGAACCATTTTATCCATATGTATAATAAGTTCTGGTAACTTTTGCTAAATTTATCAAATTTACCCAAAAAAAAAATCTAAAATTTGCTGAACTTACATAGGCCTTTCCCTATGGTTTCAACACTGAAAGTTAATAGATGGTAGACTATAAACCGCGATCAAATACAAGCAGCAAGACTCACAAGCTCAATCATAAAAAAGTAACTCCAAAAAATAATTTTAGTAGAACTAAATGACACAGGTACATTCCGGAAAAAAGAACGAGATGAGAGCATCCAGTAAACAGTAGCACCTCTAAACTGTTCAACAATTTTCTTATTGTTTGGTTATATTTCATGCTTTGGGTATTAATTTGTAGGAAGGTTAAAACAAAGGATATAACTAGATCATTTACTGGAGGAAGACTGCAACAAAAGGATATGGTTAAATCATTAAATTTCTAGAATAGTCGGCTGATGACCTCTAGATGATTTGGTCAAGAGACCACTCTTTCTGCAGTTAGATCTGGCCAATCCAAAGAACCAATTACACCATATATTCTTGGGTTTGCATAAAGCTGGGCTTATTTGCAACCCTCCCCACCCCACCCCCCCTTCTGGGAGGTAAAGGCCAGGAAATGAAAGGTTATTTTCTGCTTGGAAGGTCTTCTAAGAGGAATTTGATAGTTTCACACAGAGGTGCCCCATTCATAATCACAACACCTAACAATGAACTGGCTGTTCAGAGCTGCTTTAAATTCAAATGGGAAGACTAACGAACATCTCCAAAGCATTCCTGACCCCCAATCTCTTTTAAAAATCAATTGTTTTCAATAGCAAACAGCTGCATAAGATCAACAGTGAAAAATCGTGTACAGTATACATGCTCTGTGCAGAGCCTAGATAAAGAAAGCTACAAAAGTGAAGAATCCTTTCACAAACAATTTCTAACACACAATGCAGGACAAGAAGCGAGTATACCATGTGTTACACCACCAGGTCTCAGAGCTGCACAAATCATTAGAATTTGAGTCTGATTCCAAGGTCTTCCAGATTTTGCGATAGAGGCATTCCACCATACTACTCAAACTATCCTTGTAATATATACATTCTATACCATGTCCTCTTTGACTACTCATTCAAGGTATAGCATAATAAATTGGAGAAATTTAATTGCAATGAGTATAATTGATACACAATTTTCTAATAAACTGAAATGAAGAGATAATTTCCTGATGTATTCTTTCCTCTTTAAATAAGCAGTAAGAGAAGTGTATTCCTAATACATTCTAAATGAGGCATGTTATTACAGCTGAATTATTATGAAAGGCTTCTTTTCATGTACTCAAACTGGCTTGAAACAGCAAGGAATCTGTGGCTCACTAATAAATGCACGGTAATCACATGTTTTCTTATTTCCTAGATGACTTCATGGATTATTTAATTTTAAGAGTCCTCTACACTTAAAGGTGATTGAACGCCAAATACTGCAACATCCATGGGACAGTGCGTTCTATGGTTAATGCACTGTGCTTACTTACAGTGGGATGCTGTGAAATATCTAAGAAATCTATAAAATGGGAAACCTTATGGAAACTACAACTTTTGTCTTGAAACAATCAGACCACAAAACCCAGTGCTAGTGGAGGTAGCACTCCTAAGCTTAAACTTCCCTTCCCATTGTCGGTCATAGGACTCTACTCTTTGTTCTCTTGTCATTCTTTTTAACTTTTCATCTTCTACTTGTTTTATTTCACTTTTTATTCGTTCTGTGCCTTAGGATTGCCAACCAGAGAATGCTTAAGCATGATGTTCTCCTTTGTGGTCACCTCAGCTAGAAAAGATGGTGAAGTTGAAATATTTTGATCCTCTGTCTTCTGATTGATTAATTCATTCTTTCCTTCGACCTCTACAGCAAAACCCCACCATGACATGACACTCATATGTAACTAATATCAAGTAAATGAAACAATCTCAGTGATCCTATACAACTGGATGGCTAGAAGGTCCAAAGGTCTAACTGCTTGTGGATAGCCATCTTGCCCTGTGCCTTCACACGGTCTTCCCTCTGTGCATCTCGTAGACCGGTTATGCATGTGATTCAACTTAGCAACCCCACATACCTCACCGGGTGCCTAGCATATTCAGCGGTGGCAAATCAATATATGTTGACTAAATGAATTCGCACTTGTCCTAGGTGCTTTTAATATGACAAGCTCAGCAAAGCCTACTGATGATTCTGTCTTCCTCTTTAAACTGTCTTGTCATTTAATAGCAAAATCTTTAATATGACACATTATAATTGTTAGTTTGAGCTCCTTCTTTCATACCCTATGTTGATAAATTTGTATCCACATATTATGAAGTCTGATGATTTTTAAAAAACTTTTCTATCTTTCTCATATACAAGTCAAGTCTTTGGGGCTTTTTGTTGGTGTTTTTCTATTGTTCTATTTTAGGGAGACTCTATTGTTTTGATTTTTACCAAATATACAAACATATCTGAAGATCAGACTCACCTACTGATGGAAGACTTTCAGCATATATTGTAAATATTTGGCAGACAACATCCCAGTCAAAATTCATACATGAATTCAATAGCTATCTACTATTATAAACCTAAGAAAATCATTGTTGTATGTGGCAGGTTGTCAGAAATGATCTATGAGAGCTCTAACTAAGGGGCCAGGGACATTACTATGCATTTGTCTATTTAACCTTGATTCAAGCAATGAGAGCATTATGAGCATTTCTATGGACGCTCAACTACCCAACATAAAGCCTAGCAAGATAATAATAAAAATCCTCATCTATCTCTACAGGCCTCTTAACACCTGCCACCCAGTGAAGATTCCTGTGGTACCCAACTCCCAACTCCCTCCTCACATGCTTATTGTCCCCTACAACAAGGTCCATGAACCATTCTGAAGATGCCGTCCACCCTTTAATATCCTGCACAACCTCAAATTGTGCACAGCTGAGCCATCAGCAGCTGACGAGAAGGTTCAAAGAATAGCTATTCATGGTAAAGCCACAAGATGCAACATGAAGACCAAAGGGCATCCAAAGAATGAAGCCGCAAAGAGCAGACTGTTGGAGCGAGGCAGAGAGGCTCTTGAGAGAAAAGGAAACTTCGAGAGGGCAGTTTTACAAAGCACTGAGACAAGTGACCCAGAGGATTGCTTCCTCTAATTAGATGTCTCAACAGGAAGAATTTGTGATTCTGAGGACATCCCAAAGGACAGGTAATATTCAGATACATCTCTTAAGCATCCTGAAAACCTTGGAGTATCCAACTATAAAAGCAACTTTACAAAAAGAAGAAGAAAAAAAACCCAGACAATTTGTCAGACGGACTTTCCGCCTGTTTGCATTCGCCCAGATACCATTGCAGTGTATGTAGGTCACATTTTACCATATCTAACCTTTTCTATATTGAATTCCATGTAATGTGTCTCTGAGGAATACAGAGTGGTTGTTCAATGATAATAGTATTCAAATTGCACACTTCCTTCAAAAAATGTACATGCCATAACAAAACCTGAGTATAAGTCAAGCACAGACCTACATTTTTATGACTTTACATGCAGTCCACTGAACACTAATAATTCCAGTGATAATAATAGTAATCAGTTTTATTTTTATTACACTTTACAGTTTAAAAAGTGCTTTGAGGGATGCCTGGTTATAACTAGGTTATGAGAGGGCGCCTGGGTGGCTCAATTAAGTGTCTGCCTTTGCCTCAGGTCATGATCCCAGGGTCCTGGGATTGAGCCCCACGTTGGGCTCTTCTGAGCGGGGAGCCTGCTTCTCCCTCCCTCTGCCTGCTGCTCCCCCTGCTTGTACACTCTCCCTCTCTCTCTCTCTGCCAGATAAATAAACTCTTTAAAATAAATAAATAAATAAAAATAAAAAGTACTTCGAGTAGGCAAGTTTCATTTAAGAAGCAATATTTGAATTTTAGTTTTTTGAGGAAATTCCATACTGTTTTCCATGGTGACTGTGCCAATTTACATTCCCACCAACAGTGCACGGGGGTTCCCTTTCCTCCACACCCTTATTTCTTGTCTTGTGCATAATAGCCATTCTAATAGGTATGAAGTGATATTAGACTACAAGTTCCATGAGAGCAAGTTTCATGTGCCATTTACCATTCTAGCCCATGCCTGATGAGAAGCCCTGGACCACTTTTTCTTAGAGCATTTACTAAAGGGTGTTTACAACTATAAATCCTCTCTCTGTCTCTTTGAGGTGTATCGGTATCTCCTACAACTTAGGGGTGTCTTTCTCAAAGACCTGAAAGCCATTCCTTTCAGATGTAATTATCAGGATGGATAGGGCCTGTGGATCTCACCTGTGTGGCAGGATAGAATCCTGACTTTGATAACCACCAGCTAAAGGATACAACTGGCCCAGTCAGCATTTACACTAACCACCTCTTTGTAATTTTTTACTTCCCCCGACTCAATTGAGCCCACGCTCACCTCCTCCCTACTCCCTCATTCTCTTTAAAATGCCAGGTCAACTCTGTACAAATCCAAGTTGAGTTCAGTTCATGCTGGGCTCTCTTCCCTTTTGCAACAGTATATGACTAATTAAAATCTATCCTTACCACTTTAGTGTCTGGCTTTGTTTATCTCTGACAGAGTTTATCCTTGTCCTCTCTATCATTTCAGCTAATATTAATGAACCAAATACACTAACAAAAGTAGTTATACCATGTTTCTACAGAGTTTTATAACAGTGGTATCAACAACTGGCATTTTGTGTGTCGTTAGATACTTTTCTTGCTTACATCCCACCAGAAGCATTGGGCTTATATATGGTGTTAATTTGAATAACATGTTAGACAACTATTTCCAAGCACGAAACCCCAGAGGCCATTAAAACCTATAAAAATGTTTTAGCATGTGCCTAAAACTTTACTATCAGTTGCTTGATTTGTGCCAAAAAGTATATTATCTCTTCCAATTGAAAAGGAATCAAATCTCATGACTATCTTCTTGAAGTTTTTCCATATTAAATGTTCCTTGTTTTCTACATCTGCCTCTACGTTTTTGTAGTCCACCGATGAGTGGTGATAAATGGCTCCCATCAGTGGGAGTCAACAGAGTATCCCGCTCGGTACAAGAGGCTCTGTGCGCTTCCCTTCAGAACCTCCAACAACACGGCAACACTGATGTTCTCAAAGACGAGGAAACTGAGGCTCAACAAATTGTCAAAGATCGCAGAGTCTGTAAATAACGGAGCTATGATCTGAACGTGGCTTGTTTGACTTCAGAGGCTGTGCTCTTTCTACCATGCTTCACAACCTAAGTAGCTAGAGTCGGGCATAGATTTTTGGCTCTTTCAGCTCTCTCATCTTTAATAACTAGCATGCAGTCAAAACAAAAGTGAGGATGAGGGAAAATTATATACAGAATACATTTTGTAATTATAAGGAAAGAAAAAGAAGAAAACAGTCAAGCTGTGGCAGAGCAAACTCCGAAGCAATCAAGAGGCTTCTACACCCTGGGTTTTCTCTAACGGGGCTGTATTTCATTCCTTTGAAAACTCTAGCTTTGGAATGAAGGTGGCATACTGTGGGAAGACCAAGGAAATTAAACTTTTTTCATCTTATTGATTCCTATTCCTTTCATTCCATCTGTTTCCTTGGCATGGCGAAGGGGGTGACGATCAATGCAGAGTAAGTCGGCTCTGTCAGTCAGAAGATGGGAGCTGACAAACCAGACACGGGCTTGGGAAGGCCTTCCATGAGGGAAAGAATCTGTGCCAGATGACAGGACTCACGGAGAGTCTGACAAAATGTTGCAGACAATCAGGAAGCGTCTGATCCAGATTTCATAGATAATAAGCAGACTCTTTTCCGCGTGCATGCGCATAGATTTGAATATTTCTGGTCAAGTGCCTCCTTTTTGCACAGAACAGGAAGTAAATAGAATGGCAAAAAATAAAATGAAAGGGGGCCAGAACAGGGGTCAAAAATAAAAGAAAAACAAACAACTAAATTGGTAGTACAGAAAACTTGAGTACCTTGAGCTCATAGTTATAATATAATGATGTGAGGGGAAAATACTTCCTAAGTTAAGATTTCTAGTATCTTTACTAGAGTGCAAATACAATGGGATTTCAGGACCTTTCTATAGGTTAGAACCTTCCTTAAAATCATAGAAGCACTCAGCTGCTGTTCTACCATAAAGAGCATATTTTGCCATTTCTATAAGGTTGTCTCCAACATAAACTCTAAAATAGCCATTACAAATGATGACTTCTACACATGAAAGAATCTGAAGCAGATCGCTAGACAGTCTTGTGATTAAGTTCTATTAAGAGATATAAATCCTATATGTCCTTAAGAGCTTCATGCAGAAGGGGCTTGTACTGTGGCAAAGAAGGCACTGAAATGGACAATTAGCTCATCAGTGGAAGTTTATTTTGTTAGAAGCCAGGAGATGCGTATACGGCAAGGCTGGACAAGGAATCAGTTTTACCATTTTGGTGCTCCCCTCCTCACACCCTCCCCATTAAGCTACTATCATCAATAAAAGGCATCATGTTACCTCTTTCCCTGCTTTCTCCTGGACTCGGACGCTCTCAGCAAAAGAGATAAGAAATGTCAAAAACTCTCATGCCCTGAAAGCACAAGACTGATTTAGAAAATCCACAAGTGAATAATTTGGTTGTAAAACCCCCTTGATCAACTCCCATGATTCAACTGTTATGGATCAAATTGTGTCCCTCACAAAAAAGATGTTGGAGCCCTAACCCTGAGTACCTCAGAATGCACCCTTATTTGGACATAGGGTTTTTACAAAAGTAATGAAATTAAAATGATGTCATTAGGTTGGGCCCTAATCCAATAGGACTGGTGCCCTTTATAAAAAGGAAAAATTTGGATGCAGGAAGAGGTATCACATAGAGAGGATGCCATATGAATGAGAATACAGTTGTTCACAGAGAGAACATGGTTATCTAGAAGCCACAGAGAGAGCCTTAGAGCAACTCTTTTTCTTACAGCCCTGAAGGAACCAACCCTGCCATTGCCTGGGATTCAGATTTCTTCAGAACTGTGAAACAATAAATGTGTGTTCTTTAGGTCACCCCATTTGTCGTACCTTCTTACAGCAGTCCCAGCAAACAAACATAGATTTTGGTATTGAGAAGTAGGGTGTTGCTGTAACAAATACCTAAAAGTGTGGAAGTGCTTTGGAATAAGGTAATAAGTGGAAGCTGGAAGAGTTTTTAGTTACATGAGAGAAAAAACCTAGACAGCCTCGAAAAGAATGTTGCTGCAAATGAGTGCTCGAGGTAAAAATGGGGAGCATGTTATTAGAAACTGGAGGAAATCTTTGCTAGAAAGTGGTAGCGGACTTGGCTGGACAGTGTTCCCTCGAATGGAAAGTAGAACTTAAAAATTATGAGCTTGGAGGGCAACCCTCTCATGTCCCCTCCCTCCTCAGGAGCTTTGTATTATCACTTTGCTATCACTCAATAAACCTTGCTTTGCTGCCCACAAAAAAAAAAGAAAGAAAAGAAAAAGAAAAAAAAATGATGAGCTTGGATATTTAGTTGAAGAGATTTCTAAGCAAAGTGTTGAAGGCATAGCTTGGTTTCTCTTTGCTGCTTATAGTAAGATACAAGAGGAGAGAGATAAATTGAAGAAGCCAAAAGGATCCAGAACTTGAAGAGTCGGAAAATACTCCACCTATCCATGTTGCAACAAAATGACAGCATGCTCTGGAGAAAACTCCTGTGTGTCTGGACAAACATTTGCCACCAAGATGCGGCATGTGACCTGTGGATATAACCACCCATCTCAGTAGAAACAATGCCAGCCTGGTCTGGAGGGGACAGGGCCAGGACAAAATAAAGGAAGGCTGGCAGATTTCTGGGATTCTACTGGAGGAAATGGACTGATAGAACTATTCAGCAATGAACACGTGTTAATGTTCAAGAAAGGGAAGAAGGACCCAAAAGGCTGTTCAGAGCCTGGTGGCCACTGCCACCAAGGGCCCAGAAGAGAGGGTCAGGGGGTGGCGCGGTCTCCTCCTTGGTGCTGGAGGGCAGGGCCACCTCCTCCATTCCACATGGCAAAACCAGCCTCTTCGTCATTCGCAGCTTCTCCTCCTGACTTCCCTGTTTCTGTGGTCTCACTTCCAGTAACCCAAGTTCAAAACCTGTAATTAGTGACCTCTTTCCTTTCACTCATATTCAATTAGGCAGCTGGTCCTGTCGATTCTTCATCTCTTCACAATCATTACTGATGTCAAGGACTGTACTTTTAGTAATAAAATGCATTCTTTGCTCTTTCCGCCATCTTTCTGTGCCACCATAATGATGCACATGAATGTCTTGGCAGATGCTCTCAAGAGCATTAACAATGTTGAAAAGAGAGGTAAATACTACATTTTTATCAGGTCATGCTCCAAAGTCATCATCTGGTCTCTATGATGATGAAGAATGGTTACTTTGGTGAATTTGAAATCCTTGATGATTATACAGCTGGGAAAATTGGTGTGAACCTCACTGGCAGGTTAAACAAGCATGGAGTGATCAGCCCCAGATTTGATGAACAACTCAAAGATCTAGAAAAATGGCAAAATAATCTGCTCCTGTCCCACCAGTTTGGTTTCATTGTACTGACATCATCAGTTGGCATAATGGACCATGAAAAAGCAAGACGAAAACACACAGGAGAGAAAATCCTGGGACTCTTTTTCTAGGGATGTAATACACACACGCAAATAAAGTGCCTCAGTGGACCAAAAAAAAAAAAAAAAAAAGGAAAAAAGAAAATACATTCTTTTTAAAATTTTTTTTAAATTTTATTTATTTATTTGACAGAGAGAGA
The DNA here is from genome assembly GCA_028534135.1 of Potos flavus. NCBI lineage: Eukaryota > Metazoa > Chordata > Mammalia > Carnivora > Procyonidae > Potos > Potos flavus. Next base: position 141,005,562 of record CM052883.1, read on the forward strand.
GATCGCAAGCAGGCCAAGAGGTAGGCAGAGAGAGAGAGGGAAACAGGCTCCCTGCCAAGCAGAGAGCCCGATGCGGGGCTCGATCCCAGGACCCTGAGATCAAGACCTGGGCCAAAGGCAAAGGCTTTACCCACTGAGCCACTCAGGCGCCCCAAGAAAATACATTCTTAAGTAGTTTTACAACATGGTATAAGAACTTTATGTGGCTTATGTTCTTTAATCTTTCTAACTATGCAATGTGGTGGTATACTATTCATATTCATTTTACAACTAAGAAAAATTGAGGCTCAGACAGGTACTGAAAGACTATATTTGTCCAAGATTACACAGCAAAGAAGCATCTGAGAAAAGAAACTTAACCCAGATCTTCCAGAGCCCTGAACCACACTCTTAACTGACACCCTTCCTCCTTTAAAACACCTCTCATGGTTCTTTCTTTCTGTCCATTCCCACTGCTACTAACATAGTTTCATAACCCTTTTATTCATAACCCTATTCCCTTACCCTTTAATTACTACACAAATCTCCTTGCATTTCTCCCTTACTCCAGTCTATCCTCCTTCCAAAGTCTTTCTGATCTCATCTAAAAACAAAAAAAATCTACCTTTGAGTTAATTCTTAGCTCAAGGACTTTTGGTGACTTCTCATTGCCTGTAGGATAAAGTCTAAGTATCATAGACTGGCATTTCATAGTATCTTTACTCATCATGCCACCTTTAAAATTTTGCCCACCTAAAAGCCTGGTCTCTCATTTAAACTTTTATCTGAGCATTTCACTAGACAAATGTTCCCTGTCCTTGAAATGCTACCAATTGTAATATTCACCTAAACCAATCCCAGGTTTAAAAACCAAGCAACCACAGAGACTGCGATGATCATCTTCCATCACGTTCCCTCTCCCAGAGTTCTCTGTCTACCTGCAACTATTTACAATTCACCTGAAATCTGATGCTGCTTTTGACTGCTCCTCTTCACTTTATCTGATGCCAAATCCTATTGCTTGCTCTGCCACTAAAGTTCTTTTTCATCTATCCCTTCTTTTCCATCCTCATTATCTTGGGTCTCATTCATGCTCTTTGGACTTGAGAACAGAAGAGAACTACCATTAGATTAAATTTCCACCCCCAAATGAGCAAGATTGAGAGGCCAGAGGGGCCAGAGGGAAGAGACTCAGGAGAGAGATGACAATAGCATACCCGGAAAGATCTAGACCTAGAGAAAATGGAGAGATTATAAAATCCTCAGGAGGGGAGCCTGAGTGGCTCAGTCATTTAGCATCTGCCTTCGGCTCAGGTCCTGATCCCTGAATGGTGGGATCAAGCCCCACATCAGGGTCCCTGCTCAGCGGGAAGACTGCTTCTCCCTCTCCCACTCCCTCTGCTTGTATTCCCTCTCTTGCTGTCTCTCTCTGTGTCAAATAAATAATACAACCTTAAAAGATAAATAAATAAATAAATAAATAAATAAATAAATAAATAAATCAATCCACAGGAACAGGCATGAGGGTGGATGATGGGAGGTGCTAAAGGCTTGAAGATGAGGAATTTGAGAAGAGCAATTCCCAAGGTAGGAGAGAAGTGACTGTGACTATGAATCAGGTCCTTTCATTCATTCATTTATTTATTTATTTATTTATTTATTTATTTATTTATTTATTATTTTTTTTTTAATCAGGTCCTTTTAATTTGCCTTTGGAAGACAAATGAAGCTTGGTATTCCCTTTAAGTCACATTTTGGCTGTTAGTATTGTACTTCTTTGACATAGGGGTCTTTTCTGAATCAAGGTAGATAGGCTTCTAGCTCTATCTTCTCTACAATTCAGCACTCAAATGCCTACTACAACTACTTCTGCATGGTAATCGAGGCTCTGAACAAATGACCCAAACCCACCATTCCTCAGCACCACCACCCTTGCCTGGCTGGCCCCATCACCGTGCCCCTCCTTGCTGGCCCCATCACCGTGTCCCCCCACTCCCACCAGCCCCATCACTGTATCCCTCTTGCTGGCCCCAACACTGTGTTCTCCCACCCCTGCTGGTCCCATCACTGTGCCTCCCCTTTCTGGCCCCATCACTGTTATCCCCATCCCTGCCAGCCCATCACTGTGCCCCTCCCCTGCCAGCCCCATTACTGTGCCCCCTCCCACTTGCCAGGCCCCATCACTGTGTCCCCCACCCCAGGCTGGCTCCATCACTGTGCACCATCAACAGTTTCCTTCTCCACATGTGTCCTTACCCATGCTCTTCTCCTCTGACACTACCTGCCTCTCAAAATCTTCTCGATTTCCTGGAGGCTAAGGAAAATGCCACCTTCCCAGATCCCTCATCTGGAAATGCTCTTTTTTCCTGCTTTGAACACGAACAATACTTTAGCTTTTTTTAAAAAAAAAAAAAATTCTTAGCTCTGTTTCTTTTCTAGGCCTGCTAGTCTCAAACTGGAATATTCACCTGTCTTAGCTTCCTATTAGTATGTACAAAGCCCTGAAGGTAAGGGATTTGGTTTGCTTATCTTGATATATCTAACCAAATATTGTACACAAAGTAGATACCCCACACGTATTTACCAAACCCAATGGCATTTAACCCCCCAGCCTAATTTATGTTTGCCCCTATTAGGCAGTGAGAATGAGGTGAGTTTCCACTAGGTTTCTGCGGGAGGAATCTTCTCACAAAACTTTTCATATGGAAAATCTTAGCCTCTTTGTTATAGATGAAGCATCAATTAAAAAGCACAAAGTGACACAGTCTGACCCTAGAATATATCCTGGAGCCCAGACCAAAGAAAGAGACAAATTTAAAGTTGTACAAACCAACAGTGGGAGGACCGTCTATACTTAGTGACTAGTCTGTCAGAGTAAAAAACCTCAAGTGGGTTGTAAATATAGGGTTGATTCTTTGGGAGATTTTTCTTCTGTTTGCTGATTCAGCTCCTACAATCAAGAGATTTTGTTGTTGTTCAATTTTACTTAAGGCAGACTAAATCAACTGATTTCATGTTTATTCCTGATTTTTGTTTTTCTTACCTTGGCTAAACTCTGTGTTTGACAAGGCCCTCTCAGTTTCAGTGATCAGAATATGCTTTTATCCTTTAAATTTTTTCTAAGTCATCTACTTCTTGGCTTGTGTCTTCTATGGAAATCCAAGTAAGTTGTTACAAAACATGATTTTTGTTTTTTTAATTTGCAAGAATCCACAGGACTCTGGCCTTCTAACATTCTGGTTGATGATGTTCATTAGGGCCCACTGTAAATTCACATCTGCACAACATTTAGATGGCTCACTGGTTGGTATAAAAGAGTTGTTTAACATTTCGTATTCCCAAATATACCAATGTAACTCCTTTCATGGTTCTCATTCTTTAGAAATAGAAGGTAATATTGAAGGCATATCTTTCTAGGGACTGCTCATTTCAGAAAATCCAGTCTGCCCAGTGTTTACTTACCTATGATGACCTTAAATGGGGAAATTAGCAAAACAACAATGATTAAAGTTTCCCAAGCATTGATTGGGCAGAGATTTTAAAAGGCTTTCTCCTAGAGCTACATGATATGGTCATTAGGCTTTTAGGGGAATAACTAGAAGATTAGACGAAACAGACCGGCACTCCCCTCCACCAAGGTTCTAGGCCAAAGAAAGAGAGAAAAAGAAAATAAAGGAAGAGCTTTCTGGGTCCACCATGTGTTAATTACCAACAACCTATATTCTTGTTGAACAACTGCTGGCTTCCCTTCCCTTCACCCATCTCTCCAAATTACAATCTTCCAAACCTATGGCTTTGGTTTTTTTGACGGTCTATTCCCATTGCAGGCACCCACATACATGTGCAGGCACACACACACACACACACACACACACACACACGCAGAGTTTTCCTTTCATATTTGGATTTATGGAGGGGTCAGAGGAAAAGAGGAGGAAAGACTTAAAAAAAAACAAAAAAAACTCCAGTAAGTTTGATCTAAACAAAATGGTTATTCAAATGGGTCCCCTACTAATTTCACAAAGATGCGTGATAATATCCAACATATGGCTTTAACTATGTTTTTTAATATTAGAAATTGAATGCACATTTTAAGACACAAGTTTTGCTGATATGCTGTTGATAATATAGGAGAACTATTTCCCATTTGTTTCTAATTATCCTAAAGACAGCCTGGGGATCATTTACCCACGGTTTAAGAGCACTCAGATAAGTCCACAGATGCGACAGGCGGGCATGTGTGTCAGCTACTGCAGTGGGGCTCCGTGAGGGTGGTTTAGCAGAGACTATCCTCTTTATGTCTGAAACCACTAGATACGGTTCCTAAGGTCAACCAGTACTGAAAAATAAAATCCTTCCTTTGTCAACATTCTTAGGGTGTGGGCTCTGGAGCCAGACTGCCTGGCTCCGCCATTTAACTGGCTGGGTGAACTTGATCAAGTGAGTTAACCTCTCTTTGCCTCAATTTCCTCATCTGAAAAATGGGGATGTGCTTCCATGGTATGGGCACGGTGAGGACAAAATATCCAGAATGGTGCCCAAAACATAGAAAGCACTCGATACTTGATCTGGCCCCAGTTTAACTCTTTGCTTCATCTATCTCTGCCTCCCCATTCCCAACTCCTTCCCCTCAATCTTGCTGGCAAGATCTCTTCCAGTTCTTCTAACATGCCCCCCATCACCTCTCCTGGGACACTTTCTCCTCTTCTGACTAACGGGTCTATGTTAGGTGGTCTTCACCTATAGGCCCACAGCTCCCCGGGTTTCTTCTATTATGGGGTATATAATATACATTTTCATACTTATTGTTCTACCCCACAGGCCTTTGAGCTCTGAGGCAGGAATTGAATCCGTTCGGTTCATCGCTGTAATCCCACCTTGTGACAAAGTGCTGTATACTGGAACTAACCGGATTTTTTCTTTGCAAAGCAGAAAAAAAAAATCTTCCTTCAGTGTATTCATTGAAAATAGATCAAAATGCAGAAGAGGCAGGGGAAAATTATATGCTTACTGGAGAGCATTCTTAATTTTAATTCTTCTTGAGATTTGATGACCCCTTTCAGTCTGAAAATTCAAATGTTTTTCCTTGCAGGGTCTTCTGCGTACACATACCCATGGGCACGCACACATGCATGGTTATGTTCACGTGCTTGCTACAGTTATGGCTTCCTTTCCATTTCTTACTTCCTCCCCTTCAGTAATGGTTATTTGCTTATGAGAGCTCCTGAATTTGTTTTTCTTATTTCTTATCCCATCTTCTCACTCATGATTTTTATTTCTTTCACCTTGTTTCTTTGTTTTCTGTTCAAAATTGTTCTTCCATTCGATCTTACAGATCACTAATTTTGTTTCAGTGGTATGGAGTCTTTTTCCCTTTCACTCATGAATTGCTCTCACTTGGAAATTATGGCTTTGCTATCTCCTCATTTCCTAAAACATTGCTAAAGCATTCTTAATTCTTTTTTATTTGTTTGTTGTCGTTGTTGTTGTGTTTCCAGTTATCTTCTTTCTTTAAATCTTCACCCATAAATGGCAGCTCGGTATCTCATCTTCAAGTAATCAAGAGCCCCTTGCTGGCTCAGTCAGCTCACGCCAGAAGTGGGTCCATTAGTACCATGCAGCTCAGGCTTCTGGAGTCCAGGGCAGGTCTAGATTGGCTGAAGGTGAGAAATAAGATTGGAGTTTCTCCTTCAGGAGGCTGGTCACTGAAGTGCCAGCAGCCAGAAAGGGCCTCATGCGCTGAGAGCCGCAGGATCTGCCTTCTCCTCCCAGGGCCCCAGCAGCCAGGCTCCCCACCACCGATGGCAATGGAAACATGGGTGCCCTATACCTGCAGGCCCCTCCCCCCAGGCCCTGACCTTCTTCTTAAGGCTCCCAGACCTAGAGTGGTTGAGTTTCTTCCAGCCTGAGTGTGTCCTGCAGGAATCCCAGCAGTAGATGGTGGTCCTGGGTACGTGTGAGGCTGCTATTTCCAATTTTTTCTTTTAAAATTATCTGAGGGGGTGGGGGGAAGGGAGGAATAGGACAAAGCTTTTAATATTAAAGAAAACTCTTTTACACTCAAAGAAGTTGAAATGCTCAAAGTTAAAACAATCAATTAGGAGCAATTTCCAATTTTTAAGAGAAAACTACAAAATTAAAACTTCTCTGAAGTTTAGTAAGATATCCTGCAAGACACCCAAATTCATATGGGAAAAATTAGCCTCAAAGCTTGATGTACTCTTTGAAATATAGCATGGCTCCCCTTGCGACGCTGAATACAGAGGCGGTGCAGGGATTAAGAACATAGACTCAGGGTGTGTTGCTTGCTCTTGTTGCCTGAGTTTCATCATCTGTAAGAGGGAGTTAAGCATGGAACTTCCCCTCATATAGTTTTGTGAAGGTTAAATGAGTGTTGACTCATTTGGAAAGTGCTTAGCCTAGTACATGCTATATGGTAATGCTACAAAAGTGTTAAATAACACAAAGTAAAATAATATAAGTACTAGATCAGTATTTAAAGCTGTGAACCCACTAGGAAATTTTGATACCCAGGATGTCATGGAAATTTTGTTTTAATCCTTTAAAATTATCTTTGCCATCAAAACAGGTTCACCACTGCCTATCTGAAAATAATACTCTGACAGATACGACAAAGACCATGACACAGATAGTTCTGGAATGCCAAGAGTTTCCAATGAGAGGAAAGATGAGGAAAGAAGTGGAAAATATCACTTTGAAATGTTTACTCAGGCAGATGTTTTCATGAGAGTCCATTTTCAACTTTATGGCAGAGTCACATAGTCTATCAATTATCTAGTCTTAGAAATAGCCCGAAGTCTCATGTGCTTTAAAGGTTGGTGTACTCTCAAGACACAGCAGAGGTATATTTGCCATTTGTAAGCATGCACAACGCATTCACATAGCTGTTCAGTTAGAGTCTAACGGAAGTGCGTACGCAAAGCAACCGGCCCACTGCCCCTTTCCTACGTCAATAGTCACAAAGATGAGAGGAAGAGAAATTAGCAGCATCTGAACAATGACAGAAATGCCTCGAATCCTAGTAAAATGAAAATAGTTTATAATAATAAACAATGAAAGCTAACATTCACTGAGGCATCTTGATCCATCCTTTACACGCACTAGTTCGTTTGCTTTTCCGATAACTGGGGTTTAATATTTTACTTCTCTGATTATCGCTAGCTCAAGGTCTCTCAGGTGAGCTGTCCCTTTTCCATTCCTACAGGCCAGGGAACAAAACAATGAAGTCCATTTCATCTAGTTTTAATAATTTTGATGAGCCCAGTGACAACAGAGGTCTGAGATAAAAGTGTGCTTTCGATCTGCGCAGAAGAGAGATGTTAAGTGGCAAGGTATAAATGGTTGACTATGAGTCACTGAATAAGCTTCAGTCAGCTGTATAATTCACGCAAAACATTCCGCTTGATCCAGACAACCAAGGACAATGTGGGATTTTATCCTCCTTGATCCACAGTGGAAGCATTGACTCATTCCATTTGTCGTCAGCCTTCTATGTTACTTCATGTCATGTGGAATCCAGTTGAAAGATAATCTTTTGGTAACATTTTTTTCAACACAGCTGAAGCTCATGCATTCGAGGGAAAGCAAATGTATGTGACATGCAGAGCCAGGGAGGAGGTGGAGTACACAGCAAATTTGGATTTTCAAAGCTACACCATTGCCCAGGTCCTGACCCTAACCTTCTGTCTCCCACTGGCAAAGAGAACCAGAGTGTTCTGCCTCACATAACACAAGAAGCCACTCTTCTATGTGAAATCCCCCATCAATTTTGCAGAGGTTTTGTGCCATTATCATAGTCCAGGTAGGCAGTTGTCACAAAGCATTAGAGCTGAAAGAGGCTGACAGCATAACTGCGGGCGAGCTCAGGGCTCAGTGTGGTCCAGCACCTGCCGCCTGCTCAGGCAGGAGTGTCCTCTGTCAAGACACAGCTTGGCGAGAGGCTTCAGGAATCACTTTGTATCAGTGCCCTTCATTGACAGCACGCTGGAGGGCAGCCTGTCTAGCAAAAGCAGGACAGAAACCTTTGCCAGCCACCTGCCTGCCCCCATATGGTGGCCATTTAAAAACCCGTCACTTTTATAAAGAAGCTCTCGAATTATTCATTCATCAAGTGCAGTTTTGACTGGCCCGACTGCCTCAGTGTAGGATCACCTGATTCTGTGATTTGAAGAACTTTGTTGTCACAGGACTTCATGTGGGTGTTTCCAAAGAAGCATTTGCTTAAATATACCTGGGTAAGCAAATCAAGCCCATTCCACATTCTGAGCTCCCATTGCTGCAAGAAGGGCATTCCTGGGGAGTAAGAGCACTTTCAAACCCCAGTGGATGACAATCACATGCCCAGGAACCTCACTCCGGCCCATGGAGAGAGTGTCTGAGCAGTCTTATAATGTGATACTTTGTTTCCTCATTCACCTGACCCAGAGACAGACAGCTAATAGGGGAGGAGGTGGGGGGGGGAGACTATTCAGAAACCGTACAACAACAACAACAACAGCAACAACAAAATCAAAGGCACCTGTATGTTCACCTGAGAAGTCAACAGAGTCCAAAAAATTTAACAACAGAAATGTACATTAAAGGGGCCCAAAAATCCATTACTACTTGCACACGTGTCAAAATTCTGCCAATATTTTTTTCTTTTAAATTAAATTCATGAGATAATGTAGGTATATGGTAATCTTTCAGTGGACATGCTGAAAATGTCTTCCTTATTTGTTTTAAGAGCGATTGATCACCACCATTATGGAAACTCCATGAGATTAGGGGCCACTACAACTCCAGGGCCTGAACAACACTTGACACATAAAAGGTGCTCAATAAGTATTTAGTAGGAAAATTGGACAAATACATGCAAGAAAGAATGACTGGATGAATGAATGACATCTGGAGTAAGCACCAGATATCTAAAGATATGGCTTCTCAAATATTTTGCAGGGGTTGTGATAGAAGAGGTTCAGTAGAGTCAAGTGATGAAAGTGATAATGATTTTTTTTTAATTTTAATGTTGATTTGGTACATTTTGGCTGAAGATTTAAGATTTTTTAAAATCTGCAATAATAAAGAATGAATGAACCAGGCACCTGAGAGTTGAGCATAATTCTCTGCTGTTTGAACTTCAGGCTCATTGTACACATCTCAACCCACAACAGAGTGCCTTTAAGAAGGCAAGCAGGTGAGATTTTACATCCTTTCTCCTAAAACTGGCTGCTAACAACCTGGTTCTTTTCCTTCACTCTCATCCTGCCAATCTCCTCCTCTTTCTTCAGCTGACTGACACCTGTGGCTCAGAGGCTCTCTATCCTGAGGTTCTCCCATGAGATTGAGCCTCGTCCATGTAACTGCTTCCTAGGCCTCTAGCTCCACTCAGGGGTCCCGTAGACCCTCAAATGTAACAGCTCCAAACTGAGCTCCTGACCATCTTCCCACGGCAACTCCTCCTTCCCTGTCCCACATCTCAGGGAAGATCGACATCACCCCATCTAGAACTCTGGAGATACCCAGGATCCCTCTTATACTCCACTTCTCACACCACATCCACCAGTCACCAAGGCCAGTGGATTCTAAGTCTTTAATATCTCTCACTTCCATCCTCTCCTCCCCTTTACTGCAAATACTAACTTACTTTAGACTTTTATTATCCTCACGAGGATTATTGCTATAGTCTCACTGGTTGTCCTGCCTCTGGTTCTGTCTGGGTGATCTTATAAAATGAAAATGTGCATGTTACCCCACCCATCCAGCCAGATTGGCTTAAAACCTCTTTGTGGCTCCCCATTACCTGTAGGTGTACAGTTGAGCCTCTGTAATATGGCCTTGTATGAGCTTTTGTGATCTAGACATTGTCTTACCTCTCACCAAGACTTCCTTTGCTTCCTCTGCTCCAGCCAATAAGCTACATCGAATTTCTCAGTGGGTACAGTTGTTTCATCCATCCATCCATCCATCCAGAGGGTAAGGCTCTCACTAATGCATCTCTCTGTAGTCCATGATGCCATTTCTGCCCCCAGCACCAAATGAGTTAGGCCTTGGAGAGGCAGTACTCCAGAATGCAACCATCCTCTCTCCCAAGGAGCTGGAATGGGAGACATTGCAAAAGAGAGAAATTTGGCCAATATTGGGACTGCTTACTAAGAAACCCCACCTGGTACATCAACCCACAGGAGGTCTCAGCTGTTCTTTAATTTTGGTCTGAGACAATAGCCAAACTGTGGAAGGAGTCAAGATGCCCTTCAACAGATGAATGGATAGAGAAGATGTGGTTCATATATCCAATGGAATATTACTCAGCCATCAGAAAGGATGAATACCTACCATTTGCATCAACATATATGGAACTGGAGGTGATTATGCTAAGTGAAATAAGTCAACCAGAGAAAGATAATTATCATATGGTTTCATTCATATGTGGAACATAAGCAATAGCCCAGAGGACCATAGGGGAAGGGAGGAAAAACTGAAGGAGGAGAAATCAGAGAGGGAAATGAACCATGAGAGACTCTGGACTCTGGGAAACAAACTGATGGTTTCAGAGGGGAAGGGGTAACAGGGTGATGGGTATTAAGGAGGGCACATGTTGTGATGAGCACTGGATGTTATACGCAACTAATAAATCGTTGAACACTACATCAAAAACCAATGATGTACTATACAGTGGCTAACTGAACATAATATAATAATAATAATAATAATTTTGGCGTGAAAAAGTATGGGCCAGACCCTCATGATTTCTTGCCTGGGCCAGAAAAATATCCTCTGAAGCATCTCATCTTCAGTCCTTCTGATCCATTCTTCATACTGCTGTCCACCATCTCCCAAACCTCAAATAGGTTCACATCACACTCCAGCTTAGATGTCTTCAGTAGCTCATCATCTACTTGGTTCCCGAGAATGTCTCCCCCATCTCCCAAAGCAGTATGTGGCATAATCAACAACTTCTTGTTGTATGTTATGCAAGTATATTAGCAATTTGAAGATTGATCCAACTAAACGCTTATTTTTTTCTTCTTCTCTTCCCAAAGATTTTATTTATTTATTTGAGAGAGAGCATGCACAAGTGGGGAGGGCGGGGAGGAGCAGAGGGACAAGCAGACTCCCTGCTCAGCAGGGATCCTGTTGCAGGATTCAATCCCAGGACCCCAAGATCACATCCTGAGCCGAAGTCAGATGCCCAACCGACTGAGCCACCCAGGCACCCCCTAAATGCTTGATTTTTAAATGAGAATAGACAGATATAAAACAACGACAAACATCAGCCAGTCAGAGTCCATGACTTTGTGACATGTGTTCAGGGCCCATGGTTGAGTTGCAGGTCTTGCCTCTTTGCTTCTCCCACATTTAAGGAGCAAGAAATGGCTCTAGACTTTGGATGGCATGGATGTGGCTCAAATCCTGGCCCTCCCACCTCTGTGTGATCATGTATAAATGCCTTACTCTCTATGAACCTTGGTTCCTCGTCTGTAGGTGGCGATCATAATTCCTATATCATAGATCAAGCGGTAAATACACCCTTTTCGAAGGAAGCCTAATTCATCTTCTCTAGTAACACAACATGCCCGCCCATTCTAATTCCTTACCTCAAATTTAAAAAGCACTATGGTCACTTTCTATTTAAATATTACTGTTAAAATGAAATAAGCAAAAAAACCCAACAAACATGTTTAGCCCACAGCTAGAGGTAAGATTCTGAGGCCTTGAAGGAGAGGCTGGTTTTTGAATTGTTTGTGTTTCTTCTCTTGCGCAGACGTTGGGTTGTGAGTGGCTGGCTGAAATGGATGCTCTAGAGAAATCACGTGATGGAAGGACTGGACTCCAAGGGAAGGAAAACCTTGTTTTCGATTCTTTCAAACTCTTAAGGTCAGCTTCAAACAGGGAGTCGGAACAACCTAACCAAATTGGCAGTGACTAGGAAGTGACCCAAGCCAGGTAGCAAATTACCAGCTAATAGAACCGAGTCACCTTCTTGCAACCCCCAGCTGAGTTGCAGGTTTGACTGCCTGCACCGACAATGCCACGCAGAGTGTCCTCAGAGGGACCACTTCCCACAGAGGCCACCTCCGGTTTAGGGTTCAGATGGAAGGTATTTAGATAAACTAATAATTGCCTAGGGATGTGGTTTGCTCCAGAGAAGTCAAAACTGTGTTTAAATGTCTGAAATTCCTGGTGTCGCTAATAATTGTAACCTCTACTTCAATAAAACATACAAATAATGTTACTGAAACATTTCCAATCACAAGGTATTATTTTTGGTCTAAAACAGATGCAGCCCTCAGTGCTTAAAAGGAGGATGTCTGGATGGATTTACCTCTACGCAAAGGGAAACAAAACTCCTGGAACTTTGGCCAAGGCCCCAAATGCAAGAAGCATCTATTGGAGCAAAGGTAACTTTGCAGTGTGATGGCGGAGCCATTCCTAGCACGAGTGAGCACCATCTTGGGCGACCTACCGAAGGTGCTAGAATGAATCTAGGTCAATAGTTCAAAGGAAAATGAGCTGGCATTTTGGAACACTTAGTTGGCAGGCTGAGCATTAATATGAGTTCTCTCATTTAATCCTCCCAGCACCCCCATTTTACACTGAAACCCAGAAAGATTAAATAATGGATTCAAAGACACCCCCATATTAAGTGCAGAATTGGGATTTGACCCCAGGGCTGTCTATACAGAAAGCCCAGGTCTTTCCCACTCCATCATACAGCCTCCCTCGGGAATTTTAAGAGCTAATCCCAAACAATGTCCCCAAACAAATAGGGACCCAAACAAATGGGGACCTGGAGTCAGACTGTCAAGGTTCATCTCTCTCCTCCATCATTTGCTATCTCTGTGATCATGGCATTTAACCGCTCCGCCCTTCAGTTTCCCTTTGGATAAAATGGGAGAGAATCCTAGTACCTGCCTAGGAGTACCATTAGGCAAATGAAAAGAGGTGGTACAGCTACAAGGCTCAGTGCTATGCTTCTAGCACTCTTGTGCCCAATCCAGACACTCGGACATCAAGCCATCAAGCAAGCAAACTTCAGCCCAGCCTGCTAGGGAGGGCCCTTGGGTTAGCCCAGAGACCCGTCCGCCTCGTCCAATAATTCCCCTGCAGACAGCCACAGTTAAAAGCCAAATGCTTCATCTGCTGCAAGAGAGTAGGTAGGCACCTCCCAAGGTCCACCAAGGCCTGTCCTGAAGAACACTCCCCAGATGCTGCAAGACTCTTAGCCTAGTTGCAGTAACACTCATTTCTTTAGTATTTCACATCGTGCTGGGAGTACACCAGTAAAGATCTGCTGGGCACATGTGGAAAACATTAGCTGTTATGTGGATTCGGGCAAAAGGTAGTTAGTATCCAAATAAATTAGATTGATGCTTTATCTTACAACCATTAAAGCAAAGCCTGAACTCAACATGTTCTGGCTGTGGACAAGGCTTAATATAAAAAAGCAATCACCCCAACTGGAAAGAACTAAAGTCTTTAGGTACGGTAGTGCTTTCTCCTTCGCCAAAAATTCATGTACACCAATGTTATACAAGTTAATATCTCGCATGGGATATATTAAACAAAGATAAGGTACACAGCAATTGTACGGAATTATGAAAAATTAGGCAGTGGGTAAAAGAAATTCTTCCTTTTTCAAGTTAATCATTAACATTTCTCCAGGAAACAAACAACCGAGACTATTGTCTTATTTCCAAAGGTTGCCCAGGGGTGAGCAAAAAAGCTAATTTCATTAGATGCAATACATAATCCAAGGGTGGTCATACGATCATTGCATGCATATGTGCCTGACCATAAAAATACCTCAAGGACTAGGAAGTTTCAAAGTAAATGTAAAAAGAGGATACACAAGGCCATTTTCACACAGTGTTTAAACATGTATATGCTTCAATAAAAGGCACAAATAATGTATTCATTGTTTAAATACAGCCAACTGGCCATTATTCCAATCCATGTCAGGTGTTAGGAAGGCAGAAACTGACTTCCTCTTTGATCCTGTTTCTGGACACTTAGAACAAGAAGCAGAGAAAATGTGAAAACAATACATTGTAACAAGCAATCAAGGAAGGCCGCAAAGAGGGGGGAAAGGCAGAACGTTGAGTTCTTAAGTAACCAAAAATTTGAAAAGAGCCGTCTTTCCATATTCATTCTCAAAGTTACAGTCAATAAAGGTATAAGTTACACGTTTTTCACCTCTAAACGGAATCAAATCCTGTTAAATTTAACGAGTGCAGGGTTCCATAATAGAAGGAAGGCACTTAGCAGAGTGCCTGACACACGCGAGAACTTGGGATTCTTCTGAACTATTGTGTATTCCCTTCCCCTGGAATTCATCTGAACAACAATGTTTGTCCCATATTCTCCTGGGGTTTTTTGGATGTTTCCTCACTGGAAGCAAACATTAAAGGAGAGTAGTTGCCTCCTTGGGATAAATCCTTGAAGAGGAGATTCCAGTCATGTTCAGTCATGAGGAGACATTGACTCATGCCCATGGGCTTTGGCCGCTTTCATTTGTTGAGGCTCCCAAGGTAATAGACATGCCAGATCGGCATTACAAAATTAATAATGAATTCTAGATGTTTACCCTTTGCAAATTTACATTGTTGACATAAAAAATGCAATACAGTGTGCTCTTCACAATATAATGACAAGATTTACTTTTAAGAAATTTAAATGTGTGGCCCCGTCGTTGAAAAGACAGTTAAATTTTTCCCATGCCTGTTGTCCTCTCTCAATTGCCAAAGCTGTACATAGAGCCTCAGAGACCCATCCAGTCTAAATATGAGGACGCCTGGTGTTTGGGGGTGAATTATGTCACTCCATTAAAAAAACATTAAAAAGATACCCTGAAGCCCTAACCCTCAGTCCGTCAGAACGTGACCTTATTTGGAAATAAGGTCTTTACAGAGTTAATCAGGTTAAAATGAAGTCTGATAGGTGGGCCCTAATCCAGTGGGCCTGGTATCCTTATAAAAGGGGGAAATTTGGACACGGAGACAGACACACCCAGAGGGAAGATGATATGAAGAGACACAGGGAAGATGCCATGTGAGGACAGAGGATTGGAGTGATGTATTTAACGAGCCACAGAAGGCCAAAGATTGCTGGCTGGCAAACCATCAGAAGCTAGGAAGAAGGAAGGGAGGATTCCGCATTGGTTTCAGAGGGAGCATGGCCCCTGGTGATACCTTGATTTCATATTTCCAGCTTCCAGAACTGTAAAACAACAAATTTCTGTTGTTTTAAGCCACCGTGTGTGTGTGTGTGTGTGTGTGTGTGTGTGTGTGTGTGTGTGTGTAGCTTTGTTAGGCAGCCCTCAGAAACTATCCATGTGGGGATGGCAGGCCTGCCTGGTGGCCCTCATGGCCTCTTGCCCCTGCTCTGCTACTGACCACAGGAGCCTTGCCCTCAGACCCACGTGAGGCAGCAGAGGAGAGCGTCAGCACCTGGACGGGAATTCATCTGTGGTGTTATGACACCTGCTGTGTGCATGAGGAGAAATTGCAGCTCATGAGCATATTTTTGTACCTTACAAAATAAAATTCCCAAAGGAAAGCAAGGAAAGGAGGGAACAATCCTCTGTTGTATGTTCATTTCAGTCACAAGGTTATAAATTGTCATTTGGTAGGTCTTTGACCTTCCTGTGATGATCACACTTAACACGGTTTTCTAAGGTTAAAAAATCATCATGTGGAGAATGTGGTCAGAATACAGAAAGACACACAGCCACCTCACAACCTGTGCCAAATTAGTATGTTAAGCCCATCAGTTAGAGTAGATTCGAGTATACACTCAGTTCTTCTGGTTTTTTCCTTTTTGAGGAATTCTTATATCTCCTTTTCCCTTGAACCTCCTCTGCCCTGGAATGAGTCCCTGGATCTGATATAATAATGATTATAATAAAAGTGATAAGAGCTGCTATGTATCATATGTCACCCACTGTGACCAATCTTTTATGCGCTTCCCTTCATTTAAGCCTCATGGTGGTCTTTTGAAGTGCGTACTATGATTTTTGCGGATGAAGAAACAAAATCAGAAGATATCATTTGCTCAAAATAACAAGGTGAATGAACAGCGGGGGCAGAGATGAGCCCCCATTTTTTGACCTAAAAGCCCCATACTCTTCCACAGGGCACCACCCGTCCTCTGCTGGGTGTTTCCACCTCCGATGTCACAGAGATAAGGCTAAATGCTGTGACAAGGGTGCTTGGATGCTTCCTGTTTGGATCAACAGCTCTCATCCTCAACCAGTCAACTTGAGGTCTGAGCTCTACGTGAAATACCAATGAAAATTCCAATTGTCATTTGGTGGTATTCATCCTCTCCCCATTGAGTTGAAGTACTTCATTTTTAAACTCTTAGTGAGCCAGTCGAGGTTATTTACAACATCATTTGATAATTTATATATACTTAAAAGCACCCAGAGAGTTGGTTTTGACTTCAGGCCAGCTATAGCTAGTAATTAATAAAGCTGCCATGCTCCTATATGATAAAGGACTCAACACGAAATTTACAACAAATGCACAGTGGCCCAACAAACATCTTACATTTCCAAGTCTCTGCTGATTCATGACATCAGGGCCAAGCCTGGGCCTATTTAACTCTGTCGCACAGAAATATTCCATCTATTGGCCGTATAACTTGGTGGAAGCTTCCTTACATGGGAATGAACAACGCAACAGAACCACAGGAACTACTGCCTACTCAACGAACGTGCCAGAGCCAGTACTTGGGCATTCCGTGTACAACACCGATCCTAAGTCTCTCACGTTACAGATGGGGAACCTGGTGCCCAGAGGATGTCAGAACTTGCTGGTGGCCTCACAGCCAGGAACAATCAGCACTAGAATTTCAGCAGAGGACCTTCTAACCCTTCATGTCTGGGTTCTCCAGCCACATTGTCAGGTAGTGACCCAGGGGACTGATAAAAGAGTAGTCTAATCACTTAGGCCAAGTCTGGAGTCCTGCCTCCGACTCCATTGGAATCACCTGTTCTACCTGGAGACACTTCTGTCCAGAGAAAAAAAATGAAGAGAAGAGCTACCAACAATCATGCTCGTAATTCTCATTCAATAATCCTTTGTCTGGAGAATCTGTGAGTTTGAAATCGAGATTATCCAAAAAGACCAGAAAAATCACACGGTTCTCTTCATTCATCTTCTCCAAGCACAAAACAGGAATATCACTTTGATGGCATCGACAGTAAACACTTTTAGATGGTGATATCAAGAGTGACACTTTTATCAGTCAAAAACGCTTTTACTCTGAAGTGACTCTCAGGGGTGTCACCACGTAAGTCTTCCCAGTTACTTTGTGGATGCCACTGAACTGAGAGTTAGATTCAATCACCTACTACTGGCCTTGTCACTCCGGAGAAGGCCCTAACTGTGCCCAGTTTACCAACGGGTGATATGGTAAAAACAACACCTGCTCATCAGGATACCAAGTGCGACGGACGGAAGTGCTTTCAAGGGCTAATATCAACAACTTTACAGATTTGAGGTGTTAATCCTACCATCGCTTCCTTTCCCTTTTATTAGCATTAATAATAACATGCCCCCTGTAGTCCACCACTAACTACTCGGAAATTACTATTTATTCAGATATTCTCTCATTTATTTTCAGTCACACTTCCATTAGAAAAACTCATCAATTTTTTTTTTTTTTTTTTCCTGGACCTTCACCCTGAACTTGTTAGCAGCCAGCACAGAGCCCAGCATCAGCAAGGCACCTTCCCTACTCCCCACTCAGCCTTGTCTTCCTGGTAATAAGACATAGCTGCAGTGGATACATTGATGTCTTCAAACCGTGTCCTTCTTGGCTTGCCAAATACTGTTATAGTGTTAAATCTTAATTTCTCGTCTCCATTACCTGTTAATTTCTTCCATTTAGTAAGACTGACATCCATTCCTACCAAGAAGAAAAACCAATTAGCTCACTTTCTGCTAACATTTATTAAGTATATTAAAGTTTGTTTGTTTTTAGCTGATACTACCACATCTCTCCAGAACCTTCCTTAACTTTTTTTTTCCTCCTTTCTATGGAAAGGTAAGTAAACTCGATCAATCACATCCATTCATTCATCCTTCTCAGAAAAGGAACGATTACTTTAGTATTGGCCCATCACTGCCGAATATATGACTTACTAATATATTAGTTACTATAGTAACTAATACTAGTTACTCAGAGCACTGGTTCTCAAACTTGGCTGCCCTCTGGCATCACTTAGGGAGCTTTAGACATGCTAATGTCCAGATCCCATCCTCAAAAATTCTGATATAACGGTTCTGGTGTGTGGCCTGGGCGTTGGGATTTTTAAAAGTTCCCCATGGGATTCTTAATGCAGTCAAGTTTGAAAGCTACTGATTTAGAGCTTTGGAAAAAGCTAGTTTGAGTAGATTTAGCAAGTCAGGGGAGAAAATTATAATAATAGTAGGGATGAAGATATCTTGATTTCTCTTTGGTAAGAGCTCAGACTTGCAACTGGCAAGATCTGCTGTATTCCAGCACACGGCTGCTCAAAGTTCGAGGTTTATACTTCCTCTCCAATTTCCCTAATGGCCTCCTTTCTTTGGGACTTTCTTTGGCTTTCTTCGATTTTTATTTAGAGTGGAGATATATTTTAAACATTATTGAAATCAATTCTGATCTTTCTTTTGCAGTGCCACCACTTTTAATAAAGAAGTTCAACTTTTAAAGTTGAGACAAACCGACCCTCCTGCTTGAAGTTGCTTAATAAAAATTCTTCCATATACCAATCTCAGCAAAGAAAACAGAGAGGACAACCTGAGGGAATAGGGATCATTTCTCCCTGAGTAGTGACTAAGTTGCTGAGTGTCAAAATGACAAGCCAAGCAAACACCAGGTGAAGAAAGAATCCCGATTGGTAGCGCTCACATCAGTGCGGCTAAAAAGGCACTGTGGTCCTGAATATTTGGCCTTAATTTGGAATTTCCTTGTTTTGGTGAATTTAAATCCTTAGCATTAGTGTCATGCAGTTATTTTTGTATGGTTTATTTTCTTTTTCTTTTGGCCATGCAATATTCAAAACAACATGAAATGTACATTCCTCTTCACATGGAGAATGAATTCAGCAACAACTCAAGCACATAATTCTTCTCTGCATGGAAGGAGATGCTGGACATCTGCTCACCCCAGATCTACAAAACACTGGGCTCCATGAAGCAATTCAGTGAGGAAGTCTCCTATGAGGCTCCTCACATCCCACATTTGAGGAGAGAGGCAAAAATACAAGCTATATTAGAGGTAAAGAACCTATCATTACCTTAGTTTTTAAAAACATTCTGTTTGTTATTTGTCTGTCCCCTTGAGAATGAAGGCTGCGGGAGACCAGGGTAGTCTGCTCAAGCTGTACTGCTGAACTCAAATAATGCCTGGCACATAGTAGACACTCAATAAATATGTGTCAATTGAATAAAGTGTTTCTACTGTGAATACCAAATCATGATGATGAAGAAATTATATGTATTTCCTTCTTACTCTCACTGCAAAGAAATGGGATTAAAATGAGTGTTTTTCTCCTAAATTCCACAGACAAGTTTTTGCACATGGAACGGATATTCTATTTTCTGCATACATTCTGAGGGCTTCCTCCCGAGCAATCTCAGCCCCTCCCACGTCACATCCAGGAGTGATCTCTTGGACCAGACAGGCTTCCATACAGACCCCCAACCTGCTCCCCCACACTCTGGCTCTATTCCTGACTCCCCAAGCATTAGTACACATCAGAATCACCTGGAGGGCTTATTAAACTACAGTTTCTGGGACCCCACATTCACACCACAGCAGAGTACACCTGTTCAACTAAGCCCAGATTAGGAAATGGGTTCCTGTTCTGTGCCTTGGCTTCTGAGTTCCCACTGGGATAATCTATTTTCATAGCAAGTGCTCCTAGAGTGGCTTCCATTAAGCTCCGTAACTTCTCAGAGCCCTGAGCCTCAGAGTTCTCATCTATGAAATGGATGCATTTCTTTAAACAAAACAAAACAAAACTTAATAGATTGATTTTTAGAGGAGTTTTAGATTTACATAGTAATCTATGTAAAGCACATAGTACAGAATGTTGCAATATACCCTTCCCCCATACACACGTTCCCTTATCATTAACATCTTGCTTTAGCGTGATACATTTGTTACAATTAAGGAATTATTTCCATGTTTATAAGAGATATCCACCTATGATTTTCTTTTTTTGTGGTGTCCTTGTCTGGTTTTGCTATCAGAGTAATGCTGGCCTTGGAAAATGAGGGAAAGTGTTCCCTCCTCTTCTACTGTTTGAAAGAGTTTGAGAAAAAAAAAATAGTATTAACTCTTTTTAAATGTTTGGTAGAATTCACCAGTGAAATCATCTGGTCCTGAACTTTTGGTTGTTGGTAGTTTTTGATTACTGATTCAAATTCTTACTAGTAATTAGTCTGTTCAGATCTTCTATTTCTTCAAAATTCACTCTTGGTAAATAGTATGTTTCTAGGAAATTGTCCACTTCTAATCTGCCCAATTTGCTGTTATTTAATTTTTCATAGTCTCCTACGATCTTTTGTATTTCTGTGGTATTAGTTACAATGTTTCCTCTTTCATTTCCGATTTTTTTTTAGAGTCCTCTTTTTACTTGGTGAGTCTAGCTGAAGATTTGTCAACTTTGTTTACTTTTTTCAAAAAAACAGCTTAGTTTCATTGACTTTTTACATGGTCTGTCTTTTAATTCCTATATTTAGACCATTCACATTTAATGGGATTACTGATATATTCAGATTAATACCTACTACATTTCTAATTGTTTTATATTTCTCGTTTTTATTTCTTTTTTATTTTTCCCTCTTTGTCTTCTCTGTTTTTATTTGAACATTTTATATGATTCCCTTTCTCTCCTCTCTTGGCATATCAATTATATTTCTTTAAAAAAATGTTAGTGGCCACCCTAGAATTTGCAGTATACATTTATAACTCATCTAAATCCACACTGAAATAACATTTGGCTTAACATTAGTACAAGCACCTCATCCAGTGAGTGTTCCCAATTCCCCTCCCATCTCTTGTCAAATTGCTGTCATTCATTTCCCTTCTCTATTAGCTATAATCACCCAATGCATTGCTGCTGTTTTTATTTTGAACAAACAATCATTGATTCAAGTAATTTAGAATAATAATGGATTTTATTTGACCTTCATTTATTCCTTCTCTGATAGTCTTCCTTTCTCTTTGTAGATCTGAGTTTCTGATCTATACCATTATCCATGTCCCTGAAGAACTTTTTCTAGCATTTCTTGTTAAGTGGCCATACTAGAGACAAAATTTCTTCAGTTTGTTTGTCTCAGAAAATCTCTTCTTTACTTCTTTTACTGATGTATTACTGACATATAATGTTAGTTTCATATGTATCTTTTTCACTTTTGAAGGATAATTCCATTAAACACAGAATTCTGATTTGATGGGGTTTTTTTCTTTCAACACTTCAAATATTTCTCTCCATCTCTTTTTGCTTGCATGGCAACTCATATAATTCTTATCCCTATTCTTCTATAGATAAGGCTTTTTTTTTTTATTGTCTGCCTTCTTTCAAGATATTCTCTTTGTTGTTTTGCAATTTGAATATGATATGTCCACATGTAGAAATTTTGGTATTTATCTTGCTTGGTGTTCTCTGATTTGCTGGATCTGTGGTTTCATGCTTCTCAATAATTTTTGAAAATTCTCAGCCTTCAAATGTTTCTTCTCCACCTTTCTCTCTTCTTTGTCTTGTATTCCCATTATAAGTGTGTTACACTTCTTGTGATTGTCCCACAGTTCTTGATATTCTCTTCCATTCTTTTCCTTCTTTTTGCTCTTTGCATTTTACTTTTCAAAGTTTCTGTTGACTTATCTTCAAACTCACTGATTTTTTTCCCCCCTCAGGGCCTGATTTGTCTACTGAAGAACCCATCAAAGGCATGCCTCATTTCTGTTAGTTTTTTTATTTCTAGCATTTCTTTTGGTTCTCTCTTAGAATTTCCATGTCTCTGTTTACATTATCTATCTGCTTTTGAATAGTCCACTTTTTCCATTAGAACACTAAGATACTAATCATAGGTATTTAAAATTGCCTATCTGATAATTCCAGAACCTGTGTTATATGTAACTCTGGTTTGATGAATGTTCTCATTTTTCAGACTGTGTTTTTTCTTTTCCTTTCTTTTGGCATACCTTGTAATTTTGTGTTGAAAGCAGGGCATAATGTATCCGGTAATAAGAACTGAGGGAATCATGCTTTCAGTGTAGGGTTTTATGTTAACTGGGCTAGTGGTGGGCTGCTAATGTTTGCTGTGGTGGTAGGTGCCAGAGACTTCAGTTTCCTCTGGCTTCTTTGCTGTCTTCTCCCTCTCCTCTGTTGTCCTTTGGGTTTCCCTAAGAAACCCTTTCTTAAATAGAGTATGTGTCTTGCAGCTCTCTCAGCTGGAACCGCTGTTATGATACCACACCCCTGTGGATATGGTGATAAGGAGTCAGAGAGGGGAAGCGTCCTTTTATTCTATGATTAAATCTCAATTTTCTTAGTGGACCTGAGTCCCTGAGCTGTGACATTCAGAAGAATTTCTTAGCCTTATTTTTTTCTTCCATGATGTAAAGCAGGAAAGCTATAGGCAGCTGGAGTTGTCTGATCATCCTTCCCCTGATCAGATGAGGTCGGATAAGGCTCTAGTAAAGTAGTTTCCCTTTAGGGCAGGCCTTTGTTATGGCGAATGCTCTGGGCACATTTCAAAAGGGTTATTTTTCCCCTCCCTCTGCTGGAAGCAGGAGGGAATTTTTCTCCTGTCTTCACCTGGAGAACCTGGGGGAGTTTTTGGATGTAAAACCCACAAAGCATATCCTCTCTCCCCCAAGTCTGGGCCTCCAGGGGTTTTGAAATCTCAATCCACATTCAGTCTCCAGCGATTCATCAACTGCCATTAACACGTTCCTGCCAGTTACTGGCTCCAATTGCTTCTGTCCCCAGTAAGTGCGGCTGAGCTGCGATTTTCTGCATTCTCCTCTCTTTCTAGTTTTTTGGGGTGGCAGTTTGCCTTGTGACCTCAATTGTCTGAGGAATCTAGTAAAAGTCATTGGTTTTTAGTTTGCTCAACATTTTTCTTGTGATGACTCCAAGTTCTTTACATATTGGAGTCAAACACATTTCTTAATTCATAATACTTTGAGAATACTGAGGGGGCACCTGGGTGGCTCAGCTGGCTAAGCATTTGCCTTCAGCTCAGATCATGATCTCTAGGTCCTGGGACTGAACCCTGCCTCAGGCTCTCAGCTCAGAGAGAGTCTGCTTCTTCCTCTTCCTCTGCCCCTCCCCCTGCTTGTGTGCACACTCTCGTGCTCTCTCTCCCTCTTTCAAATAAATAAATAAAATCTTAAAAAAAAAAAAGACTGTTGAGAAAACTGATGTCATAATGTGTATGAAAGGCCTAACATATGCCCATCAAATAGCAAATGATAATAATTACAATAGTAGTCAATCACTGTCAAAAGTACTTCACAAGTATTACGTCAATCAATTCTCACAACCCTGTAGTATAGGCAGAATTATTATTCCCATTTTATACCTGTGGAAAATGAGGTATATATTATACCTACTTAAGGATTCTAACCTGAAAAGTCAGGCTCCAGGACACCTACTGGCATAATCGATCCCTCCAAACCAGCCACACCTTCACCAGACCCTGCCTTGTCCTGACCAGTTACCCCAGGGACTGGACTCCTGCCTCGGCATCCATCTCACGGCTGACATCCTGCCATTGCAGCTAGAGCCCCTTGACCCTGAGCAGTTCCTCAGTGGATGGTTCTGGAGTCTTTCTAGATCCACCCACCAGGCCTATCTGTCCCCCCAATTTGTCTCACACCCCAGATCAATGTTTCAGGATTCCCATCCTGACCTCACTCAAGTTACAGACAGAAAATTTGACAAAAGACATTTAAAAGATGAGTTGTCAATGAACAAAAAATGCACGTTAACAAAAGCAGACACATTCACTAACAAAGTCTGTGAATGGTTTTCAGAGGTCCTGTCCTACCAAGGGGAATGACCAGAGATTTAAAGAGACTGTTCAGTCACAGCTTTCCTGGGACCAGAAATAATAGAATGTGAATAAAGACAAACAAGGTAATTAATTTGACATAGCATTAAATTAGGGGTCTCAATGTTCCTGGCTAATTAAAAGTCTGATCTCCTGTCCATGGTGAAAGGGAAGACACTCTTGTTCAGGAAGAGGCCCCCGGTGAAGGTGAGAAACTACAGACCTAGTGGCTTCAGCAAAAATGGTGCTTTCTCCCTTCTCTCTTTGTGGATAGCAGATGCTTTCTGTGAATTGTTCGTTCTTTCTTTTTTTTTTTTTTAAAGATTTTATTTATTATTTATTTGACAGAGGGAAAGAGATCACAAGTAGGCAGAGAGGCAGGCGGGGGGTGGGGGGGGAAGCAGGCTCCCTGCTGAGCAGAGAGCCAGATGTGGGGCTCAATCCCAGGACCCTGAGATCATGACCTGAGCCAAAGGCAGAGGCTTAACCCACTGAGCCACCCAGGCACCCCGTGAATTGTTCTTTCATGGGAACTACAGTCGAGTGAATGGTGGTGAGGAGCTCCATTGTGGTGACTCTGAACCTTCCTTATCACCTCTCTCTGGCACAGGCTCTCTTCAGGGAGAGCTCTGGCAAAAACCACTTGATTTCTCATCAGTACCTCACCCATTGATCTCAACAGCCCTTTATGAGGGATCAATTTACATCAGGAGATCAGTATTCTAGCATTGCTGTTCATTAGAATTCATTAACAGCTAAAATCAATTTCCCATTCTGTGCCTTTTACTGCCCTGAAATCATCTGTCCAGGATAGCTTTCTAATAAGTTTGGTTCAATGTAATACCTACTATCCCACTTTTGCGCTAATGAAAAGCAGCAATGTCCAACCAGTGGTGGTGTCATGGTAAATGTTTAAAAACCAACTCTCCTCCCCACAAAAAAGAGGGGTGCTGATTTGTAGCACTTGCCAATTTGTATGGTATAAATCCGGCCAGCATCCAAGGCCAATTTCAAACTACCAACATGACATCATCAAATGCAGAGTTGGGGAGGGATGCAAGCCATACAGTGTTATGTAGTATTTCCACCATACACAGACGGAAATGACACAAGAGCCTAAGTAATGCTGGAAAATAATTATGTAGTAGTACGTCTTGAGGATCACCTTTATTTTAATAAAATTCATTTCATTGTAAGTTTATGTAATTTAATTTTTAATAATGACTGTGTTTAGCCATTAGCTCACAACATTCCCAAAAATATAACAGCCACTAAGCTGGCTTGAGTAGGCTCCAGCATGCTCTTGAAAGGCAGAGAGCGTGGGGAGGAATGGAACCAGCATTGCAGTAAGCAGGGCCCTAGATTTTAGCCAAGAGACAGTAAATGAACTGTGTAACTTCTCTAGCTCTAGTGGCTAGAATAGGTAATCTCTTAAAATACATCCATTCAAGCTGTAGAACTCGAAGAGTTTGCCATTACCGCCTCAAAGAACTCTATTCTGCTGCCCTTTGTGCTTTAGACTTTTAAGTTCCTTTCTACCCAAATGCAAATGAAATAAGTGAATAATAATTTTCAATAATAATAGCTACCATTATTGAGTATATACTATGTGCCAGGAATATATTAATTTACTGATTCCTTAGAACTCAGTGAGATTGATAATATGATTCTGACCGTTTCAAAGAAGAGTAAATGAATGCACTGAGAGGTTAAATTGCTGAAGTTCTTACATCCTGGCCTCTTTGCACTTAATGATTGCACTCTAAATAAATACACATAACATTTCCATTATGGAAGGGTCTTTTTTAAAAGACTATCTGGAGTGGGGGTGCCTGGGTGGCTCAGTGGGTTAAAGCCTCTGCCTTCGGCTCAGGTCATGATCTCAGGGTCCTGGGATCAAGCCCCGCATCGAGCCCCGCATCAAGCCCCGCATCGAGCCCCGCATCGGGCCCCGCATCGGGCCCCGCATCGGGCTCTCTGCTTAGCGGGGAGCCTGCTTCCCCCTCTCTCTCTGCCTGCCTCTCTGCCTACTTGTGATCTCTCTCTCTCTGCCAAGTAAATAAATAAAATCTTTAAAAAATAAAAATAAAAAATAAAAAAGACTATCTGGAGTATGATTTCTAAAGGAAAATGTGATAAAACAAGAAGTGCATCTCTGGGAGCAGATACACAAAAGAAACGTCCTCTTTTTTCAGAGTAAATTTTTTTTTTAATGGCTCAAATTTTGAAAAGCTTATTTATCATGGTTCATGGCCCCTTTCTTTTTTCATCAATTCTCTATAGTAGCTCCTCACAAAGGGAAGACTTCTTTATTGATTTTTAAAAATACTCCCCTACCATACATGAGAAAGATGGCAGCGCTGAGTAATAGAAACTTCCATAAACAAATTAGATATTCCTTTACTCCCCCAATAAAATCTTATAAGAAACCACCAATTACTGTGAGAATTATCTTCATTTTCACCAAGTGGTTCTTCTGAATAGAGAGAATATGCACATGAGCCTGAGAACAAGACAGAGGACTATTGTTATCTTGATATATTGCAACATGTGAAAATAATTGCTTGTAGTGTGGTTGATACTCCAATCACACACGCTGCAACTTTAGGGCAAAATTCTTGTCTGTGGTCCACATAAATAATTTGACTCCACCATTCAACACTCCCTATATGTACAAAACTGACTAGACATCCTAAGACTGACTTAATTTTGCATAAAATTTTCCAAACTAACTCAGTGATGAAAACTCATACACAAGAAGAATAGGGACTTCGTTTGTCTGTTTCCATAATATTCACAAACATGAGACTTGAGTCTCAAAAAAAAGATAAAGTATGTGTACTACCTGTGCTGGCTATTCTCTCTCTTCCCCTCAGATCTATCCCTCCCCCTCCGTTGCCCTGCTCTGTGCCAGGAGCATGACCTCTATCATTTCCATCACACAGACCCCTCTGGCCACTGCCTTCAGGTTGGTTTGGACCAATGGGAGGAACCGAAACATGGAAGAGGAACAAGGGTTTTATGTACCCCATCTCCCCCACCTCCTCACCCCTGTGCCTTGCTGTGGTCTTTGGTGTCTAAGGCCAAAGATCTAGCCGCACAGCAACTCTTAACCCTCCGCCTCCTGGCCTCTTAAAACCTATGCATGGTAACGGCTGCCCATGTTGCTCTTCCCTTGGGTCCCCAGCATCCTTTCTTGGTTCTTTTAACACTAACCACACCTCTATAAACAGGCCCTTCATTAACCTCATTTTAGTTAAACACTTTGCATGTGCCATCTGTTCCCTGCCCAGATATTCATGGAAACACCATACTTCAAAGAAATTAGATATGCATATCAAAAATGTTTTAAATGATAGGGTTGATGATTTGTTATATATGATAACTTGTCATTTATATGTGTGTGTATGTGTGTGTGTGTGTGTGTGTGTGTGTGTGTGTACACATAGATATACATATTTTCCCGTCTCAGTATTCCTTCAAACAGAGCACGAATCCTGAGTTATTTGACTCGGGTGAAACAGACTTAAAGCAACTTTTCAGGAGACACACTTGTTGCATAAATTGAGGCAACCTGGAAATTCAGATTGTAGTTAGATGCTAAAGAAAAAAATGTTTAAAGATGCATCTTGGTCTCCAGCCGTAGTCTTTGGCTACTAAATGGCAAAAGCCTACAGAGTCCAGAAGAAATCAGGATCCACTGTGTTCCACATTATAGGACTTTGATTTCACAGTTTTCTATAACCACCTCAAAGAACTTTCCTTTGCTGTTTTTCACACTGCATATCTATGGACTCCTTTCTAGCCAAACACAAATAAAATGAATTAATACTAATTTTCAATAATAATAATAGCTAACATTTATTGAGCCAAATATTTCATGGTATGCAAATATTGCATATGTACACCAAAAATTATTTGTTGTTGATCCAAAATTAAGATTTAACAACGTATCCTTTAAAATTGTCTTTTGTTTTTGCTAAATCTAGCAACTCTACACATGTGGGAGGGGTTACCACAGTAAACAACACAGATGGAGAACACTTCCAGCACTGGGGACTTTTGTTCTTGATTATTATGAGCTCGGTTTACATTATGTGTTTATTAATACAAATCAACAATAGTACCATGCATCATCCTTTTGCCATCTGAAGAGCAACATATTTTGATAAAAGCAGACATTCGTGTAGTTGAAATCTTGAATAATTCCACTTACTTTATTTGTTTTGGAGTGAAAGAGGGACTGCGCCTGTTGACCACCAGCTTTGAAGTGAACATTTTAGGGAGCAGGATAGCCCTTTTTCCCCCAAATTAATCTTTTGAGATAGTCTTCCTTTCAATATCACACAAGGCATTTTTTTAAAATTTTATTTCAGAATACCATCTCCATACAGAAATGTATTTAGCACATTATTTGTATAGTTTCAAAAATATCATAAGTCTTGACATTCCTTTGTGGTGTGTTAGAGGCTGGTTGCTCCTATGGGATCATTCCAATTTCTTCCCTTATAATTTTCTAAATCTGGCCAAAAATATTTTTCTTATGCTTTAAATTCCCCTTCAATCAGCACCTCATAAATATGTTGTTAGGATCCTCAATAAATTATTCAGAAACTAAAGAAATAGGTTGTATTAAAGGAAGGTATTAAGAAAATTGACCTCTGTTTCTCTAATAAAAGTGGGAGAGACAGGATCTTTCTCACCCAATCAATGCCATTAATTGGTTATTGGAGCAAATGAATGATTCTCTTTACCTGTTCTCCCCCAAGTTTAAGAGGAACTAATCTGCTCAATTAACCTTTGCCATCATGGATTTGAAGCAATTTGGAAGAAGGCTATTTTTCACTCCCCTGGGCTATTCTTGTGTCCCATGCACTTTCAGAGAAAACTCTATCCAAGACATTCCAACAAATCCAGAAGGAAAAATTCTGATTCCCCTGATGCTTGAGAAGTGAGAATCACAAGCAGGCCTTGGGCCTTTATTTCTGGAGGGAGACAGCTGGAGCACGCTCTCTCGAGGGGCTAAGAGCATCTTGCTCTTTATTCGGCTTCTCTGATCAGGCAGGCCTGCAGTTGGGCATCAGTTTACCCATTGGTAAATGGAGTTGAATAATATATACTTACCACTCCATAGTAAATGAATATTGAAGATCTTTGGCTAAAGAGGGCTATGAATATGTAAAAGCACTGTGAATACAAATCAAGAATTCATGACTTAGTAAAAGCTCAATATGTTGATAAATCTTGAATTTTTGCAAATGCTGAGATGTTTCACTTTTATTCAGAATATATAATAGTTAGGGATTGAGGTTTAGCCAGAGAGGCTTTATGCAAAGGACACATATGTAACTACATACAGTAAAAAGCTGTACATCTGGCATGTTGGGGAAATTGGAGACACCAATCAGTCAAAAGTTCTGACTAACAATTTTTTGTTGCTTTTGGTAGCTCTCTTGTTTCTTGTCTTGGCCTTCCTACTAAAGCTTAGAGGCGGAAACAACGGTGGGGATTCTACTGAGGCAAAGCTCGGTTGTTGCCCGAAGTCCACTGAAGCAGAGGCGCAGCTTGGCCTCACCCCCTGGCAAAGCCCAAGACGGCCCAGGAGAGCTCTCTGGGTTCACAAATCATCAGATCTTTAGGTGTGGGATTCTGATGTCAGAGGAGCAGATGCTGAAATAGGATAGGCACAAGTGAATGGATTTGTGCGTGAGTGTGGGCGGGGGCACTCGCGGCCCATTCTGCACCTTGGTGCTAATTAGAAAGAAGGGCCTCCTTCTCTGGACAGAAGAAGACCCCACACCAAAGCGCATGGTTTGCTGAGCCTCCACTGCCTCTTGACCTGGACACAGCACACCTATGCTGGGAACAACCTGCACGGTCACAGGAGGTATCCCGAATATGAACTTAGGGGAGTTCTTTGGTCCCTTCAGACGGATGGATTTATTAGGTTTAATTTTTTAATAATTTGCTGCTAAAAGCTCCGTACTCTCTAAGCTCAGTTTTCTGGGTAATTTCAGGTGTCATCGGTTTCTTATTTAGAGGTACAGTGTTCATTCCGTAGCTGTGAGTAACAGTGGAGTTTGACTCTGAGCTTCCTAGTAGCTGGGGCAAAAAAGGCAACTCGAAAAGTTCAACTGTTCTCATTATCGGCAAAAGAAAATAACATACCTGTTCTACTAGAGAGATAATGATCTTTTTTACTTCTAACTCTAAATTTCTCAAGTGGAATTTGACTTGGGAGCCAGTGACAGACATTATAGGCACCAGCTGCATCAACATAGGCAACAGCAGGGGCGCCTGGGTGGCTCAGTGGGTTAAAACCTCTGCCTTCGGCTCAGGTCATGATCTCAGGGTCCTGGGATCGAGCCCCACATCGGGCTCTCTGCTCAGCGGGGAGCCTGCTTCCTCCTCTCTCTCTGCCTGCCTCTCTGTCTGCTTGTGATCTCTCTCTGTCAAATAAATAAATAAAATCTTAAAACAAACAAACAAACAAAAACATAGGGAACAGCAAAAGCAATGGTAAGGGGGTGCCTGGGTGGCTCAGTAGGTTAAGGGTCTGCCTTTGGCTCAAGTCATGATCTCAGGGTCCTGGGATCGAGTTCTGCAATGAGCTCCCTGCTCAGCGGGGAGCCTGCTTCTCCCTCTCCCTCTGCTGCTCACCCTATTTGTGCTCTCTGTCAAATAAATAAAATATTAAAAAAAAAAAAAAAAAGCAATGGTAAGGTCCTAATGGCAGTGGTTTCTTGTAACAGACCTTGATACCAGCAAAGCACAGTTGAATCCATTCTTAGTAGGCTGAGTTCATTTCAGTTTCAGTGTGGGTCTTCTGGTGCCTGACTGAATCAAAAGGTAGAGTATCTGGGGAAGTAAATACCCAGTGTATTCCTCAGACCAGCAGTTCTCAAATGTTATCTGCGGTCAGCTTCTGAGCTGTGATAGAGTTTTCACTGCTCCCCAGACAAAGGAGAAAAAGAAGACCAAGACATATACATTTCATTGTAGATTGGTTAACTTTCCTCAGGTTTTATTCTAAGATTATGCCCTCCCAACTTTGGTAGGGGTTAAAAGTCCTTTCTCTGATGTAATGTTGGTGCAGCAGATGCTATTTTATATTTAGTACTTTTTGTTGAATGTTTTATTTGCCAATATAAAACTTGATGACTCTCTGTTGGTCCCCAAGTCTTGTGGGGTTGGATATTACTGCTCCATGAAATCCTAATGTCTGGCAATGACACCATGGACTATGTTCTCCAAAACAGCATTTTCCATAGTAGCATATAGTTGAGAGGCATACTCGATGATGAAGGTTTGGCGTGAGTGCTCCGATTCTATGCGGATGCTGAGGATTGCAGAGTCTTCCTGCTGTTCCCAATGCAACAGGCCTCCTCACTACCACTAGAACTGGGCCTCAAGACTACCTGCAGGAAGCAACTTTGATTATGTGTAAGTATTTTAACCCATAATTGGTTGGAACCCCGTTGTTCCAGTTTGAGTCTGGAGGCTTTCAAAGTAGGGTTATCTGTCAGCTGTCTTTGATGTAGAGAAAGTTCTCTTATGCTTTGATGGTTCTTCTGATGCTCAAGCATCCAAATTTGATGCTTGACCACCCTGGAATTAGTTATAAAATGTGTTCCCAGATAATCTAATGAGTTGGCCTGCAACTGGGAAATTTTTAGTTATATCTAACTGAATACAAAAATGAAGAATGATTGATGAATTTTACCCTTGACCAAGTTCACACTCAGTCACTCTGAGTAAAATATCAGGACTAAGTATAACTTGAGGCCACTCCTAGTTTCTACTCATAAAAACAAACATCAGTACCTTGGAGGACACTGATCCTCCCATCCACAGTGGATCTAGGTTGTTCCCCCTTGGGTTTTCATATTTTGAGGTTTATGTGTTACCTGCCCACTGACATTTTTCTTGAAGGCAAATACCATGACTCCCAAAACATTCCCACATTTTAAAAAATTGAACATTATACCAAGCACCATCCTCGGTCATCGGTATATGAAGGTATTGAGAGAAACCCATCATTTACAGGCAGGCGCTACACGTTAGATGTTTTCACTGTGATTCTCATACACAGAAATACAGCAAGATAGCTATGATTTTCATCTTTTTATCGATGTGAAAACTGAGATCAGCTTAAAGAATAGCCCAAAGTCAGAGAAAGCTAAGAAGTGGAGTAGTCAGGATTCATACCAGATCTTTCTGATTTCAAACCAAACACCATGTTGTTTGAATAAGACACAGTATCTTTCCTCAAAGAGCTCACAGTCTAGTAATCCCATTTGGCATGCTTTTCAGCCTTGAGTACCTCTGACTATGTCTTCTATGTTTGGCCAAGTTCCCACCTATGAATTCATATTTCCCCAAGGTAGAAGACAGAAATTCACATGCCCAACCTTCCCTGCACATGACTTAGATGACTTCAATCAGTCACACCTGCAGGACACTTTGATTTGGAAGGGAGTGGAATAAGGAAAATATGCCATGTGGATTCCCTTCTGTTAAGGGCAAAAGTAGAGTCATCCAGACTTCAGAGACATGAGAGGCAGAGGTTCCACAGGTGGTACCCATGCCCGAGACCACAAAACCAAGTTCTGACGTCTGTGCCCCATGGGGAAGGGGGAAGCAGTGAGGTCTCCACCAAAGTAGTCTGTGACATTGACTCTAACCTCTAACCCTGATTTTCTGACTCCCTGGACTTCAACGAGCACTCTCATGTCTGCTAGCAAACTCCTTCTTCTGCTTAGGTGGCTCAAGTTAGTTCTATTGTTTTCGGCTAAAGATCCGGACTTTGTTTCCCTTACAGTGACTTCAACGTAATAGACATTTCATAAATTTGGTTTGTTGGTTGATGAATAAGTAAGTCACAGAATAGAATAAATTAATAGCAAGTAAGCTTTCAAGGCCCTTCACCATCCTGGTTACTTCTGAATAGACATCAACTTACCCATATTTTTCCAAAACATGTCATCCAGAACTGAGAATAATGCTGTAATGTGGCCTGATGAGTTTGAAGAGGGTAGGATGCTCCCTTTCCTTGATCTAGCTGTATTCATACAGTTGAAATGATGCAAGCTTCCTGTGTATCTATGTCACATGATTAATACAAGAAACCTAAGGACTTCGGGGATTTTGCTCCAGTGCGAGCTCAGATATGTGAAGTGGTTGCTAGAAGAGCAAATGCTGCCTAGGACTGTGCCATCAATGGCTCAGGGGCAGCAGCAGGGCTCGGCAAAGGTGGAATGGGCTGATTTCCAAAGTCATAAGCTCCTAGTCATGGAGGGACAAGGCTGCATGGCCTCCAGCCAAGGAGGCCTCCAACCTGAGAAGGGATTTCTGTTTGAATAAGAGGATGTGCTAGACAACAAAATCTGTTGTTCAGTGATTATATCTTCAAAGAAAGCAGAGAATCACAGACCCGAATGAATGACCCAGACATGGGTTTACAAACGTCGGCCTTAGTGGCTCCTGAGGTGGCAGGGGCCTTGGTGATGCATTAAAGAAATATTCAGATGAGGTTGATTTCTATGAAGTAATCCAAATCCCTAATCCTGGCTGAAGTTGAAAATCGGAAAATCCAACTAGATAAAAACTATGAAATGTACCCCACTTAAGCATTTATTGGTTAAAAATAAAACAAAACAAAAAAACTCAGGCTTTGTGCCCTCCTGGTGTTTTCACTGGATGGTGAGGGAACTGACAAATAAACAAAAAACATGGAAAATAAGTAAATTATAGATTAGGTTAAAAGCTATGAAAAAAATTAAAGTAGGATAAGATAAAAGGGATCTAAGAGCAGGAGTGGGGTTGGTTTGCAGTTTCCAATAAGCTAGTCTGAGTTGTCCTCACTGAAGAGGTGATGTTTGAGTGGACTAGAGGGGATGGAGGAGTGACCTGGCTATGGCCGGGGGTGGGGGGGGGGGGACGGGGCACGGGGAGCTCTCCTAGCAGAGCCAAAGGGTAGAAGAAGAGCGAAGGTGAGAGGGGGCTTGTGTATTTTGGGAAACCTGGAGGCTGATGTGGCAGGAGTCCAGGGAGCCAGGGGAGAGTGGAAGGGTAGGAGGTCAGGGAGGGTGAGATCCGGTAAGAGGACGTGGCTCCGACCAGGCTAGGAGCCTAAAGAAGGGGAGAGCCTGTCAGATTGTGAATATACTAGGAAGGCAGACCCGAAAGAACTTTGCTGACAGAAAAGAAACAGACTAAAGAATAAATCCATGGTTTGAGGTCCAAGCAATTGGAAGGCTGGAGTTGTCATCAGCTGGGTGGGGCACATTTGAGAAGACAAGGAGGTCATTTTGAGCTGCGTGAAGTGGAGGTACTGAGCGGGCAGTGGAGCGGAACAGTCTGGAGACCTGGAGAAGAAACTGGGGTGTGGTCTGCATACGGGCAGTGCATCAAGACCGTGAATGAGGAAAGAGTGCAGATCCAGGAAGAGGAGGACCAGAGAAGGAAGACTGCAGCTCTCCCCACCCCCCAATCCTCCCATGAAGGCTCTGGAGAGAAAAGAAAGGGTCAGCAAACACGCAGAAAACAAGTAGGAATGAAGGAGGAGAAAAAACAAGAGCTCAGTGCTATCCGTGTTTAAACAACTCACTTTGAAGATTTCAGAAGGCTACTCAAACATCACATTCATTTTCTTTCTCCTTAAGAAAGAAAACCACATTCTAACTCTTGAAAGGGAGAAGGGAAGCAAGGAAGGGAGGGTGGGAATGAAGGAGATGTAATAAGGGAGAATGGAAGAGAGAGAGAGGGAGCCGAGGCACAAAGCAGGGACTAGAACACGGTAGCCCTATAGGCACATCAGCTTTGTTGTTGTTGTTGTTGAAGATTTATTTATTTTAGAAAGAGAGAGTCTGAGTGAGCATGCATGGGGGGATGGGGCCGAGGAAGAGGGAGAGTCTCCAGCAGACTTCGCACTGAGTGAGGAGCCAGATTTGGGGCTCCATCCCACCACCCCGAGATCATGACCTGAGCCCAAATCAAGAGTGAGACCCTTAACCAACTGAGCCACCCAGGCGCCTCTAGGCACAAGAGCTTGAAATCCTCTAAGGTGACTTTTGAAAACATCAGACTTGATTCTATTTTAAAATTCACGTGAATTATTTTTAAGTCATTTCTAACATTTTATTATATCCTGCTTCTCTTTCTTTCTTAGAAGGATGGAGGAAATCAAGGAAGAGGTTGTTCTAGATGCTTCTATATATTTAATGATAACAATTCTGAGATAAATGAATCATTAGCTTCATTCCCCACAGAGGAAACTGTGGGTCTGAAAAATAACTTAAGCTGCAAAACTGTTGAGAACAGGTACTAGGATAATTCACTGCCTCTTCACAATCAACTGGAGACAAATTATAAAGACTTTTTCTCCTTACCTCTTTCTTAAGGTGAGGGAGGGTCCCTAGGAACGCTCAGTCCAAAGTTGTCCCTGAGCCTCCCAGAATTCCTTTCGTCTCTGCTGTTTTAATGGGATTATGCCTGTTAATGGATAGTGAATAAATTATAGTTCTGTCTTTAATTAATCATTGCTCTGCACTATTTATTACAGTGTTAATGGAATATTTTTGTAATTATTTCTCCATATGTGAAGGTAACACTTTAAACCTTTTAGAATGTCACCGAAGAAGCTACTTCTAGATTCTTCTGGGACAGTTTTACTAGCACAGTTTTTTAAAAAAAATAGGCTTTGCTTTCAGAACAAAATTCCATCAGAAATGTCATACTCAGATAAGATTATGAAAAAGTGTGTTAAGAGAAGGCAAAAGGTCATCTCATATAAAGTACGGGGGCCCGGGAATCAATGTTCAGTTCATACGGCCTTTCTAGAACATTCTAGGATATGAAAAAAAGAGGTGGTGTGATACCAGGTTGAAAAAGCAAGCTGCGGAGGTACACAGACCTGGCTTTCCACCCCTGGTTCCACTAAGTCCTGGCGACAATGGATCGGCAGCATTTGAAATCACCTGTCCCTCACTGCACAGTTCAGTCTTCATTTCTGTCTCTGACTCAACATGCCAGTCCTGGGGGATGCTCATCCTGAGAAACACTGTCACTCCTGTCTCCACAGGACCTGTGTCACCTTCCCCTGCCTACCCCGTCCTCTGCATGGACGAATGCAAAGAAAGGCTCCACACCTTCCCAGTGAGCAACCACAGCAACCACAATGTGCCACAGGTCCTGTGACAGTCCTGTGACGGTGAGATACTTGGGCATCATGTGAGCATAGAAGGATTTGTAAGCACACTGGCACAACAGTTCAAGAAGGGCTTCCTGGAAGAAGTGACACCTGGGCTGATCCTTAAATTTGGCCAGGGAAAGAACTTTGGGTGGTGAGGAGGAGGAGGTGCAAAGTCCAGGGAGTAACAGCGGAGCAAATGGGCCTTTCTCTTATCTTCTTCCTATCAATTACGCTCAACATCTTTCCCTATATCCTCTGTGGCAGAGGCTCTTAGGTGCCTACCCAATATCCACATAGCTCCTTCTCTCTGGAATTAATTTTTAAAATTAATTTTTAATTAATTTTTCTAGAAATTAATTTTCTGTTTCTAGAACAGCTAGAAACACTTACTAGTTTCCCTTGCATTCAGGTGTAGGGCTTGAAGAAGTCTCCACAAAAGAAAAGGAGTATGCCATTCTTTATTCCTCCTCCCATCTCAATGTCTGGAAGGTGGGTGTGATGGTGAGAGCTCTAGCAATCTTTTTGGACCATGAGAAAGAAGGAACGTGGGAACACCAGGAGAGTGAAGCTGGGAGTGTGTGAGACCCTGACATCCCTGACAACTTCATGAAGCCAGCTTACCTCAGCAATTGCTTTCTTGTAAGAAACAGGTAAATTTTTACCTTGTCTGCATCATAATTATTTTTCCCCCTATTATATGCAGCCAATGCTAAGTGATCCAGCTTTCAAGACTATTCCAGCTCACAAATAATTATCATTTCCTTCTCCAAATTCATAGCACATGTTTGTACCACTCACTAAACAAATAAATCTCTGTCTGGAGACAACCACTATATGACTATTTCACTTTTCCTGGACTTACATTAAACCTTTCCAACAAATTATTAGGTCCTTGAGGGGAGAACATCAAGTCATATATTTTCCCTTGTCACCAGATGTCCTAGCAAATTATCTGACATACAGTACATGTTTAATAAATGTTTACTATCTCATGGTGCCATGATGTGCCTTTAGAAAAAATGTAGAGAATTTTAAATCCGTGCTTAAACCTTTATAGAAAGGGAAATAACAGTGCAGAGGAAAAATCTCCTCTAAGAAAAATTTTAAAAAGACAAAAACTCAACCGATGGAGTGATGCTCTCAGATGTTATAGTAGGACTTAACGTAGAGAGTCAAGAAAACTCTCACTCCTTGGAAATAGAAGTTGCTTGCACAGAGACCGCCTTCAGGCAGAAGCCAATCCATCTGTGGGCAGAGCCTCCCACTCTTGAGTTCGTCACCTGCGGTGAAGTAGGACCCCTAAAAACGCCACCTCATGCATGTAGAAGTTACTTGCGCTAAAAGTCAGTTATCTTACACATGAATTCCTCCCAAGTCTTTAACCCAAACGCAGAATTCATTTACATTTGCATAAATAATGTGTTGTGCTTTGTCTTGAGCTTCTAGTTTTTCTTTAAAAACCTTCAGAACTCTGTGCTCTGGGGCTGTCTGCTTTCCTGCAAATATCCAGGATTCACACAGTCCTTAAAACCTATCTACATGGTCTGTGAACTGTTTACTAAAAAAAAAGGCAAGTGAAACTAAGGAAGAAAGGAAAGAAAAATCACATCTGTTAGTCAACCAAATGCAACACACACACACACACACACACACACACACACACACACACGCAGAAAGACAATTTACAATATCAAAAGAAAATAAAATCACTTTTTAATTGACTTTCTCTTTGCCAGTTGTGAAGCTAAGCACTTGCTCCTTCCTTATTAACTTTAGTCTTTTGAGCAATTTTTTCCATTGTAAGCATTTTCTAAAAAATCATTTTCACACATTTCTCAGATACATCAATCCTTCCGGCATTCCTCTATGCACACATTATGGTACCCCCGCTCTAAATATAAAAGACTTTTATTATGTCCATTAACCATGGACATATGTGCTCCAAAAGTTTCCTGACACGCAGTCATTTGTGGGTTTTTAATTATAAACAGAAAATATTCACTAGAAAAATAAAGAAGCAAGCCCATAAATATATCCTTATACATTTGAGTTTTGTTTGTATACGACAAAACGTTTGGCGCAATGGCTTTGCCGGTTGCCAGCTCCAGAATGTGAGCGTGCGTGCGTTTCCACACACACAGGGATGTACACGCCTTCACACGTGCAGTTAACCCCATGCCTCGTACAGGACGCGAACATCTGTAATTGCGGGTGCTGCTCCCTTATTTCTAAAATAAGGGAGCAGGCTCTTCCTGACACTCACCAGGTCTCACTCCCCATGAAAAATTAAATGGGAAAGAAAGCAATGCCCAGTGAAATACTTGACAAACGAAGTCATATTTATTGAATGCGTTTTATTTTAACAACCAAAAAATTCTAACAGCCTAACAATGCACATAAGTTAAAAATTAATTATCACTTAGTGATAACAAAGATAGTTGATTTACATGGAAAAAAGAACATTTACAATATGTTAATCCTTATTCACATTGTTGATACCGCAATAAAACACAATTTGTTTTTTTTCATTTCACAAAAAAAAAAAAAAAAGGCGGGAAATTGTGCTTTGTCAAGAGGCACTACAAGAGAAAGTTTCTTCTTCCAAATAGATATTATATGACAGATATTGAATAAATAGACATATATGCATTGTAATTCGCAAAGATCTGGCAAGACCACAGGCTAAAATGCCCACAGATTCACTTAGAATCACTGCAAACTTGGCAGTGAAATTAAAAAATAAAAGGCAAGACTTAGCATTGAAAAATACCTAATAAATTTTTGGTTGAAGTGTAAAAGATACCAAATGCGGATGCCATCGATAGATGAACCACCTTGTAAGAGCTTGGCAAAATCAGTTTCCATTACATGTACAGAGTGACCTTCAGCAACAGTGTAAGAAGACAATTTGGAAAGAGTAACTCGGAGATCAGGAAGCAGCAAGCGTGGACTTTCGGATTAAAGCTGCAGCATACTACAGAAGCAGAAGGACGGGCCCAGGGCTTAACTGCAAACCACCATCCTTTTGCAAAGGTATGTGACGCTCGTGTCAAGAGAATTTTTTCAACATCATTATTTGAAAAAGTACAGGAAAATGTCCCTTTAAAAACTCCAGAGGTTACTGAGCAGCTAGAATTAGCTTGTATTGCAACATGTCTTCTCCCTGTATATTGTAAGTTCTGAGTTAATATCTACACATAGAGGTTTTTTTTTTTAACTCCTACCTTTTATACCTTTCAAATATATAAATAGTATTAACAGTTATATTACAATGTTTGTGTAGTAAACAGAAAATAACTTTCAAAGTGATATTGCATGAGGTCTTTGACAAGGTTGCATGAGAGCACAACTCCAAAAAAATCCAACCGTGTGGGACTGTTTGATGGCCACGGTGAAGCAGGGATTAGGTCCTGAAGGTGAGGTCACCTCTTGCAATTACGCTAAGGAGAAGTGGGAAGTAATGCTATTGGTGCTTCTGAGAGGAAGCGACAGGAGGTTTGGAGAGCTATAGTAGATTGCAGCTTTAATGCTCGTTCCACTAACAGCCAGTCGGTATTAGTTCTGCTTTACGTAAGGTAATTGCTATGTAGGTAACTGAGAAGATGTTTCCGTTTATGACGAGTAGGTGATTCCAACTGAAATCGCTTCGCTTACTCTATTGCCTGGAGCTGCACAATGATTCAAAAACGGGTTCTTGTTCAGGCTGCCATACCAGGGAAGGGAGGAGGCATGAGAGCGGGGACCACAGACGTTTGGTGCGGTGGATGGAATGTGTACGAAGAAGAGGAAGCCCCAAGTGAAACAGAAATAAGAAACATCTTTTGGGAGACGGAAGGATGGAGGTTTATTGGAGAGGGAACCCCTTTAAGTGGGCAGCAACTTCTTTCCTAACTTAACATTACATTGAACTATTTTCTATTTAAAAAAAAAAAAGAAAGAAAAAAGAGAAAACAGCAACAACAAACAACTTTTAAATGAGCAGGCTTATTAATTTTAAGATCTGAAGCCACTAACAGGTAAGTTTCACAATAAAACGTGGCTCATACTATGAATTCCATACGTCCAACGTCAAAATGTCATTTTATCAAGACTGCACTTAAAGGACAAGTTTTCTCCGTACTGAATTACAGTTTTATTCATTTGGAATTCCACAGAAATGCATCTGTTCACTACAGGAATGACAAGTTGAATAACGGAACATATCGAGTCATTTTAAGTGTGCATTGTGTCTTAAGAGCAATTTGACTTGTATCATTTTAAGGTGCCCTGATTTCTTTTCCACTTTACTTTCTTCTTTCTTTTTGGCAGTGTTGATTTATTTTGTTAAATACATACCTCAAAAATTACCCATCAAGCTGCCAGATAGGAAGCCATAGAATTAAAAAAAAAAAAAAAAAAAAAAAAATCAGGGACGAACACAGAAAATAAATAGGAATTCAAAAATAGTCACCCCACCCTGAGAGCAGGCCGCAGTTTATCAAAAAGCCAAAGCGACTCACTGTGAAGTGGTTTTTTTTTTTTTTTTAATACATAAACAAGTCTCTTCTTTAAGAACTCATTTCACAGTCTATTCTTTCGGATTGTAAAGTTCTCTGTCCCATGCAATTTAATATATATATGTAAATATATAGATATATACATATACATATACACACACACTTGTAGCTTCCTTCATTTATTTCGTAGATCTTTTCATCCTGGAACTTGCCTGATGTCTCTTCCATAAGTGCAAGGATAATGAAGGCAGAGTCTCCTGTGATTATAATTACTATGATCCAGTCAATTTAAAAGTGTAACACTTTAGTGTCTTTGCCAAGGCGATGTTTGATTCGGAAATACTGAACTTATTCAGTCTATAGGTGTATCCTGTGCAACAAAGAAATGTCAAAAAGGGTAAGAAAAACAAAACAGCCAAAAAAAAAAAAAAAAAAAAGACAAAAATAAAATAAAATAAAGCAAAAAAAAAAAAAAAGAAAATGTTTTTAAAGATATTAAAACAGAAAATCCTTGGACCGATGTATTGCTTTGCCTGGTAGGAGTTCACATTATCTCTGGTCAATTTCAGCAGGCGCGGCCTTGCTTTTTTCCGCATTTTCCTCCTCGGCCTCCACTTTGTACATCTCCTCAGAGCCTTCCTCGCTGTCGTTCTCCTCGGACTCCGTCAGCAGCTCCTCGTCCTTATACTCGGCCACGTCCACCGCGGAGCCCAGGTGTTCCTTGAGCTTCCCGTGATGCTTCACGTGATACCGCTGGTTCTGGAAGAACTTGATGATGGTGTGTTTGGGGAGATCCAGCTGAGCAGAAAGCGTGTGGATAGCCTCCTGATCAGGGTACAGGCCCACATCATGAATAAAGCTTTGGAGGATCCCCAGGGCTTCCAGGGAGATCTTTGTGCGAGACCGGGGCTTTTTGGCACAACTGTCTTCCGTCGGAGGAGGTGGGGGAGGAGCTTCTTCTCTGGGCGGGGAACTCTCCTTGGCTGGCTGAGACTGCTGTCTGTGAAGGACCTGATAATTAAAATTAAGAAAAAAAAAAATTGAACGTTTGACTCAGGATTTCACCTTTCAAAAGCCGTCATCCCTCGGAAGTGTGTGTGGTCTATCTACCTTTGGAGTAGTGCGGTAGTCATTTGTAAATTCCGGTCTTTGGAGAACTTAAAAGAATTTCTGGAGATTCAGGATCTCATTTACAAAACAAGAGGTTACTAATAGTAAGGTGTGCTGATATTTATTTCCTGAGGCACAAAGAAGTTAAGTCATTTGTTGCCCTAGGTCATTTGCATTCAAACAATCTGGCTCCAGAGCCTTCCCTATGGTTAACCAAGGTGATCACACCATCTCTCTAAAAGCCTGATGGCAAAGAAATGGGACTCAGAAAGTGCAGGCTCTACAATCAGACCTCATGGGTCCAAGTCCAGAATCTTCCACTTAATTGGGTGTCCCTGTACCAGGCACTAACATCTTTAATCCTCAATTTCATTATCTATAAAAGAAGGATAAGACACTGACTTCCTAGAGATGTTGTAAGAATTAAGTAACATAATATATGCAATGAATAGTGCTTACCTTAAATCAGAGGTTGACAAACTTTCTCAGTAAAGGACCAGATAGTAAATATTGTAGGTTTTGCAGGGCCATACCGTCTCTGTTGCAATGACTCAACTCTATTTTCGTAGTGCGAGAGCAGCCATAAGTAATAGATAAGCAAATGAGCGTGGCTGTGTTCCAATAAAACTTTATTTACAATAACAAGTGGTGGACTGGATTTGGCCATGGGCCATAGTTTGTCCACCTCAAGCTTAGGGCAAAC
The DNA here is from genome assembly GCA_028534135.1 of Potos flavus. NCBI lineage: Eukaryota > Metazoa > Chordata > Mammalia > Carnivora > Procyonidae > Potos > Potos flavus. Next base: position 141,048,102 of record CM052883.1, read on the forward strand.
ATCCAATAAATGATAGTAATTATTACCATCAGCCTCATAATTACCCTTAAGAGTGGAACAGAGAAATAGTTGGTATTTCAGCCAGAAAATCAATACTTCATAAAATTAGGAAGAACTTTTATTTTCTTTCAGCCCTGATATTGATCCTTAAATAATGTTTTTAAAAAATACAAAGATTTCCAAATTAATTTAAAGATATAACATTTTTCTTTTAAATGAAGAATTTTAAATGGCTATTTTATACTCACATAGATGGACCTCAATATCACTATAAACTTTTAATACTGTTTTGCACATAATCCCTAATTTCTGTTTTTTAATCCTTAATTGTTCGGGTTTTCTAGTTGTTGTAATTAACTTAAATTTCTTTTTTATCTCTGCATTTTCCTCACTTAATAAAAATGAAAACTAAACAAAACAGAAAAAACCTCTAGTGTTTAAATAACTTTCTGGACCCAAGACAGAGCTGCTCTTGTCCGCGGCGCTGGATCAGAGGACTGAACTTCCGAGTTCCTGTAAATGGGCCCCTTGACCAGGAGCACAGTACTTCCTGTCAGCCAATCCCCAAACGCCAAGCCAGCTCTGGGCTCCACACTTACTTTCTTATTCTTTTTTTTTTTTTAATTCTTTTTTTTTTTTAATTTTCTTGTTCTTTGATCTTTCTAAATAAGGTCAGGTATGCAACCCCTGCCCTGTTTGTGTTGCCACTTCTAATGATCTATAAAACCTGATCTTGCCCTAAGTCCTTCAGAAACAGCGCTCCACTGTTTGTGAGGCTCTCTCCCAACCCCTGGGTTGTCTTCCTTGAATAAAGGACCCCAAACTCATAACAAAACTGTTTTAGTTTTTGTCAGTTGACCCTAGTTAGGCAAGCTTAATCTTCATCTTCATCAACTGTTTCTTCAACATCGTCTCTCTGCACGAAATATTTCCCATTTTAATATTTATTTACAAACCTCTTTAATTTGACCAAAGAGAGAAAGCTCTATAGAGGAGACTGTCATAACAGCTTGCTCCTGCTCCCGCCACAGGCCTACGTGAGCTGGGCTTCGTGGCAAGGGGAGAGGATTGCTGGATCCTGGAGAGGAGCCTCGGCCACTACTCACACCTTATAAAACCATCAGCAATAGTACATATTTAAAAGGCTACTGTGACGATCTGTAGTAAAAAGCGTTACGTCAACTCCAAAGACAAGGACCACATTTCCTATACTCAAATCAGTGCCTAACTTTCCGGGTCCTCCCAGGGCCTTTAAGAATAGCTGAGTTCACATTTAAAAAAACATTCATTTGTCTTTTTACCATTCTCTCCTATTTTATGCAGTCTCTTTCATGTTAGAGCAACAAATCACACATTTTCCAGAGTCCAGGGGGAAATCAATCCCATCAGTACAGAAGAAAACACATCTATTTCTGTTAAAGAATCAATGGTATGCCACCATCCCCACCCCCATTACTACCAGGACCACACGCTACCCACATGACCCATTTTCTTTTTTGGCTATGAAATAGCAACATCAAAGTAAGCATCTAAGAAAAAAAAAAATTCCGCCACCTCTCCCAGTCTCAGGGACCGTCTGATGAGAAAATAATTCCTTACCAGTGTGAAAATGTCAGTCTGTTATATGGGATTTAGGAAATACTAGGGCACATGCAATTGTTACCTAAATAAGGTAAGAACAAGCAGAAGAGGAAACTTTTCAAACGATAATTAGCAATTACGTAACAATCAAAATAATAAAAAGGATAATCAAATATGAATAAGAATATCCATCATAATAAGCTGATGGCTGGTGGCAGAAAGAAATCTAAAACACAGGACCATAAAACAGTGGCACTAAAGGTCCATATAATGTTGACCAATTAAAATGAATGTTCTTGGCATTTTCTTTACTACTTTCAACTAAGAGTAAATTCATGTGGTCTGCTGTGGTAAGCTGGCATCAGCAAAAAACTGAGAGCTCTGTTACTTCAATGTCCTAATTATAGCCGGAAGGGAACGTAGAGTTGCGCTGTGGGCCTGTTCAGGGTCCTTGGATGGCAGAAGATATTTGCTCTGAGGTCATAATCTGGGCAGCCTGACCATTGTAATAAATGAACCACTATGTCAACAGGTGAGGATTTTGTTTTTTGGTGAGAAAGAGAAAGAGAGAGAGAGAGACACTGAAATTATATATGAAGTATGTTCTCAAAGAACATATACTCAAGCACGAGTACCTCCTATTAGAGCAATTGCGTTAATTGGAAAACAAAAGAGAATTAAAATGCCCCATTTTCTAAATTATGCTTGCCTTCTGTAGTAAAAGTCAGCATAATGGTTCCATTTAGTTAAATAATTAGATTGGTTCTTTAGGGGTTTTCCATTTTGCACTGGTTAGATTTAAAGAGATTTTCCAAAACTAGACTTTGAAGTTACTATAATCTTTCTGCATGATAGGGTTTGTTCTTCTCCTAGCTCCAACCAACTGGCCGCCTTCACCTCTCCTTTCATAGACTCTTGCATTGCTAACACATGGAAGCAGAGAAGCCACACATGAAACAGTGGGACAACAATAGTAAGCGCTGCCGCTTATTGGACGCTTACGCTGGGCCAGGCAGCGCTAACAGCTTTACACAGATTGGTTTACTTAATCCTCAGTTCCTCAGTAAGGTGGTATTTGGATCAAGAATAACCTGGAGGGCGCCTGGGTGGCTCAGTCAGCTAAACGTCTGCTTTCGGGTCAGGTCGTGATCTCAGAGTCCTGGGATTGCGTCCCGCACCGGGCTCTCTGCTCAGCATGCCTCTCCCTCTGCCCCTCTCCCCGCTCATACTCTCTCTCAAATACATAAATAAAATCTTGGGGAAAAAAAAAAAGAATAACCTGGAAATAGGCAGCCCCTCAGGAAAACCCTTTACACTGGAAATTATAAACATAGGGACCTGTCAGTGTGAGAAAGTAGGTTTCCAAGGGACAATAGTAATGTCACTGCCCATCACAGAAGAGGAAATGGTTCTCAGAGAACTAACAGCAATAGAAATGATCTACAAAGGGCGCCTGGGTGGCTCAGTCAGTTAAGCGGCTGCCTTCGGCTCGGGTCATGATCCCAGGGTCCTGGGATTGAGCCCCGCATTGGGCTCCCTGCTCCATGGGGAGCCTGCTTCTCCCTCTCCCTCTCCCTGCTGCTCTGCCTACTTGTGTTCTCTGTCTCTCTGTCAAATAAATAAGTAAAATCTTTAAAAAAAAAAAAAAGAAATGATCTACAAAGAGAAATGTTTTATTTCTGGTCTGACAATATTGTACAGTGAGTTGGGTGGCATGACAATATAGGAAGAAGCTTAAGTGACATTTTGAGCATCTTCAAGCAGAGAAGGAGAGAGGAGTCAAAATAGAGAATGACAAAATGAGCAGCTCTAAAGTGAAACTGCCTTACAAGTTACCAAAAGGGCCTGACTGAGCTTTTTCAGTCACACTGCCACACTGGCTGTCATTCCCTTTCAACCACAATATGCGTAAGACCTGAGACCAAAAGATTCCCCAAGTCCTGTCCCAACTAGCTTCATTCCCTTTTTTCTTTTTCTTTTTTTTTTTTTAAAGATTGTACTTATTTATTTGAGAGAGAGTGAAAGCAAGAAAGATCACAGAGGGAGAGGGAGAAGCAGGCTCCTGGCTGGGCGGACAGCCAGATGTAGGGCTCGATCCCAGGATCCTGAGATCATGACCTGAGCCAAAGGCAGATGCTTAACTGACTGAGCCACCCAGGCAGAAAGTTGTTTATTGTCTCTTGACAATTTTTAAGGCAGAAAGAAAAAAAATCAAAACAAAATGAAAAAAAAAAAATCACTGCATAGATTTTCTCACTAACCAACTGCAGTGGCTATTATGACAATCAAGGAATTCTTAGCAGTGCGTCCTGCCAGTGGTGTAAGTACTCTAAATGAAAGTAGAATAAAGCCTAATGCTTACAAAACAGTCTTTCTGAGAAAGGATGATCAATACAACTCCATCTTAAGATCCTCCCATCGAAATGGCAGGAACTTTTCTACATTTTCTTACATCTTAAGTAAATAATGTCAACTCTTCTAGCCTCAGCTTCATAGGATAGGTTTCTGAATTTCCACTTAACTGAATTTTAGTTTTTCTGCTTGAATTTCTCAGAGATGCTCAAAATTCCTTGTTGGTTAACTAGATGAATCAAGTCTGGTTCCTGTCCCCACCACGTGTCCTTAGTAACTTAAGTGAGAGGCCAAGCCATTGATTCCTGTTGGATGGACCAAGAAGTCATCCTGTTCCTCAGCTCATGTGATAATTCAGGCATCTATTTTCTGGCTGATTTTTTTTTTTTTTCCTTTAAACCACGAAATTTACAATTACTTCAACCAAGACAGAATGCCCTGCCAAATGAATAGAGATATGTGTTCTTTTCTAACGAGTTTTTCACACAACTAGATTATTGTTTTCTGGGACTTTTCTTTAAGTTAAGGTTGTTAATGGAGCATCTTCCCAGATACTCAAGTAAAAGAAACTGCCCAAGTCCATAAACTTTCCAGCCTCATCCTTTTTCCTCTTTTTCAAAATGGGCCCAGTAGTTGACCTTTTCTATTTGTAACACCCACCATCTCTCTTCACGTGATTTTCCCAAATGATAGACTATATCCTTCTGTAAAGATAGCCATCCATCCCTTCACTTTTGACCTTTGCAAACTGAAGCCTGATCATTCATTCTAGCTCTATTTTGGTATAGATTTTTCTTCTATCACAACTGAACTTAAATTAGTCAACAATTCATCCCCGGTTATCTCTACAGAGAGTTTTATTTCATAGCTTCTCTTGTCAAGTTTTCAATATGACAATTAGTGTTCATAGCACTGAAATATCTAAGGATCTTCAATAATAATAGCGGTGGTAGGAGTAGTAGACGTAATAGATGGTAGCATTCATGTAAAGTTGATGAGCTGAACACTGGCCTAAATGCTAAAAATATGTTAATTTTAATTAATTTTATTTATTTTCACGGTAATCCTGCAGGTAGATATTTTTGCCCTTATTTTATGATGAGAAAACTGGAGTTCAGAAAGAGTAGAGGTAATCTGTGTGAGGCCGTGTAGCTTATAAGTAGCAGAACTGGTATTCCAAAACATATCTGTCTGATTTGAAATCCCATGCCCTTAAGCACTTATGTTCCCCTGCGTTCTATGAGCAAGATTACATAAGAAAATTGAACCAACTTTCTAGACTTTGAGATGACAGACCATAAATTAAATACCAGGTAGTAATAAATACTATAAGCAAAAAATTGAGTAACGCAAAAGGAAGAGAACTGGGGACAGGGTAAGTCATTTTAGATACAGTGATTCAAGGAAGGCTCCTTAAGGAGGCAGCACTAAAGCAGAGGTCTGAAGGAAGTGAGGAACAAGCCATGAAGAAGAGCATTCTAGGCAAAGGAAACCATAAACAAAAGCACAGTAGGGAGGAATATATATGATGATGAAGAATGATGAAGAACATCAAGACAGGAAGCACGTTAGAGCTGCACCACCCAGTACAACAGCCACTAGCCACATGGGGCTATTTACATTTTGTTAGATTAATTAAAGCTAAAAGGAAAACAAAACAAGACTTAGTTCCTCAGTCGTATTTGCCACATTTCATGTGCTTGATTGCCACATTGTGCAATACCATATTGGAGAGCGCATTTTCACCATCACAGAAAGTAGTGGTGAACAGCCCTATGCCAGAGAGAAATGACGACTGTGAGGTCGCCAGGGCCAGACCCTGGCATTCTACTGTCAAGGTGATGGAAAGCCTCAGTGAACTGCAATCACAATCCGATTTAGCCAGAAGTACAGTAGGGCTTGAAACCGCCACTATTACTAAAGAGAAGAGAGATGTTCATAGAGCCACATACTAAGTAAGAAAAACTCAGTATATTACCAGACTTTCAACAGAGCATCCCAAATAGCAACACTATCGTAACAACAACCAGAAGAATGCACTGGTACTTCTATCCTCAAGAGAACAGTTAATTTACATTGAACTGATGGCTGCCTTCTTCATCAGAGGTGCTTATCATGTCTGAAAGGGAATATGTTGAAGACAATCAACCCTAGTTAAAGGAGTAAAAAAAAAAAAAAGTGTCAGTTTATCAAATATTTATGGAGTATCTATTATAATTGGACCTATTCATTTCTAATGAATAGCTTTCTAATAAGTAGTCTTATCACCAACAATTAAATGTTGATGAATAAGTTATGGATAGGATATCAACAAATAGAAAGCTAAAAGTCTAATAAATTCCTTATTTACTTGCTGAAATCTCTTTGGGCTGAAATATAATGTACACATATATAAATGGACATAACCATAGTGACAAAGAAATAAAAGTTGTAAATATATTCAAAAGACACATCAACTTCAAAATAAAACCTCAAACTTCCTTGCCCGGTGACAAAGCACAACCATACTATGGACCCATGTTGTTTCTCTGCCTTCAAAACTGGACATTTTTTGAAAACACAAGGACAAAATGGTACCATGACAAAAGTCAACTTAGAAAGATAAAGCAGCTCTTCTTAAACCTCTCAGTGTTCAAATAGATTTTGAAGGCCTCAATGAAAACCAGCTGGGAGCCATGTGTAAAGTATAATGGTTTTTGCCTGCAGGGAAGGAAGTGAGATCTTGAATGATTAAGTTCAGGAAAGTATATAATTCACTGTATCATTATGGGGTGAACTGGATTACTTATAATAAGCCAAGACTTTGTGGTCTTTTTTATATAGAGAAAATGAGAAATTATTAGAAAGGTGACTATAGAGGGTGGCTGATCCAGTGTGGTAATAGATTAAAACAAAAGTTTTCCCAGGTGGATGCATCCACATCTCTGGGACAAGCCTTACCCAGGGGACGGAGCATCACCCACAGCTTCAGGTCCTGAATGGTGACGCTCATCAGCAGGTGATGAGAACACGGACAAGATGACCTTTGTCTGAATTTATTTTGCATTAATACCGGAATTATTTTTACTTGTTTAATTTACCTCATCTATGACAACAGAATGTAAAATAGTTGACCCACAAAAGAAAAGCATTCTTTTGCTAAAAGTCCTGAGAAAATATATTTAACAGGCAATGAGAAGAATTGGTTGGAACAACTGAAAAGCCCCTGTGCATAACTCGATTAGAATTTGTTAAATAAATAAATGAGTGAATGGTGCCATTTTAAAATATATTATATATAAAGTATCATGTAACTGAGATATTTAGGTTTCAATGATCTAGCTCTATCCCTAATATTCCCTTTTCCCCCAAATCAGCATTTAAGACAATTAATTTTGGCTCAAATTTCAGTGGGAAGAACTTAGCATTAATGGTTTTTAATTAATATAAATATTAATGTAACCATTATATATCGATCTCACTTACTGGACTGTGAGCTACATATTGGCACACCATATGTCTGGCACACAGTAAGTGGTCAGTACGTCTTTGTTCTGCTCTACTGGATTAATTCCATATTCTTTCTTCTTTATTTTCAGTTCAGTTATTATGCTTGTTTTGCATAACTTGTTATTATTACATTTTAGCAAAACTATGTTTAAAAAGTAAATAAACTGTCACTCATAGGAACGTTTATCTATTGGGTATCTGAAAGCAAACATGATTTTTTTTATCATTTCTTATTTTTCAAAAATTGAAGGGCACTGTATAACCCATACAATAATGGCATGGTATGTAAGCTGCGAGCAGGAGTTTTGGGGTCACAGAATTTTGGTTTCGAATCTAGTCCTTACCCTGAAAAGCGCATCTGCTTACTAGCCTTGCAATTCTGAGCAAGCTACTTTCTCTGAGCCACAGAGCTCGTTAATCTGTAAAACCTTCCTTCCAGTGTGATAAGGATTCCTTGAGATAATGCATGCTAAGTACTTAGCAGAGTTCTCATCCTAAGCAAGACTTCTGTAAGTAATAACCACCATGAAAAAAATGAGAGGAGGATTTAAGAATCAGTAGTATAATGCCTCATGTATTTTTCTACCAGTTAGGCTTATTACAAAAATCAGCAACAAATTCAGAGATCTGTTTGTCTTTTTCATTCCAAAGATGGGCAGGTCTACCAGTAAGTTCCTCTATTTCTTTCACTCATATGCTACATACATCTTTGTTCTTTAACATGGCCCCTAACGCAGAGAAGTTGCCTTTTAAGCATCTGTCACATGGAATTATATCTCACAGTCATAGACCCGTTCAAGGTGACACTTTGTATATGCACAGCCTGGGATCCTTTTAGGAACACCACTTTATCAATGGTTCTCAAAATGTAGTCCATGGACCCCAGGGGAAATCCTGATTCCCTGTCAAGAGGTCTAGAACATCAAAACTATTTCCATGGCAAAACTAAGACAGTATTTGCCTTTTGGGCCATGCTGAAATTTATACCGATGGTACAAAAGCAACAGTGGGAAATTCGCTGGCCTGTGAAAATAAATTAAGTCAATGGCACCAAACTGCTCTGGTAGCTGTATTCTTCACGGCCATGTGCCATGGTAAAAATGCCACTTTCGTTCAAGAATGTCCCTGGGACGCCTGGGTGGCTCAGTCGGTTAAGCGTCTGCCTTCGGCTCAAGTCATGATCCCAGGGTCCTGGGATCGAGTCCCGTATCAGGCTCCTTGCTCAGCGGGGAGCCTGCTTCTCCCTCTGCCTGCTCTGCCTGCCGCTCCCCTTGCTTGTGCTCTCTCTCTCTCTCTGACAAATAAATAAATAAAATCTTTAAAAAAAAAAGTCTTTGATGATGCAGTAATAGATTACTAATTATATTAAACTCAACCCTTGAGTATACCTCTTTTTAAAAGTCTGTGAGGAAATGGGAAGTGCACATAAAGAACTTGTATAGAACACCGTGGGAGGATGGTGGTCATCAGGAAGAGTGCTTGTGCGATTATCTGATCTGCAAGCTGATCTAGCCACCTTCGTCGTGGAATCTCATTTTTACTTAAAAGAACAACTAATAGATGAACAAAATATGGTTATTCAGACTTAGGTATCTGACAGACATTTTCTTAAAAATAAAGTGAGTCTGCCACTTCAAAGAAAATAATCTGAGAGTATTTTTGCCAATGATAAAATTTGACCCTCCAAGTGAAAAATTAAAATTTTGGAAAACATGTAGCTGCTGCTATATGCTTAACAGCTCCCCAGTACTTAAAGACTCTCCTGATGATATCGGTGGTAATTTAACAAAAATTTTTATTTTTTTTAATTTTTAAAATTTTTTATTTATTTATATTTTAAGATTTTATTCATTTATTTGACAGAGAGAGAGAGAGAGAGCACCAGCAGGGGAGCAGCAGGCAGAGGGAGAGGGAGAAGCAAGCTCCCTGCTCAGTGGGAGCCCAATGTGGGGCTCGAACCTAGGACCCCAGGATCATGACCTGAGCTGAAGGCGCTCCCAAAATTTTTAAATATGTCATACAATGGGGTTGAGTCGTTGAGCATCGACTCTTGATTTTGGCTCGGGTCAAGATCTCAGGGTCCTGAGATCAAGTCCCACATCAGGCTCTGTGCTCAGTGGGGAGTCTGCTTGAGATTCTCTCTCTCTCTCTTCCCCTCTGCTCTTCCCCCTGCTTGTACTCTCTCTCAAATAAATAAATCTTTAAAATAATAAATGAAAAAATGAATGAATGAATGAAGTCATACAATGAAATGTGTTAGCATTTGGAAGATCCACATTACTCAGCAAATCAGTATTTTACAAATGACCAATGTATGATATTACAAAATTATGTATAGGTAAAAGATCCATTTAAAGTGCAAGGCAGACCACTGAATTATAAAGTATGCAAGTTTATCAGTATGACTCTAGATTCCACTTTGCAACTAACTTTTATGAAACTACCATTTGCAAGGTTCTCCTGTGGTAACAAAGAAAAATATCACAATTACCTGGAAAGGCTATGAAAATATTCCTCCCTTTCCTAATCACTTGTCTGTGTGAAGCTTGATTTTTTTTTACTCCGACCAAAGCCACATATTGTATCAGATTAAATGCACAAGCGATTATGAGAATCCAGTTCTCATCCATTAAGCCAAATATTTAAAATATTTGCAAAAATATATATATATAAATAATGGTAACTCTTCTCATTTTTTTTTTGTTTTGGAAATACAGTTATTTTTCATGGAGATGTATCATTTACATATATTATTTACAATTATTTTTAAAATTAATAAACATTTAAAGCTTTCTCAGAATTAATTTTTAATGTGGCAAATATTGATAGATACATTATTACTGGAGTCCTCAATAATAAGAATGAAAGGGGATAGTGAGACCAAAAAGTTTGAAAACTCTCTATTACATGAATCACACTCAACAGATAGCTCTTTCTCCTAACGAAAACAAAACATCTAATATAAAATGCAGAATGCCCCTTCAGTTAAAAACATCCTTACTTGTGCCAAGTCACCAAGGAAGGTCTTGGAGAATGAGTGTAAGAAAAATTACACGTGCATTATGATTTGTCTCTTGAATTTTCGCAGGCAAAACATTCTCCTAGATAAACAACTCAGTGCTATTTCTAACTTCAAATGATATTACTTGAGTTGACTCTTAATGGTTGTAATTTCACATCCTAACTCTATTATAAGACTTATTAAAAACCATGGTTTAGTTGTTACTTTTTTTGGACTATACAGTATCCTAAGGTCAAAACTCAGGAAATATGTTATTAAAAAAAAAAAAAAAAGAAAAACAAAAAAAAACCAAGTATCCATGAAGTGATGACAAATTGCAGACTACAGGTGTTAGATTACATTTTGACTCCAGGCAGGTTTAATATAAGTTGGTCTCCTTTTACAATTGCTCTTAGCACATACAGCTCTAGGAAGGGGATTTAAAAGAAAAAAAAAAAGAGAGAGAGAGAGAGAGAATAAGAAAAAAATAAAAAAAGAGTAGTGCTCAATAAAAGAAGAGCATGTCAGGAGAAATCAATACAAACAAGCAAAATGGTAGGAAGTCTGACATGGAAATATGTGTTCAATTTCATCCAGGCTTAGTCTGAGTTTCCTTTAATATTGTAACCAAGATGGTATTGGAACATCGTGTATGTTTTTAATGCAGTTTAATAATTGTTTCTCAAAATAAACACTTTGGTCAAAGATAAAAGCATAAAAACACTGTGACACAATAATCTGTTAAAATAAACAGGGGATGGAGGAAGCATAGTTCTTAAAACAGCCTTTGGCTTATATCATTTCCTCTTTGGTAACAAATTGAGAACAACTATACCAACAACTTTGGTATGGTTTGGAGGGCAAAAAAAAAGAATGTTGCAGTCATTAATCCTACTATTGGGAGTGACCAGAATCTGCAAACACTGCGGAGGTGGCTGGGTGAGCTGCTTTTTCAATATAAGGAGATGAGCTGACCGACAGGGAATTAAGCAGGCTCAAGATGACTATACCTCATTCAAACAGATATCACGCCACATAAAAAACAATCATCTCTCCTGTCAGAATCTAAGAAAGGTAAAACATGGACATATGTTGAACCTAATGGCAATTATACCTTTCCCTCCATCAGCATCCTTTGTTAAATTAATTTATTTGACCATTGAGGGCCTAACATGACCAAAACCATTCCACAAACGTGAGTCCAGGAAGAACAAACTCTTCAGGATGGTCCAGGCCACAGCCACGTGTCCTTCTGCCTGGGAAAACCCATCTCCCAGCCCACCCACGCCAATCTCATTTGCCTGACTCCCATGAGCATTCACTTCTTCCCTGTTCCCATACACCTCCACTGCCTTTCACAATGTCTTCTCAAATCACAAAGCTTAGCCGAAAAATTCACAGAGAAGGCCTATCTTTTAAAGACCAGATTCAAGGTACAGGTATTATCGAAGTGTCTTTAGAGACCTTTTATTTGAGTTAAAATGACGTAAGAGTAAGATGGATATGACCAGATCTGGGATTCTGATTTTTAAATGAACACATGATTTGTCTCATTGGTATAATCGAGAAAATAGTGGCTTTTGCACCAGCATGAATGAAAGAAAAGCTCTTAAGTCGCCTGAAAGACACCAGGGTAACTAAATGAAAGGGGTAAAAGGTTAGGATGACTTGAGTACCAGGAATTCATAATGGTATAAAAAGAACCAACCTGGAAATTCATAACACCTCATCAATGGCAAAAGGCCAAGAGAAAAAGATATGCAAAGCGTTCAAAATAAGAACAATCCATCAGAATTCTTAAACAGTGAATCCAGTCAACTAAAGAAGTCTCAGGTGAAGTAAAATGTGACCCAAATGAAAATAACTTCATCAAATGCCAGTAATACATGGCCCAGTGAGATTTGAAACTTGATTTTTTTAACAGAAATTCAAGGTAAGCTGAAAAGAAAAGAATACAGCAACTACTTGCGATAAATAAATATCATCCAATAGGTTTAACCAGAGCAGAGTTTTGATTCCTTTGAAGTGAAAATACATTAAGTGAAATGGAGGTAGAGAACAGATAACATTCTGTAAGAACAGACATCATGTAGCCAGCCAAGGACTGTGCCAATGAAGACTTTTGTAATGATTCCTAAGGTAAAGCTCGAGAATGAATTCAAGACACTTCTAAAGTAGTGAAATAAACCCTTACTCTCCCTGATTTACACAAAGATTGTCTAATGTCACTTGGTAGTCCTATGTCAAATTTCTCCAGTTATTTAAATCCTATAATTAGGATATCATTAAAGTGCTTCCTATCTTTTGGACTTCTTGTTTCTTAAAAACAACAACAAACTAATCTCACAATGCCAAAGGCTGCCAGTGCATTTATTTGTCAGGAGGAAGTGAATATATGAAATTGAGCTCTGACGCCCAAATCATACACCCCTGAGACTAACATGTAACAAATATGCTTACTGCTGTTTAGCTGGTAAATGGAAAAAATACAAAAATATGTTCTGTTTAAATGTAAGTTTTAACACAAATTCATGTTAATATGAATGAATAATTAAAATATAAAATGACACTAAGAATGGCAGAGGATATTATTCAATGTTTCAAGTGTAGAGATGAAAGTGAAGACAAAGAAGTTAGGAAAAATTAGAATACATTATGGAGAAGTTCCTCTCCTAAATGTTAATTTTGAGTGGGTTATAAAGGGATTTTTCCTTTTTCTATCTTTGTGTACCATTTTTAAAAAGCATATGCCCAATCTTGTCAAAAATTGCTCGTATAAAAAAGAGATACTTTTCCTGATAAAGTTCAGCTAAGACTCAGTTTAAGATAAAAAAAAAAATCCCCATAATTGTGATGGTATTTATGTGTTAACACAACTAGTGACACTGCAGTTATGTTGTTTTCCAAGTTCCTTAAAGAAGTGGGCTTAAATTACTTATGGAGAAAGGGTGTATGGATTACATTCTTTACTTGGGGGGAGAAAGAAGAGAGAAGGTAATCCATGTGCTTGAGGCCTCATATGGGCTATTCAGAATCCCATGATAGGCCACATTTGCTATATAATTTTTACAGTTGGGGCACTCAGAAGTCAGAACAATCTGACAGTTATGGTTAGTGAAAATATTAGATGTTCGCCAATAAAATACTACCTCAGCATATTTTCGCTTTCTGGATGTAACCACTTAATAACAGGACTTGAGAAAACTGTACTGTGTGAATCAAACACATAAAAGTACAAATATTCCTTTTATAGAAAGCAAATCTTAAGCAGTGCATTATAATCAACCATTCTGGTAAAAGACAAAATATCTAGGATTACCACGCCACTGACATATTATGGTTTATTATACCCTAAAGTCCAAACTGGGTAAACAAAGTCAAATGATCAAAGAGGGGTTTTCTCCTCAGACTGTGAGGTAGAGGCCACTGATCTCTAGGGAAGATTCCTTGTGGTTTACCAATGAAAAGGTGTCAAGTGAAAGCTTAACGAACACAACTGTCAGTTTTCAACTTCATTTAATTTCATCAGAGACTGGCTTGCCTTGGTATCATTTTCTTTCAAGAGAAAAAGAATATAGAAAAACTAAATGCTGTGAGGTAAAACTCCCCAAAGGTTAATTCTAGAGTACCCTTTTAAATTCTAACCCACTTCTGGTTCATTATGCAGACACAGGTTTTGCACCCTCCACACTGATGATCTTACTAACTGAAACCAGGTACGGGGAACCCGAAGCTTCTGAACTCTGTGATAAGTACAGGGAGTGAGAGGTGGAAAGCCGACAGGACCGCACACTCTTATTTAGACAGTGGTTTCCTCAAGAAAATAAATCTGCTCCCAGAGTACCAAAGATGGTCACTGGGAAGAGAAATCTCAGTTCCTAATTCCCTGGGATGAGGTAACTAGATCGGCAATTCCTTTTCCCACAAGAAAGATTCCAGTCTCCAAGCTGTGGATGAACATTCTATTTCCAGGAGGCCAGTCACGCAGCATCCTTATCTACCCAGACTCACAAAGCAGGTCCAGTTTTGTCTCTGTGCCACATTGCCCTGGCTTTTCTAAGCATATTTGCTTACCCTGTGTAGGTCTTTAGATGCTAGAACTGTCACGTCATTATACTTTCAAATGTGAATCTGCTTAGGGGAGAGGGCTTATTTTAATAACTGAAAACTCAGTACAAAACATACTTACAAATGACATTAACAGGGAATTAATCATTAATGCTCTCAGCTGGTACCCTAAGACCTCCTCAACCCAGCTTGCCCCAGCCACGATCTAAGAGTTCTTGCTGACTCTCCCCTCCTTCTGAAACTCTACATCTAGTCAATCCCATGTGCTGCTGATTACTGCTCTTAAACAGTTCTTGGATTAATTTTCCCTTCTCCCTATGTACCCCATTACTGTTATTCTGTCCTTGATAATCTCTCTTGTCTGAATTACAACTTCCTACCAACGGGCTTCCTGCCATGGCCAACAGAGCATCTTGCCAAAGGCCTTCAGTGGCCTTAAGATGGGTCAAGGCCTCTCTCACATCCAAGAAGGCCCTGAGACCTGACTAGCTTTTGTCCCTGTTCCTGTCCTTGTTCTTCAACCAGTGCCTTTTGGGCAGTGCTCTAAAGCTGGAGCCCCACCCTTGTGCTGTTTCGTCCCTCTTACCTCTGTGCCCTCACTTCTGCTGTCTCCTTTACCCAGGAAGCTCCTCTAATGAGGAATTCTGTAAGGGACCCTGAGCAGCATTGCTTCCTGGAAGCCTTCCAGGCCTCCTGCTCACCAGGTTTTGGGCAAACATGTCTCTCTTTTGTGCCTTTCTGTCTCTGCACTTATATACTACACGGCGGTCACCTGTCCTTGTACCTGTTTCTCCATGAGTCTGTGTGCACCTCAGGGGTAGTCTGTGCTATATTCATCTCCACACAGCACAGGGTTCAGGTACTATGTTTCGAGGGAGCAGTTTATCCTAAAATCTCCAGAATTCTTCTGTACTGGTAGCAGCCATATGCTACAAACCAAGTCTTTTTAACATTTAGAACACATGTAATAGCTCTAAGGGGAGAAGTGGCAAGTTCACATAGGCGCTCCTTACAAAATATACTTATTACTGACAAGAGTTGAATTACAACAGTTTGGAGTAATGTGTTAAATTCACACATATATTTTGTATGGCCAACAATACCATACAGGGGGGCTCACGCAGTTCTTTAATTCCCCCCAAATCGTCCGACGTTCAGAGATATACTTTTACTGTTCTCAGGCATAAAAACTGACAAATTCATCAGTTTGCTTCGCTCTCCCCCTCCCTAGTCGGTAGAAATATTTCTACCCTCAACGAGCTCAAAAGGCCTACAGCAGTTTCTATGACAAAAAAAATTGCTGGAGGCAAAATAGCAAAACAGCAAATAACAATGGCAGAATCCACATAAGACAAAGAAAGGAATATTTAAAAAAAGAATATACAAAAACTAGGTACATTTGCTTTAAATGGATCATCTGTATCACAAGAAAAGCCTGAGACAAAATGGCTCCCAACGGAGTGAAATGTGAAAGCCTGCTATCTACCTATGAAATGCTACAGGAAGCACTATATATCTTTTCTAAAACAAGTATTAAACACCAAAAGTGTTTCTCTTTGTAGTATAATGAATGACATTAATCCACTGTGAAGAACCCCCCCCCAAAAGAAAAGTAACAAAACTAATTCGAAATCTTTATTTTTTGTCCCCAATTTGATTCGATCTCTGTAGTTCCAACACCACACAATCCAAAGTAAGGCAAAATGGTTTAGTTAGGGCCAGGAACTGCCTTTGCCGTTTCCTGCCTGCCTTGATAGCTTATTTAGACTTGGTTAAAATTTGTTTTTAAAAATATTCAACTAAAACTAAATAAATCATGGAAGTACAGAAAATCTAGAAGCTAAATATAAGCCATCACACTGACACTTACGGAGACCAACAAGCATGTGGCATTAGAGAATGTTTGTGTTGTCAGGTGTGGCGTGTGTGTGTGTGTGTGTGTGTGTGTGTGTAAGGTATTATAGGACCACCCTTACTAAAAGTATCGCTGTTAGCTTTGTCAGGCTCTCTGTTGGAACTGTAATGCCAGACTGAACAAAAAATTGTATGAAAATTCTATTATCATATTAAAACACTTGATCATGTGTTCCCTCAAGATTCCCAACTTTCTATTTCTGAGAAAAGAACAGATTTAATGAGGTATTTTCAAAGTGGAGCTTGTAAAGGGAATATTTGTGAAAAGCACTGCCAAAAAGACAATTCATTTGGTAGACACAGAAAAGGCAAAATTTACTGCATATACTGGAGCAATGGGTATTAAATAATCATCTCTGAATAAACTCTACAAATCAATATGGTCCTTTTGGTCTAAACTACAGACGGCATTGCCTAAAGGAAATCTCTAAGGTCAACCAGCAATTAACTGAAAGGTTTTGATTGAAAATGCTATTGACTGCTTTCATATCAGACAGCTTCCTGGTTATTATACTGCATGGGCTAAGTAGGTGCCAAGACATTAAACTGTCAATAATCTATTAATACTGGAGTGTTATGCTCACTTCCCCTGAATCTGCAGGCAAAGATATTCAAGCCAAGTACCTGCTTAGAACTCATGCAAATTCCCCAACCCTGATAGGAAAATCATATCTTTATTACATCCCAGCTTAAATGCCTAGGAGTGTTAATAGACTATAAGAAAAATATTCAGATAACAAATGCTTATTCAGATGAGTTAAACTAACATTTGTTTTTCAAAGAATAGCTAAAGGGATGGCGAACGTGTCCTAGAATCTGACTTTCTTTCTAAGCCATATTTAACAGTTTCTAAATTGAATGTAATAAACACTTTACAAAGAGAAATGAGAAGTTATTTAAAGTGAGGCTCATAGGTCCCTGCCACTCAGCATCTGGACAGCAGTTACACATGGGGGTGGTGGTGGGGGGGGGACTTTTAATGAATTTAATAGAGAAAAGCACTTTAATTAAATGCTGTCAAAGTGGATTGTATTAATGACTGCACACAGAGGAATTTAAAGCAAGCCAAGTTTATTTAGCAAATAGAAACTGGGCGCTCAAGGCCTGCAAGTATTTATGTTTCCGCAGTTGCTGTACATCTAGGAGATGATGATGGTGCCAAATGAAACCATTGAGTTATTAGATCTGATTTTATTTATTGTGTATTATTAAAGTTTCAAAGGCCTCGGGGGAATTAATTTCATTTTCAAAATGAAATACCACACTTGATCAGAAAGGGTTAAGAAAATATTGTCCCCCAATTTTTTCCGTGCTCTGGAATTTTGATGCAGCTGAGTGGCTAATGGGGATGACCTTTTCCAGGTTTATCCAGTCAGAATCCACTCCGCTGCATAGCAGTGGCAAAGAAATTGATGACAGTATTTCTTCTATGACTTTTTTCTGGTTTTTTTTTTCCCCTTTCAGTGATTTGTCACTAAACATAATTCATTCTATTACACATAGCAATAAGCTGAAAAATGACCAAAGCTCCTAAAAATCTCCATGAAAATTTGGTTGCCATAACTTTCTTAATGAAAAACATGAGTAGCACAAACTTCTACAAAGGAAAAGGTATCAAATGCTTGGCTTGGGGCAATAGGGAAAAGGGGGTCTTCCTCAGTGTCTTCTATTCAGGGGCTGACCACAGAACAAACCTATTATTAATGATAATACTTTAAAAATAAACAAAGAAAATATGAGCCTTAACGCATGAAAGCTGTAAAAGACTGAAAAGCTGGTCTGGCTGGAAAATACTATGTGTGTGTCAAAATGATTTTCTCTACCGTTTGTAAAAATGTAATTATCCATGATATGCTATTATCCATGATATGCTACAAGGGTGAGGGATTTCAAGTAAATCCATTGGAAGCCGAGGATTCGCCTTTGGTCTTTAGTTCCTGACACCACCATGTCTGTGAGATCACAAACCACTGCCATGATTTACCACATCCTTCTTGCAGTTATATATACACTCTTTCGGTCCGTCTTTAGATTTTAATTCAAAACACGAGGAAGGGGGAGAAGGGAAACGTGAGGATGGGAGAAAAAAACAAAACACAAAACCCAGCACCTATTTCCTTTCAAGAACAGAGTAATGATCACAAATGAAGACTTTCAACTTTCTAAATAAATAATCTAATTTTTAACCCCCAGCCCCCCCAATCCAAGCTATTTATTAATATCATATGTTAGATCTGTGTCTTTGTAGTTCTGGAGCTTATAAAGCAACTCTGCTTTTCCCATCTGTGCCAAGATGTTTCAGACTAGTCTTTGAAATGCTGCAAATGCAGATGAATATGACATAAAATAGGAGCTGATTCCATACACATTCTGTATGTGAGGAACGGCAACACAGAACACGGATGCCCGTACATGTTCACAGTGTCCTGGACAACCCTGCTTCATACACACAAGTGTGTAGAGATCATGCAAGCACAGCATGCCATCTCTAATATGTCTGGTCTAGGAGCTCGAAAGAAACTGGTTCATTTCTTGCAAATAGAATGACAAGAAAACTTCGTCTCCCCTGGTACATCAGTCGTTCTAATATGCAGATATAGCAAAGAATCATCAACTGATAGAACACACCGGTGCATTTGATTCAGAGTATGTTTTACAAGCCAAAGAAGTCGTCAGTTTGCTCCTTTCCTTTCATTACTAAGTAAGTGACTATATTAACGTACAGCACACCCGTTTAACTGTTTTAGCCCTACCTCTTCGCGAGGCTTTCGTGTCCCATGCACAAACTCAAATGAGGATTTCTCTCAGAAGGATAACCTTAAATCATGCCTTACATGGGAATAGTCTACACTGGTCCACCATAATCCCTTTCTACTCTTCCATTACCACCCTTTTGAGTATACTGTTGACATGAATTGTCCAAACACTGAAATGAGGAAAACTATATTTAAAAACTCATTTGCATTTAGATATTGTACTTATATAGTATGTGCTCACTTTAGCATATGCTGTTCATTTAGATCACAAAAGAAATAAGAAGATCTTAAAAAAAAAAATAATAAGAAGATCTTTCCATAGCCACATGTATTTCTTTAGGAACTCACATCATAGATTTTAGCTCCCTAAGATTAGAGTACCATTTAAAAAACAAGTGACTTCTCAATGTGAAATAAAGGATTCAGTTTATCATATCTAAGAAAGTAACTGTGTTAAAGTAACTTGTCCTTTTTTCTACCTCAAACCTGTAGGGTATTCAGCACTAGGAAATCAGACTAGGGACTCATTGTGCTACATGGTTCTGGTTCTACAAAATGAGTCTAACCAGATACTCTAGTTAGCCTTGAATATTATATATTCACAAAGAATTACAAAGTTCCTTGAATACAAAAAAATAAATTTAAACTAAAGGAGAGTACGAAGGGAAGAAAGTAGAAGCAATGACTGTTTAAATTGAAAAAAATAAACTATGTTCTGTATCTGGGTGATCAAGTAAGCTGTGTACAACCAATCAGCCATTCAGTTCTGGAAACACCTTTCTTTCACACAGTGAATTTCAGCATGTCTTTATGAGAAATAAATACATGGATATCCACAGGGCTTGAAAAAAAAAAAGGTAACTGGAGTCTTTTCAGTGTTGTGCCTAGTAAATGTGTAGCAACTGGCTCTCTAGAGAAAAAAGCCCCAACTGGATCATTTGCCAATTTTCATAGTGTGAATAATCCCACCATGGCCAGTTCCATTCTACTAAGGGTATAACAACTGCCTTTCAAAATTCCTGAAAATTTAACAATCAGTGCCTGCTAGCCAGTTTAAGTTTACTCCTACACACCCCGAGTCTGCTATGGAACGTGATACCCATCCAGATACCCGTCTTCTGCCTCCCAGACTTGCCCACTGGAATTCCTTTGCCTGGCCTGACTTACCTGTCGTTTTCAGAGCCCCAAAGTGATTAGGATGACCCTCATGTGATACACAATTCAACAAAAGACTCCATATCAAAAGGTGAAGGGTTATATGACTTGCAGTGAATTAGATCTAGAAACAACTTGTGAGGAAATTGAACTTATGACCTTAGAACTGTCAAATCTATCCAGTTTGCTTGATCTCCCATTTCTAGGGTTAAACTGAGTAATCATAAAATAAATGAATTTCAGAACTTTGGCAGTTTTCCTTTAATTGAAAGTGTGCTTTTCTATCATTACAAGGGGAAGTTCCAGACTTCAACTTAATAAAAATCAGCAGTAGTTTTCAGCCACATTAGATTTCCACACTAAACAGAAACAGCTGAGAAGCCACAGTAGGTAGGTTTGGTTATAATAGTTTAAAACTCAGTGGCTGGCTTTCTCTTGCAATTGTCATAACTTTGAATCATAAGAAAATCAACTGGATCTTTCTGAGCTGATAAAAGGTGTGCATCATCTGTTATTCTGTTGTTAATTTGTTTTCCCAAAATCCATTAGAACCTCCCAGAAGCAATGTGGTTTTGTTTTGTTTTTACATTTTCATTAAAATACTCAAATGGGAATCAGAAATAAATAAACCAACTCACCAAATGAATGTTTCAGATAGAAAGAGTCTTTGGGATCATCTAACCCATGTTATAACAATTTACAAAAAGTGGAAGGAAACTAAGGGATAAAACTCATCATCCAAAGTCACATGCTCAGTTCTAGTGGCTAGAGTCTATGTCACTTTCGGGGTCCTTTTCTTTACCATATCTTCTTTTTTTTTCTCATTTTATCAGAGTGGTTGTTGGAAAACGGGAGATAGGAAGTTGTAGTTTATTCTTTACAAGATGTTCTAGCTCCTGAAAAAGTGACTAAAAAGTCTTGGGGGTGGCTAACAAACACATACAGTAAAATTTTAAGTATTTGAGAACTTTTTACTTTAATGTCATACTACACTTGGATTTAAGCAAATCCCAATCATCTATTTTAAGTGTGTTTTAAAAAATTATAACCAGAAGGCCTTTCTTTCAAAAAAAAGCATTATGTTTGTTTCTACCATTATGTAAGCAAGACATGGTTGTACTTTTTATCAAGTTCTTAACCCTGTGGTTTTCAGTCACGGAGCCATCACGTAGGCGTCTGTTGTGACCTGCACTTCAAATAATTTGTTACCACTGGTAGCAAAATTTGCAATTGTTTTACTTTTTGTTTGCTTTTGGTAAATCAGATGTGATTCTATACTCCTTCAACAATGACACTACTCAATATATACTTGCCCTCTTGTTTACTTGCACACGAGGGAAAGAGGTAGACATCCAGGTAGTGATGCCAGGAACCGAGTCCCTTACATGAAAACTACCCCTTATCATTTGCACTATGGAGGACCCATTAAAGAGTGTTCTAAGATCTTAGTGAATTTCACATCTTTGCTCAACATATCCTGCTCAACATAGCCGGCTCTGCAAAAGTCTATATTCATTTGCCTGCTGGCCTTTAAGCAACTCAAGATCAGAGAACATTTATTTCCCCCTGTGTTGAGTCCATTGGAGGCCAGTACAGAGCTGCTGATGTGGCAGATACTTACTGAACACTCCATCAAAAAAACTCAAACATCATCACTGCATGGCATCTTCACAGCATTGAGGATTCTAACGTGTTGCAAAAAGGACAGCAGAACTCACAGGGATTATACAGAAGTGAGAGGTCTTTTTGCTTTTTTAAGCTTAAAAAAAAAGTATCAATTTACTTTTGTAATATCCAATGGCATTTTTTTATGCCCTAAGAGATTTTATTCAGAGCTGAGAAGAAAAGTTCTTACTTACTGTCAAGTAACTTATGCTGACTTTTTGTTGTTGTTGTTGTTGTTGTTTTTAAAGATTTTATTTATTGGACAGAGAGAGAGAGATCACAAGTAGGCAGAGAGGCAGGCAGAGAGGGAGGGGGAAGCAAGCTCCCTGCTGAGCAGAGAGCCAGATGCAGGGCTCGATCCCAGGACCCTGAGATCATGACCAGAGCCGAAGGCAGAGGCTTTAACCCACTGAGCCACCCAGGCGCCCCTGTTGTTGTTTTTATAATTTTTGATGCGCAGCGAGCAGGGGATGCTTCAGCCTCTGCCCTTCCAAGGCGGCATCCCTCGGAGGGCCATCCTCCCACCCTGGCTCGGGTAGGTAGCGGCCGACACGGCCACTCCTCTATAATGATAACTTTTGAAAGAGCTTGGAAATGTAGAAAGATCAGATAAAACCACACAGCTCCGAGTTTCTCGATCTGCCTCAAGACAATTGTATAACACGCACACAATAGAGGCAAGGCACACTCTCAAGTTTTGCTGTAGAATTACACACTGACACTGTCCTTGGTTCAACTCTGAACTCTTCAGAGTAGAATTATTTCACGGAGTAGTATTATTCATACTAATAGAGCTCAGATACCATTATTATTTCTCAGGTGCAATCACTTTCTCATGCAAACCTCAAATAATCCTAAAGATGTGGGATTACCACTGTTTCCAGAAAACTTAAGTGGCCTCTGCAAGCCCTGAGAGCTCTGAGTCCAGTGGTGGCCCTGGAATTCACCCCAGACCTTCTGAAGATCCAATCTCCCTCTCCTCTGTGGCCATGCTCTTGAAGCTACTGGCAGAGCTACCGTTTCGATTGACTTGAATAAGCAACATGACAATTTGTATCACTTATGTTTAAAAAAGGAAGAAAAGGAGGTTAAAAGAAACCTTTCATTTGGATATTTTTCCTTCTATCAAAATATTTTTTAATCAGACAGTTCAAAATCTTATAAACATGGCTGCATGAGTATGTATCTGTGAGTCAAGTTTGTCAGTTCCATCCGCTTCCCAGCATGGAGCCTCTTACCGCTTAAGAAGGCAACTGGGACTGGGCTTTCCAAGCCCTCCCCGCCCCCAATCTCCCACCCCCTCACTCCCCCTCCCCCCACCTACCCTGTTTCAGCTGCAACCATCTCCCAGATTTACAAACTTGTTTGAGTGACTAGGCCCAAATCAAAGTATGTGAAATTAGCACCCTTGCTCTGACCAGTCAAGTGATGAGAATTTCATCCACACGGAGAAGTCTCTCTCTATAGATGTGCATACCTGTTTCCTCTGTCAAGAGGATGAATACCTTTCAAACCAACAATTACGTATGAATGACAAATACTCTGGGAGAAAATTTGAGGAGAAAATGTGAAACAGGAGTCCATGGTCCTAGAACAGCATGTGTTTTTCTGTCACAATAGCCCATTGTTAAGAGACAACTGACCCTCCAAGGACCACAGCTTTATCAACACATGCCCAGTGAGCCAGGTGGGTTTGCTGAAGGACACAGCTCGAGTACAACAATGAATTAGCCTATAACCTGCTTCCAAGGAATAGGGTTGCTACTTGCAGAAGTCACCCTGGGTGGAGAGAATGGACATGACCAGGGGAAAAAAAATGAGGGTCCGTCTGTGTGGTCAGGGAGAAGTTAAGGTGGAGGGGACATACTTATTATCCATTTGTTTTTTACCAAAACCACATTTTAAAATGCCAATCAGTAATCTACATAGGTAATTTTTTCTAGAACTATGTAGATCATTTCAGACTCTAGAGAATAGACTCAGAAAGTCTGTTTTGATAATTTCAAAAAGCCATTTTTTAAAGGTAATATCATCTCTCTGAAAAGCTCAACATGTTTTAAAGATATTATCCAGTATATTCAAGAAACAGCTTGAAAAATCGAAGAGATGGCACCCAAAGTCAGCATCAGAGAAAGAAACAGAGCCTATGGATTCTACTAAATCAGAGTCTGAATTCTAGATTAAGATAAGGTAGCCAGAGGGAAAATGAAATCTGTTTAAAAAAAATGCAACTCTGAGTGAAGGAGAAAACTGCTCAATATATGTGTGAAATTTTGTATGTTTTATTCACTGTTGTACACGTGGTGCCTGGAATTAATACCTGGCATGCTGACGGAGCTAAACAAATAGTTGTTAAATAAATAAGTAAAAATACGAGAATAAAAATAGCTAGGCTTCTCAATCATGTCTGTAACTTGAGGCCTGAAAACAGTTTTATCAATCAATTTTAATCATCTTTACCAAAAGCCAGACTTGGCTTGATATCTATACAAGTACAAAGGAATGTATTTTCCTTCTCACAGAGGAAGTGTAACAAGGTCCTTGATTAGAACAATGACATATCAATATCCACAAATGTCTTAATATTAGCTTAAGTTTGTTGTTGTTGTTTTTTGTGGGGCGGGGGAAAGGATGCATTCTGATGCACTAGTTCATCTATTTATTTTATCTCTTTTTTCAATTTGCTCCACACTGCTCATATTTAACCAGTTTGCCCCTTCACGAAATTAGCCATTGCCCCCTGTTCTTTCAGATTAAAAGAAAAAAAGCATTTCAGATTATTAAAAAGAAAAAAAAGGAGGGTAGGAAGGAAAAGAGGAGGGAGGAAAAAACAGCCATATTGAGTTGGCTAGTAGACTAGCAAGAATATCCCCTAACAAATTTCATAGCAATATTTTTAAAAGAGATAACTAAACTTTATGTTCAAAAGTATTATCTTTAGTCTTCTTTTCCTATCAGAACATCAAGAAAAGCCCAAGGTGCTAAAGGCTTTGTCTTATACCTGGTTTCATTTAATATCAGCAGAAGGAAAAAGACTATGACAATGTGTACAAGGAGAAGCCTCCTGCCCTCACAACTTTAACAAAAAGACACAAAGGAAGATAATTTATATTAGTGATTTTAGTGGTTTCTGAGCACGGGGCCCTGCAGACACTTGTATCGACGAGGAGCATTTGTACCAATGGAAAGGGCACAGCTAATCCCTTCTCTTCTCTTTACCTATCGAGCAGTGTTAGGCAAAGTGCCTTCTATTCAGTTTTAGGATCTAAAAAAAATGAGTCTATCACTAACTGACAGCATGAGCTAAAGAGACTGCGCTGCCTCTCAAAAATGCAAAATATCAAAATTAGGCTATATTTAAAGAAACACAGCAATTATAGAAGTGCAAGCTACTAAAGAAACCAGGGATCTCCATGTTTCCACAGGGCAGGAAAAGATGGGAAGAAGTGGAACCCAGCTGTTTGAAAGTTCACTTCCAACCAAAAGCTAACCCTGAACACTTAATTTGGAAGGTGGTGTGTTATTAAAGTTCGGCCACTCACAGGGAGAGCTCTGCTTGGCAAAAACACTAAGACAACCCTACGAAGAATGAGAAGCAGTAAGCTAACTCCAATTATTAAAATCATAAGCCTAGTAAATTGTTGAATACACTTTAAAGAAATAAATAGGCAGTCCCAGATTACTATAAAATTCTAAGTTTAATTTCTGTCAGTATCAATAGCACAGTGCCTGAACGCATGGATGGAAATACATGATAAATGCAAGAAAAACTGCAATAAAATAAAAAGGCATAATACTTTGGATATATAGAGAAGTTAAAATCAATCTTAGGCATTTGTTTCCTACTCCTTACATGTCTATAGCATTTCACATTAAAAAAAGTCATTTAAATCTCCCTTGATATGAGAACTATATATGAGACTTATTAATCATTCCTGCAACCATCTACCCTGATAAATGCGGGGTCATAGGAGCCATGATCTACTAAAAGGCTCTAACTTTCTGGCCCAAGGGCAGCCCATTCAAAAGTTACCTACAGATGGTCTATAGCCAGTTAGCTTTCTACTTCCCTTTCTTTTCGAGTTAATTCTAACATTTTCCCCAACAGAGTCCTTCCTTTAAAATGCAGTGCCTTCTAAATTAAGCATTCACATTACTGTTTGGAGATTAAATGTCAAGACAGTTTGCCTTCATGAGGAAAGGTGGACCAGTCCATTTCCCTGTTATAAAAATTTAAAGTAGTAGTAAATATACAGTGGGCAAAAGGAGCTGGATTTGATAAAGGCATAGAAAAAAATCATGAAGTAGAGCAGAAGTCATAGGCAGGTCAAGGTTTTGAGGGGGAAGGATTGTAATTCAGTGAAACTACGAGTAGTATACAGGAGTTATATGATAGACAAAGATATAAATGATAAAGTAGGTAATGATGGGAAGAAAAGCTTGCTACCAGAAGGAATCTGACATGGGGAAGAGGTATGTTACATCAAGGTTAGCAAACGAGAGGAAGAACCCATGAATTTCCATGAATGCTGAATTCCCAGTTCCAGATTCAGAGAAACCTAACCATATTCATAGTCCTACATCTGAATTTTCAGGAAGTTCTATCACTCTAAATTTCCCTTAATGTATCTCTCATAATTAAGCTGGAATTCCTGTTTTTCAATAACAAAACAAAATAAAACAAAACAAAAAAACAACCCCCCAAAACTTGAAGAAACTTTTAAAATGTAGGCAAGCAACTTGCCTAAATCTCTAGAAAAGAACAAAGCCACAGCTAATGTCTAAGCTACTAGTTTAGCTATTCTTAATGAGCTCCTTCAATTTTCTGACATCATCACTGAAAATAACCTTTTTACTATATTTTGGAAGAAATGGTCCCAAGACGGAAATGTCCTTTTTTCTAGAATAAAAAAAAAAAGGTTGCAAATGACCTCCAAATCTCTTTATTCCTGAATGACAAATTAACTTTGAACATGGTGAAAAGTTGACTGATAACATGAGAAACGAAGAATGTTCTTCAAGTTGAATAAATACACACAGGGTGACATAATGTTAATACGAAAAACTAGCGTGGCTCCTCATGGACGGTCAGGAACTCTTAAAGTTTTCCCAAGTAAGGATCTACTTATAAACCAACTGCTGCAATATGTTATTAAAAATGAAGTGTTCATTTGCATCTCTCCTTAGAACTAGAATAGGGTTTCGACACTCTGGAGCGACCTTAGACAGCACACTTTGAATAGGAGCTTGTAATGAGCCCAAGAGGGGAGACATTCTAGTAACCTGGTTAGAGATTTGCAAATATCCCTAATTGATTAATTAGCCTATTTATTTTCTTAGAAGTTGTTCTTTTGGAAACAACTTCAGAAAGCAAGATATAGCCCACATAGACGGAGTAGAAAGGCATGACTGAATTCACAGAGGTTCAAGACAGATTTCAAGTATGCTTAAACATAAGCAGTGAGTCATGTTCTAAAGTATCCCACAAAAACCTTAATGAAAAGTGGCAAGTTCAGTCACACAAGCAAGTTATAGGTTTCACTGCGTTAAGTATCCTGTAAAGAAGAAAGCTCACAAAACTAAACCTATTCAGTAGAATGATGATCAATTAAATGATGTTCATGAAGAGCTTTGCATAGCATCAGACAGCTAATACTAAGTGTTCAGGGAATGCTGGCTGCTACACATGGGAAGTTCTTTTCAGCACACAGATAAAAATCAGACTCTATAGGTACATAGATGTGGATTTAAGGTCTCACTTGGAGCAGGCGACTTCTCTAGGCTTCAGCTTTTCACATGTGAGAGTAGATAAAAACCACCCTCCCGTTTGGTTTTTCGTAAGGTTTAAAAAAGATAAGACATATCAAAATCTCAGTTTGAGAGCCTCACACCCAAAAAGGCTAACTGCTGCCAAGGAAGAAGAAGAAAAATCATCACCAACGCCATCATCATCCTCATTGTTGTTATTATTCCCAAATTTCATATAGGAAAAACAGAACCAGCCTCATATGTACTTATAATTTTTTTTTTAATCTAATGCAGTTAGGCAGTTAATGGTATTTCTATTCCAGAGTGCCTCTACTTCAGCACTATTGACATTGTTGACAGGTCATTTTTTAGGGGGCTGTCCTGTGCATTGCAGCGTATGTGGCAGCATTCCTGGCCCCCACCCCAGTAGACACCAGTGGCATCTCCAAGTTATCAGAACTGAAAATGTCTCCAGACACTGCCAGATGTCCCACAGAGGGCAAAGTCACCCCTGGTTGAGAACCACTGGTTGATCCCAGTGACAAGGAACTGTTGGCTTTGAAAATGCTGAGAACGCCCTGGACTGGGCAGTGACCCAGACGAGCAGAGGTACGACGCTGGTGTCAGCTGTCACCCACCAGGTCTCACATTCTTCCTCAGTGTACGGCATGGAATTTTAAAACAAGTACGCATCAGGAAACCACACAGCAGCAAGCTCAGAATTCCTGAACTTACAAAATAGGCCATGGAAACACTGTGGTGGAAATATAATAAAGCAATAAAGCACAAACGACACAGACAGGAACAATTTGGCAAATGCTCCCCAATCAATCCCACTCAGTGACCTAGTCAGAGCATGAGCAATGTCCTTTCTTCTCGCTGCATTAAAAGGAGAGTGTGGTCAGAGGAAAGACTGGATGCCAAACACGCCTGTGTTTTCATTCAGCTGGTGATTCTGGCTTCAAGCAAGGCTCAATGTCTCTGCTCCAGTCTTTCCAACTATAAAATGGAGTTGGTAATAATGAATACCCTGACTTAACTAGTTTTTGATTCTAAGTTGAGGATATCCATTCACTGTAAGGCCTCAGGTCATCATAACCACTGGGCGGGGGTGGGGGGTGGGGAATCACTATAACCACGAGAAATAATTTTGTCTCTGACCTTCTGGCATGAAAAAGTGGAATTTATTTCACCTTTTCATGGAATGTTTTAGTTTCCTATGTCATCTCACCTATATTGGTCTTCTTTGTGCTATCTATACAACGACTAAAAATATTATGTATATCGGAATTTTTTTTTCATTATCAACTCCCAAAGGAAACTTTTTAGGCATTTCTCCCTCCCAATCGTTTCCCCAGAGATACTGAATATCTCTCATGTACCGTGTCCCTTTGAAAGGCCACAAACCACTGTAAAGTGAAGATGTCTATGCTTCCCAAGAATCCATTTTCACTCCCTAAGGCAATTATTACCCCCCACTGAGGGTCATGGTAAAGATGGATCTAGTTTATAACGTGTGTTCAGAGCCTGGAAAGTTACCTTCTACACAGCAGGGATTTTTTTTTTAAGTAATCTCTATATGGATTTTTTTTTTTTTTTTCTTTAAGGTAATCTCTATACCCACCATGGGGCTCGAACTCATGACCCTGAGATCAAGAGTCACATGCTCCAGACCGAGCCAGCCAGGCGGCCTTATACAGCAGGGATTTGAATGGCAGTTTCTAAAGAGACTTAGAAAACCGGAAAGAAAACTGGAGAGAGCAGGTAACCCAATTATCACATCAAAGCTGGACCTCACCTGGAGGGGTCTGGATTCCTAAGGGGGAAACACCTCACTCTTTTAGGACCACAGTGTCTTGGGGCTGACAGCACCTCTTAGTGGCCTCAGCTTAACTTTGTCTCAACTATAACCTAGCTTCATCTCTGAAGAGACAGTCCATCAAACATGCATTTCGCGGTAAGCATGTAAAAAGATTCTGTTAGGTGTCAGAATTATAAAAATAAATGGCACGTAATGGCAACCATGGAACAAATCAGAACCATGGGCAAAGGCCCCTTCGGATGTAGAGCTGGAGTCACAGGGGCAAGGCGGCCTTTCAGGGGCAGAGTGACATGACAAGATCTGAATGAATGAAGTGGACGGGATATGCGTGCACATCTGCAGGGTGGACAGTGGGGGTCTACCTCGCGGCAGGATGGTGAGTACTGAGCGTCAGCTCCAGCCACAGGGCCCCGTGGGTCAGATCTGATTTTCTGCATTGTTACACAAAATTGGGATTGGATGTCAGTTCTCCTCATTATGAAGGGTGGGCTTACATTTTTAAAACCCTCTGTGGCTCAAAAAAAGAAACACAACTGCAGGCAATGTAACACGATCAATATGTAAACTATCTGCCAAAGAATGGCAGGAAAAATGTCCTCTCTTCCTTAAGGAAAGAGGCTGGGATTCTGAGGGGCTTCTCACATCACAGAAAACGCTGAATGGGGCAGGGGTGATACAAAGTGGCTCCTTCCTTTATCTAGTACATCAACGGGGGCCTAATTCAACAGACAATCTGGTGCGTAGTTAAGCATAACAGTTCATATCTTTACCTTTGAAGAAAACCTGAAGAATAGTATACCCTAACTACTTAAAGAAATTTAAATGGCCCCCTTCCACAAGCACGAGCGCAGTGGACGTCTGCATGATTTTCAGTATGCTCCATGTATCAGAAGCTCTTCATAAGCACCGATTTCACCTCTACTTAACAACTTGGTAACAGTGCATTTTCTGCCTAGCTAGACAAAATGTAACAACACCAAACTAGTATTACCCTACATAAAATTCCTACGACAGTTAATAACTGCATCTCCCTAAAATTTTGTTGATAGAAGGGCACAAATGAATCCTAACCCTGAGTCCAGTGGCTTAACTTTTGCACAATTAGACATTTTTCAGTGGTTTGAAATCTTTTATTAAATACAGTCGCAGAGGCTGTGCCAACTGTATTCTCCAATCTCAAGAGTTCTGCCAGCGAGTTCCATTTATTTTTCTTCATTTTTCATATCACAACTATAATATAAAATTAACCAAAAGTTTTGTATTTTGCTGATAAACAAATGCAGCGTTTCAAAACAGTGTCACTGAGAAATGGCACAATGTAAAAAATTAATAAATAAGTAACATACTGAAGAATTTCACAGTAGTTATGGGATCGAGGTCAATGGCTAAGGCAAAGTCAATGTAGAGAAAATTACCTTATTTGTAAACTCTTTGGCTAAGACCTGAGTGATAGGAATGACCTTTTATAAAACAAGTGAATTCTTTTAGTGATATCAGAAGTTAATGTTAATAGCCATGAAGTGCTTAAAACTGAAAAAGGAAAATTACAGGCTGACTCTTAGCCATTAAATATTGTTAGCACACTCTAGTTTTGATATACCAACATAAAAGATAATAAAACTCATAAATCAATTGGCGGTTTGCTTCTCTGATTTACTTTACTCAAAATCGGTCAGTTAGAATATTATATATTGAATATTCTCTTAGCTACGTAAACATAGGGACCTCAGAGAGATGAGAACTTCTGGACAAAGAATGGAGAAAGAAATATATAGGAACCATCATCCAAATGAAGGGAGGTCCTTAATTATAATGGTTTTAGTATTTTATCTTAAACTTCCCTATATTTCCAACTTTGTCATAATCTTATGATAAAAATTGGATGCTCTAAATATCTACAATAGATGAGTTTTTCACTCCCATTATATATCCACTTCACCTAGGCTGAACGAAGATGGACCCTGAATGAAAAGTCCATACAAAGTTGGTGGTTGCCTGAAGCTAGTCCTCGGCCTGTGTTGGTTCAACACAGAAGTTTTAAAAAAAAAACCAAAAAAAAAACACAGAAGTTTTGACTAGTTCACATCAAAACAAGAAAAGCAAGGGTGACAGTGAGTTTTTCATATGACTGGATTTTCATATGATTAACTATGATCTCATAGTTTCTGAGATCTTTTGTCTGAGGCTATCCTTTTCATTAACTTGTTGATATTAAAGAGTATTTCACTTTATGAAATGATATGGATAATAAATTTTTCAAATCAATGCATTCTCCAAAAGGAAAGGTCGATGAACCTGTATTAGCACCCTCTTTAATTTCTACTGAATCTCAAAATCTGAAAAACGCTGCTCTTAGCATGTTTGTTTAATTATCTGTAGGAAGGTGTCCTGGTGTTTGGATGAGGCCCCAGCCAGGAAAGAACAGGAGAGGAAAGGGGGAAGGTGGGTCATGAAGGGTAAGCCCTGGGGCTCACCTCGGGGGAAGGGGTTGCTCCTACCACGAGTCCAGGCCCAGGCCAGGGGGCTCCAACACTTAGCTGTGTACTCTTATCACCCACCTGCTCTTGCTCTGAGTTCACTGTGACTATTTTGAAAGACTGTTTCTAGCTGTATGAATTCATGAGTCTAATCATTTGGGCAATTCACTCTGTGACTTTGGAAACTGACCAATGACAGCATGAAGGCACTGACTGAGATGTCAGTATTTGGATGATAAGTGATATAATGGACCCGTTGACTTCTGGCTTCTCCCCCAGGCATGTGGGATGAGATCAAAGTGAAAGGAGACAAGGAAATCTCAGGGTAGAACATTTTGCCAAGTCCCTCACCACTTCTCCTTTGACATCTTGATCAAGAAATGCACCCCACCCTTCCTTCACTCTCCTCCTCTTCTCTTCCATTCTTCACACACATGTACACATGCATGTGTTCCTACTTCCTTCTTGCTACACAAAAGGAGGTTCAGATAGAAGCCCTGCAGGGTCCTCTTTGGTGGTAGTTGGGACTGCTGGTATCGGACAGTAGGACAAATCTCAAAATCTATCCAAAAATTTGTGGGCGGTAAACTCTAAGGGGTCAAAATTTGGGGTATTAGCCTAGTTAATATTTCTTCCTGAAAATCACTGATTTTTAGACTGCAGCAAGTCTCAGTTGCTAAACTCAATTGTTTTCAGAAAGAAATGTCATTTCTCTCAAGGAGAGCAAATACTAACCAAACAAAACATGCAACACAAATGAACACAGATTTCTAAAGGAGAGGAAACCAAAAACAGCAAAAACTCATCTTAAAATTCTAAGAATCTACCATAATTTCTGTCAAAGGTTCAGCTGAATTCAATGGTATTCTCTTGCTCATGTGGATATTTCTTTTCCTCAGCCTAGCCAAACTTTCCTTGAGGGATTTTAGATTAATTTATTAGCTACTAGTTTTTTCTTTAGAAAATGATGGAAACCATGAACTGTGTTTTCTGACTGGGAGATTTAATTCTCCATGAGTGCTCTGGCTTCAGAGTCCCACAAGTAAAACACACTCAGGAAAGCAGCTGCCTTTGGATTCGACTTCTCATTTTTCTCCGTGTGAGCATGCGCTCATGTTTGCCTGTGCACACGCGCACACGTACACGCACGCGTGCATGTTGTACCCCTAGGAGCACAGGGTCCTCTGTCCTTAGAGACATGGCATGAGCCACCTTTCAGTGGGAGGTGGTGTGCGCGCCCCTCTGACCCTTGACAGGTGCTGGCACCAACTGCCCTGCTCGGGTTAGGGGAAGAAGGGGACACTGACCTGCACTGGCTCAGGGGGAAGCTGGACCACATGCTGCATGCGCTCACTGTGGTGATGTCTCGACTCTTCCTCATAGATCACATCCCTCTCATGCTGGGGAAGGTTCAGGAAGCGGCGGATGGTACAGAGGTTCTCCCAGAGCGTGCGGTTCTCTGGGCTGGGGTTCTCCTTCCAGCGGAGCAGTTCGCACAACCAGCCCTAGAGAGAGAAAGAGAGAGAAGGTCCCCTGCGTTAATCTGTAGGGTGCAGAGCAGCAGATGGCTGGACTGCAGTCCAGTGCCATCCCAGTGCAGCACATTTTTCTGTCACAATTACTCCTACCGACCTAGGAAGATACTGCAACAGCCTGACAACTCTGAAAAACCAACCAGTGACCACAGAGCTGGTTACCCCCAATGCCCAGGAGTCTTTGTGCTTTGTTAATTACCTTATCACCCTTCCTATTGAATATATTCTCAATGAATTTACAGGTCCTTTGTAAAAGATACTCAAGCAAGGTGACAGTTACCCAATTCTCTGGGAAAAAAAAAAAAAGTCATTCATGTTGCTCAGCTACAATGTTTAAAAATTACCCAGCTGGATAGTTTCCATCCGAGAAGAGTGAAAATGAACAAACACGTACTACAACATAGTGAATTCTAAAGAAGAAAACATGTCTGAGTGTAAACAGCACTGAACTCTCCTTAGAAAGGAAACAGTCTTAGAATTATCAGTAACTCCACAAAATAAAAACCACCACCTTAGCTAGAATGAAAAGGTGGTATATTTGCTCTATCTCTGAATGCCTTGGGCTCTAGGCCCCCTACCATCCCTGTCCGGCCACAGCCACACCTGCAGGAAGGTAGGCAGTTGGCCGGGTCACACCTGCAAATGTGTCTCCCAATTCTGGCATCCGGATGTTCTCTCACTTGAAACTGCACAAGAAAGAAAATGTAATGCAAATAATGATGGATTATATGAAAATAATACAGAGGATGCTGTCAACATCGCTCACTGACTCATGTCAAAATATTTTACCCAGTAGCTTTCTAACCCATCACTTCCAAGCTCCATCGCTAATTTTAAAAACAAGAACTGTCCCACATCACGCCTCTTGCAAAAGAGTCAGAATTTTTCTAAAAAGGTGCATAAATAAACACAAATAACTTCGTAAAAATTAAATCCCAAATCTCAACAAATTTTGTATCCTAACTTGTAAGCCAATGAAAGTTCCTGACATGCATTATAAAAACCCCATATAATATCATAAGCCGTTGTTTGTCTAACTCTCCACTGTGTCTTCTGCCTTTACCCAAAAAAAGGCAAGATTTGATTATCTCCGCTGCATCAGCCAAGACAGCAACACCAGCTGTTCTCATTGTGCAGCCTCTTCCTCGCGGCCTCCATGTTAATAACCTGATCATTCCATTTTCTCCTTCAACTGCCGGCTGCAGCACCGCGAAGAGACAAAAACCCAGGCCCATCTGCAGCAGCTGTAAGCACTGAACTGTGAAGCCACTGGGGATTTATAAACTAATCTGTAACACAACACTGCCTTGTTTTTACAAGTGAGAGGCCACATTTGCGCAGACCTGATCTTTTCTTGCAATAAACTGGGAGCTGGGGAGAGTTAGAGGGTTAGGAAGAATGAAAACAAGATATCGAATCATTTGCTTGGAAATGTTTTTCCAAGTATTTTCATAGATTTTTTTTTTCCCAGTCAATTGAGAGACAGGTAAATGCTGATTTTCAAGGCGTGACATATATGATAGTTGGAGACAATTACATTTTTTAGCCCTATCAGAAAATAAATTATATTAAAAAAAAAATCTCCTGGTCCCAAAGTGTTTCCTCAAGGGTTTCTCTCTACAAAGGAAAGAATTCTTGAAATGGAAAATAAACCATCTGTGGAAAAATAAGCTCCTCTTTCTCTGTCTTTTCATAGATCTGAATGAGTCTCCAACTGAACTCTTTCAAATGTTTCAAACAGGTATGTTTAACATCTCCCAGGGGAAGCTATAGCACAGAGACCAATCATTTAACAGAAAATAAAAACAAAAACCTACATCTGTTAAAAGATGAAGTTCTGAGATACCCAGACCTTCAGGAGGACAGCACCTGCTGTTCTGCTTGAGGAGTGAACTGCATTGTGGGAAGCTGCAGCTTGAAAGGGGACAGGTGACAGCTGAGTGGTATCTCCACTTACGATACTCGGAATGTCTCGCACAACATTCATTGCCGCATTTGATTTATATGCGCTGTTATAATCTGCACTCATTACAATCACTTAGGACAAACTACAGGCCTCGTTATGGACTGTGTGCTGTCTGCCATCAGTCTTTAGGAAGTGTGGTGCTCAATTTGCCCACTGACATGCAAGGTCCTGACCTTGAAGCTATTAGGGAGCAGATTAGACACAAGTGTGATCATGTGTGCAGACATAAGCAAACCAAATTAATTTCTGGCACAGGGAGGTAGCCAACAAGACCCCGTTCTTCGGGCACCAGAGAACTTCCTCAAATCCCTGATGGAGATGAGCTAATAGCATGTTTAAGGGAACCCGATTTTGAAGATGAAGCACATTCATGGTATTTAGAGGGTTATTAATCTAGTTTCCCCACAAAGTGTTTGCTTGGCTGATCAGATTAAGGGATGGAGCCTTCAACAGCGCACCCCCACCACAGCAGGCCCCAAGAAATCTGTGATACTTCACAGCCTTGGACATATTGCACCGTGTGTACCCAGCTGCTTCAATAATTAGCTTATGAATGTATCAGCTGGTTCTGTGATTTTTATAAATAATAACTAACCCACGGAGCAGAAAGATTGTCAAGAGCTTTACAGTAGCACAAAATTGCAAGGTGCTCCTAACTCTAACTTGCTCTTCCACTAAAGGCCGATATTCCCTACGAGTGGCGCTCTCGTGATGCCATTTCTAATGCTTTATTTTGCACTGGAAATGGCAATATACGTTTGTCAGTTTTCTTCGTGGCGGCCGTAATTTACGTTCCTTTTGCTCTGACTCACGGCTCGCTCCACGTTATCTGTATGTTTACCTTCTGGAAATCTCTTCTTCCAGCCCACTTCCTGTCTCACCCTCCATCTTTTTGTTCACAAGATCCTTCCGGCAGCCCATTTGGGAGGCCTATCTCTGTTTTCTCAATGGGGTCTCTTATTAGCTTGTTTGGTGGCTAATGAATGTGTGAGAAAGTGCGATGTGGCTGCGTGAACACACACGTATGGAACTGTGAGCGAACCCACCACAGAAGACATAAAGAGTCCCCACGTTGAGATTTTTTTCATTTATGTAATTTTTGCATGCCGTCCAAGAAAGTTTTGCAGTATCAGGAAAAAAAAAGTGTAAATGTCAAATAAAACAGTGACAGATGACAGTATTCTCTATTGAATAGCACTGTTTCTGTCGTGCATGTTCAATGGGAACTCATGAATTATTAATAAACAAATCTCCTTTTTCTGTTAAAAATCTCAAGTAGGTTTTTTGTTGTTGTTCCCTGTGTGTCATGTGGAGAATTCCAGGAGAATTATTTTTGTTTCAGAAATGCTGATATAGAAGTTTATCTGATTTCCAGGCTTGGTCAACTCTGTGAGCAGGCCCCATGAACTGTGGGGTGTATTACCTCTCTGTAATACACTGGCTTTTACGCTGGCTGTAAGTTTTGACCAAAGGTTAGCTGAATATTCGTATAGTCCGTTTAGCCTTTCTAGTACAGTAAAACTGAGGCTAAGTGAATTACAGCTAGGAAGCTCAGAGAGTATTCAGATTGGAGCCCTGAAACCTAACTGCTAAGTTCCTGCTCTGACATTAAGTGACTGGGTCACCTTTGGGCGAGTGGTTACCCTCTTGTAAGCTGTAGCTCACAATTTTCAGCTGTAGCTTCTGGAATGTAACTGTAAAAAGAGGGGTTTACAAAAGATGGCTTCTAAGTTTCCTTTCCAGCTCCACATTCCATGATCTGTTACCTTGTTATTTGTCAGAAATAGCAGATAGTAATTAGCCATCAGAGTTAAAGTACAAAGAAGAAACCACCCTGACCAAGGGATGAAGGGCAACACCACCAGTGATAACAGGTGCACATCATGAAGTGTGTGGTGTGAGGTACTGCAGAGAACCCAGCCCAGCATCTGCAGCAGTCTTGCCAAAAATGCCTAACCTCAGTTGAATGATAACAAACCCAAATTTAGAGGCGTTCAGCAAAATAACATATCGGTATTCTTCAAAAGTGGCATTGTCATTAAAAAAAAAAGAAGAAGAAGGAAACAGAAAAGGAAGAAAAAAGAAAGACCTAAGAATGGTCACGGACTGTAGAAAACTAAAGAAAAATAGTAACTAAATGCAGGGTGGTCTCTGGATGGGATCCTGGCACAGAAAATGCTCATTAGTGGAAAAACTACTGAAATTGGAATAAACTTTTTAGTTTGGTTTAAGAGTATTAAAACAATGTTAATTTCCCAGTTTTGATAACTGCACTGTGGTGATGTAAGGTGCCAACATCAAAGGAAGTTAGGTGAGAGATATATGGAAATTGTACTATTTTGCAACACTTCTGTGAGTCTGAAATTTGTTAAAAATAAAAAAATGTTAAAAAAATACAAAGAACACCTAAACTTACGTAGAAAAATATACATGGAGTCAAGTGTAATGATGCCAAGGAATTTAGGATTAAAACTCTTTTGCCTTCAAAATCTGAACCCAGAGAAGGAATATAAGTTTAAAGGCTGCATCCTTGCAATCAATGGTTAAACAGTTCCTGAGCACTCAGTGCGTAAGTAAATAATATCTATAAACATCTCGTTTTAGCCATCTAATCAGCCTCCTAAACAAATATGTTTCCTTCAGTCAAAAAAACAACTCTGACCACCCTTTCCAACGATGCAGGTGAGGCAACACTCACACAATCCATGTGTTCCTGAAAAGTTGCATGTCAATCTAAATTTACAAAACAAATCATGTTGCAAATGTATTAGGACTCTTTATTACTTGAAGAAATGTGCCATTATTTCTTTTCAAAAGCTCAATGATAATCCCATAGTTGGTCTTTTAATAAATTGATAGTTTATTAAAGACTTACCTAAATGAGATACCCCTCATTCCCAATTCAAAAGCATTAAAAAAGGCAACAATAAGAACCACGATTTGCTCCTGTGTCTCCCATCAACTCCTCTACTGACTTTGTGCTCCAGCCATTGTGAATTACTGAGAGACTCTGAGTATGGTTGGTATTTCCATCTCCATGCATGAAATGATTTCTCTTTAGTTTTAACCAAAGGTTGGTTGAATATTCATATGGTCAGTTTAACTTTTTGAGTTTGGGAGAACTGAAGCCAAGTGAATTACAAGGGTTTGAGCACAACTAATACTGCTCATGTTACTCCCTTGGCTGGAAGGTCTCATACTCAGCCTTCTGTCCCCCGTGAGAAGCTACATTCCAAAGCTCAGCTGACATGGGCTCAGCTGATCTGTAAGAACTGTGTGCTCACTCCTGTAGGACTCCAGAGCATTTTGCTTATACTCTTCTACAATTTGATGATGATGATTATTACAGGTGGGTATGTATGCATCCCCATCAGAATGGTCAGCTTCTTGATGGGGGTGGAGGGATAGGGTTTCCCACTCATTTTAGCATTTTCACAGCAGTGTGGTTCCTTACACATCAAAGATGCTTAATAGTGCTCGGTTCAGCAGCACATATACTAAAAAGGTGCTTAATAAATGTTCATTAGATTGAACTGAAATTATCTGAGTGCATAGAAATTAGCCTACTGGAATGTTATGGTTGGAGAGGGGCCCTGCTTCTCAGAAGGAACCTGTCAATGTTCTGAGGTTTGTTTTTCCATTTCTAATGCATGAATATGATAAAGAAAATGGGGTGATCCAATTTACGTTATATATTCATGTATTTTATATATAATATATAAAAGCAAACAGTGACAGTTCTCTCAGAACATTAATTCAGTCCGTAATCTTGTTATTGAGCACCCATCTACTATATGCCATGCAATGTGCTGGTATGTTACATGTATCATTTGTCTTGATTATTTTTACTGACAAGTTGAGATCATCAGCAAGGAAGTGAGTACTCTGACTATGAAGCTCAGGAAAAATATTGTCATAGAGAGTGACATACAAAGTGGATCTTAAAGCTAAAGATGGATTTCACCAGGTGGGGAAGGGAAGTGATCAGAAGCACGTTCCAAGCAGAGATAACATTATCAGCAAATGCAGAGATTTAGAAAATTATCACATCCCAGGAATGTGAAGCAACTTTGTAGGGCTAACGCAGTCTAGAAACAGAGGTGGGGTCAGATTTTAAAGAATATTATGCAAAGAAACTTCATCTTAATTCTATGGGCCATGGGAGCTTTAGAAGGCTTCTAAATGATATGACAAAGAATTAACTTTCTTTCTTTTTTCTTTGTTCTGCTTTCCCTTCCTTCCTCCCTCATTCCTTCCTACCAAGAAGTCCTTAGGGAAAAGACTATGATAAAGTCAAGAACACCACTTAGCCTAGCCTAGATCTTTTTTTTTTCTTTTACAGAAAAATCAGGACTCACAATGGCCTGGTAATGGTAAAGCGCATACTTCACATGCTTTACCCAATAATTCATTCTAACAAAAAAATGACATATATTGTAAACACCAAGCTATATCAATCATTTAAAAAAACATCTGTTCTCATCATTTTAACCCTTTTCTTTTCTCTGTGTGTTTGCTGTTGTTATTCATACGAGGATTTTTTTTTTTTTTTTTACAGCTTTCCTGGATTAAAAATGAATCAGGAAGGGTAATATCTTACTATTTCAGTTACCAGAAATGTTAAAGGTTCAAAATTTTCAAGTAGACAATAACTAAGTGACATTCTCCAAACTACATGCCAAAGGCTGAGTATGTCCAAATAACCAGGGAGGTCTTTCACAAAACAATAATATGACCAGTGTTTGAGTTTGGACCCCAATAGAAATGGCTTTGAATCCCATAAGCTCCAAATCTTACCCATAAGTGATGGGGGAGGGGATGCAAACAGGAAGACAAGGGTTCCTGTCCGTGGTACTGAAGTGTCACTGTGTACTAAGTTACTTGTTTTCCTACCCCGGGACACCAGTAATGACTCCAACTTCTCCCAGGTCCCATGTTTTTTTTCCCTTAAAAAAAAATTAAGGTTTATGTTGGTGGCAAATTTCCTGGTTTTTCTAATATTTCACAATAAATACAAACAGGATTTGCTTAGCAACAAACACAAGTTTACAGCCTAGTCTGATCCACAAAGAGACACACAGGGTACATAACCGTTCCCATTAGGTAATTTGTACTTGCCTTGAAGGCAAGGCCTTGTCGCAGTTGTTACGTGGTAGTACTGTGCTGCTCAAAGTGCCTACCACAGAGCTGATAAGGGAATTCAGTCTACAAGTAGTAAGTACCCTCCACCCCCTTGGCCCCTCTAGGAACTCCAATGAATGAATAAGTCAGCAAATGAACAGTTCTTCAAGAGAGTGACTCAAAGCTTCTTGCACAGAAATGGAAAAGGCCATTTACTCACCCACGTCCTCAATACAGAAAATGTCAGCATATGTAACCAAAAGGAAATGTTTTCTGAGTGTCTCAAAAGAAAATTCACATTATTAACCACAGACAGTCACTTTCTAAATGGAAGCACATAAAGTCCCCAAACAAACTTTGGTAACTGTGAAAGGATTTCTCTTCCGCTGGATGAGACTCTTCTGAAGTGTGAAATGAGCCAGATAATATTCAGCTCTTGTTTCCTAGTCACCAAATTCTCTTTTCATGAATCCAATAAGTGTCTATTAAAATAAATAAACCCCCTAATGATTCAAGATAACCTAATCAAGAACACCGAAATGGA
The DNA here is from genome assembly GCA_028534135.1 of Potos flavus. Classification (NCBI taxonomy): domain Eukaryota; kingdom Metazoa; phylum Chordata; class Mammalia; order Carnivora; family Procyonidae; genus Potos; species Potos flavus. The sequence continues at coordinate 141,089,296 of CM052883.1, forward strand.
TAAAAGGCGAACTGCAAGGGAGGCTTGTCGAGGGCTTCAGGGACTCCCTGACGAGGAGGTCATCTAACCCCGAAAAAGGTTTGTGCCGAGCATTTGGTTACAGTTCAAGGTTAATTATTTTATACCTTGAATGTGATAAGTAAAAATGATCTGCTTCTTTTTGTGTTTTTCGAAACTATACACCAAGTTCTAAACTATTTTCACGGGGACCAATTTTCAGCTGTCTCTGGGCATGTCGCTCACATTTCTATGGATGTGTTTGTAAAGATTGAATCTGTAATTGAGAGTAATGAAAATTTTATTTCAGAGCAACTCCTTAACTTCTGTTATGAAGGTCTCAAGACAAGAGGGGATTTCATAAAATCTGTTGCCCTCCTTACCAAAGATATATGAGATAAACACAGCTAGATAATAACGTAGAAAGTTGGTATGATTTTATACAAATATGTACACAGATACATACATGCATACATGGGAACATGCACCTGAAAAAGCCATCCATATTTGCCAAAAAGATGAATGAATCTCAAATCTTGTATTTCTCCACTTAAATACTAGAAAGGTATTAATGGCAAAATGTGCTAGGCTGAATCACCAAGCAGAAAACAACCACATATTTCCAGTTCCTGACTTCAGGTCCAAATTCTGCATACCTGTGACATTATAATATATATTTTGCAAACTGCCTCAAGAACTTATAAGTACATGAGGAAAAAAAACCAGACACAGCAGAAAACTGTGAATGAGACTTTTTTTTTTGAAAGATCTGAAGAGCTGAGACTAGAGTGAGGCAAGCAAACAACTAATGTGCAAAATTTAAGGAGTGTGGCTCTGAAAGTGTGTGCCTCCTTAAAATCTATACCAGTTTGCCTCACCCTGGTCTTGGCCCTGTGAAAGAAACATGATTCAACAGTTTCTACAGCAAAATGGTAGGAAGTCTTCGTAGGCACAAACATTCTCCAGCTTTAAGAACCCTTTTTAACCCAATGTGCTCTTTGTAAGAGGGCTAGGAGAGTTTGGAGAAGTAGTTTTAATATGTCAACCTGGTTTGCTTCCCATGCAAGTTTCCAAAGGTGCATGTCATGAACTGGCAAAGTAACGTAACTCAAGGATTTCTGCAGTGGCTAGCCACGTGCTTAACAGCCATACAAAAACATGAGCGATGGGTAAGGGTATCTGACGTTTTAAGAACTGCGTATGAACTCCATGATTAATCTTCATTGATATTTAATTAAGGGCTCGCTTAAAAGTCGTCTTAGGGCATGAAACATTAACATAATTAATTGTAGGGATAGTAAAAGGAACCGAATTTCCCACTATAAGGTTGATATAAAAGCTGAGATCTTGAGGGAATTTCTGCTGATAATCTCAACAGAATATAATCTTTTGAGATTATGCTGAGGAAAAAAAAGGCAAGAGGGTGAAGGGCTTGATTTGAAGCTTAAACATCATTGTGTTGACTGCCTACTTCAGTTTTAGCATTTGGGGATGTGGAGAAATCTAATTTCTTCACTACGTGGCATAATAACTTTTTTTCAAATGGCAAGTGTAGTGTAAATGCATTAATTTTTTTCATTTGAATTTGGTGGATAGCCCTGACATTGTTGTAAACAGGCCCCAACTGACAAAAGTAGAAACTGCTCCCTGATGGGCTGTCAATATGATTACATTACAAAGAAACCTGCCCAGCAGGAAGGGGCAGCGACTCAGGCTAGGCTGCAGGCCGCCTCATTTTAACCTGCCTTACATGTTAAATACGACATAGCAAAAGCAAAATCATTAGGAATGAGACTGAGACCACCGGCTGGCTCATTTTATACAGGGTATCATATGGTTATTACTTCCTGTCACCTTTTATACCACAGAGATGGGGAAGCCAAACATCTTCCAACAGCCTGAGCTATCCCCGCTCCAATAAAGCCATTTCCATAAAGGGAACGTAATAAGAGAAATGTCAAACATCTTTTTGAGCAAAGTGACAAAACCCTGATCTTTGTGAGGTATTTTCTAAAGGCTAAGAAACTAGTAATGAGATAAAAGGTAATATTTTATACTTCGTAAATTTACTCTCCTACATGAAAAATTGGCCTTAAAAAAAAAAAGAATTACATGGGGCGCCTGGGTGGCTCAGTGGGTTAAAGCCTCTGCCTTCGGCTCAGGTCATGATCTCAGGGTCCTGGGATCGAGCCCTGCATTGCGTTGGGCTCTCTGCTCAGCAGGGAGCCTGCTTCCCCCCGCCTCTCTAACTGCCTCTCTGCCTACTGGTGATCTCTTTCTTCTCTCGGGTCAAATAAATAAATAAAATATCAAAAAAAAAAAAGAATTACAGTTTTAACTTGTCACATAACGATGTGTTGTATAGTATGATCTTGATTAGGGTATAAACATGCCTGTCCACATCCATACGCACACTACACATGAGAAGGATTCCAAAATGTGAATAGTAACTTTGTCTGCACTGCAGAATTACAGGTGATTCATGTTTTTACCTTCATACTTTTCTTCATTTTCTACATTTTCAAAAATGGGGATGCTATTACTTAATCATAAAATAGAAGTTACTTCTTTAAAAAAGAAATATGTACAACTAAATTGTGCCTGGGACATTTTTAAGAAACGTGGAAGCAAAGATTAATGTGGTAACCCCTGATCAAATGAAGGAAACGTGTTAACACACATACTGAACGTGATTAAGAACTCCAACAGCAAAGAGCAATAAAAGAAACAAACCAAATAATATATCCACATTTTTCTTTATGTAAAGTTGTGTGTCCTTCCTTCATTTTTGCTTTATTTTAAAAAGACCTGCCATGAAGAGCTGCATATTTTAAATCATTCAGCCTATTAAGCAAATTAGACCGTTATAAGGAGAGATTTTATGATAGGGAAGAAAGTTCATAAAATCTGAGTTTGTAATCTACATCTAAAGCATAAGCAGACTTCTACTCAGGAATATAATTTATTAAGTCAGTAGGAACATGGAACACTTTTTTTTTTTTTTTTTTTTGGATAGAAACGTAAGTGATAAGGAAGCAATAAAGGTCAGTACACAAAATCTACTTAATCCTAATGTAAATGAAGCACAGAACATACTGAAACCCAATCACCACGGAGAACACAGCTTCTATGGGGAAAAGGATTTCAGAATTGTGTACTGGAGGCCAGAGACTCATCTTCCCCAGCTGCAGTGGGATCATGATGATGGCTCCCTCTCTAACTTCTTTGTTCAGAAGGAAGGACTCTCCTATCCCTGATCCCAGGGCTAGCTCCTGCACCTTGTGGGACTGGGAAAGTGTGTGTGGCCAGGAGGGGAATTCCAGGGTCTTTCAATCTTGGTGGGGATAAGAACATGCTAGGTCATCTCACCAGAGAGCCCCCCGGGTCCCTGTTTGTTCCCAGATGACTTCCTCCTCTGGGGCTGGCCTTGTCATCACCAGCATGAGATTTCACAACCAGGTCATTGATCTCACCTCCTTGCAGTGCGCCAGCCTTCCCCTACTTTCCTCCTGCAGAAAGCAACCCCCACCTCACCAAAAAAGAGGGAAGCAAACCCAGTGCCCTTTTAAAGTTTTTGTTTGTTGGCTTTTATTTTTCTTTTAATGGGGACAAGGGAGAACAGAAATTGACATAAGCCCCTTCCCGTCTTTCTACCTACTCTATTCTCACCTAAACATAGTAGGGAGAGGCATTTCACCTGTGTACAGTCGGGTCTCTGGGTACACAAATAATAAAGATTTACTCTCCTTGCAAAAACAAAACAAAACAAAACAGGACACCAACTTTAGATCATCATCAACCTTCTTCTATGAGCTGAAGTACTGTAGACTATAAAAAGGAGAAGAGGTTAGCGTATGAGAGAAACAGTGACTTCGTTCCTGGGGAAAGGAGCAGTAGGTGTCAAGGGAAAGGAATGTGGCTGAAGATGCTGTCACAAAGCACAAGGCCAGCCCTGGAGGGCTGCAGCGGGCCACTGCGCTTCCTCTCTCTGGACTGCAACTTCCCGGATCATGTGTGATAAGCGGCAGCTGGGGAGGAAGGGGGAGAGCCACCCCATAGAGTGTAAGAGGAACAGGGAGATGACAAGGAGCTCTGAGGAGCAAGGAGCTCTTGCAGCCACTCAGACCACGCTCTGGGGCGTTCGTTCCCTGCTGGCCCGTTGTACGGAAGGGTCATACTGAAGTGATCAGAAAATGTCCCGTAGGATTTTAAATTATGGCTCCTACTAAGGACCCCTCCTATTAAGGTCTCGTATTTCACAAAAAACAATCACCGACTATGGTGTATTCTCTCTCATGAAGACCATCAACAATGTGAATATTTTGAAGAAAGAAAAAAAAAGATAATCCTCAGAATTCACACACATATACACTGATCCTAAATTGAAATGGAGTTAAAGTTAAAGGTGAAATAAATCTATATGCATAAGCATACCTTTTTCTCTTACTGTTTTCTTCTGCTTTCCCTTTGGCTCCTACTCTTCAGGGAAGAGAAAGGCAAGGGCAAATAGGAGACATTCAGAGGAATGGGATGATAGATCGGCCATGCATAATAAAGGAGTTAGAGCCAAGCTGGACAAAGAGGCCTACAAAGGCATCTAGACGTAACCACACACTAAGGAAACACACGCACACGCTCCGGCAATAAATATATTGTTACCAATGGGGCCACAGACGAAACTGCACGAGATTGTCACCCTCGAAACCCCTTTTCTGACGCTCTCGTGCCATTGTGTCCCTAAACATTTACAGCCCTCAGGGACCATCTTGGCCTACAACCCTCATCTCTCTAAATTTTTCCTTTCTTTTTTCCTTCTAACTCTCATTCAAAGCTTGCCTAACACATGGTTCCAGGTATTACTTTTAATAGTTGATGACAGCAATTCACACGAAAGAGTGGATGAGTTTTAATGGAGGGCTTGTTTCTACTTTAAAAGAAATGTAAAATGGAAGGGAAGGGGTTGCTACGCATGTTTGAACTGGGCCTTCAAGGTTCCAAACGTACTCCAGGTCACAAGAGTTCCTAATTAAAAGTTCTTCTAATTTCCCCTCCAGAAGAAGAGAGAGCGCTTGCTATTCTTTTGCTTCACTCCCAAGAACTTCTGATTCCTCCAAAGAAACAGAGAGAGGGAAGAAAGAAAATGCAGGAGAGGAAGAGAGTATCTTTGTATTCCCCATCCTCACAATCCAATAAAGAGGGTGTGGCCACTTCCCACTGCAGCTTGGAGAGGCTAAGTACTTTGGCTAAAGTTCCACTACTAGTCACACAAAGAAACAGACACACACACACAGAAACACACCTTATGAATATATATATGCAAGGTACAAATTGTACAATTTCATGAAATATGCTCTTCATGAAGTAAATGCTGGTATGTACAAAAGGGAGTAAATATCTTACGTTAAGTTACCTTTGAAATTATCACGTAAGTTCACTTTGTTGTGGGGTGCCATTTTTTAAAATATTAACACCCAATTTGCCAATCTCGTCAGCTATCTATCTTACAATAAGGTTCCCCATTCATAAACGAGAATGAGGTCGCCGTCCCAATGAAAAAAGGTAAAAGCTTAAAGCACCTCATCCTCACTGAGGCTCAATCTCACCCTTCAACATATTAATTCCCAGAACTACATTTTCCTCCAGGTTCCACAAAAGCAGGGCTACTGAGTTCTTCAGGAGGGATCAAAAATGTGGCAAGCCACGCTTATGCCAACTGGCAGATACAGCTTTCAATCAGCCACCTGAATTATTTTGGGAGGCTGGAGGCATCCACGTTTCCGAATGCCATAGTGCCAAGTCAACAGAAAGATTAGAGGCAGTTTGAATCGAGCTCTCAGACGATGGGCTTCAGTTTTTCTTCAAAGCTGCTTATGAAAGAAGGACCGAGTGAAACTTTGATATTTACGTCAAGTCACGACTAAGGGGTAGGTTTGCAAAATCAATTGTGTAGCTTTTACACTCACTGCACATTTACCACATATGTCCTTTATTACACAGTGGAAAACCATTAAATGCACAGTAGTTTTGCCAAGTGGCAGTATGCATTTAACAGCTTTATTCGTTTAGCAGCTCCAACTCTCATTATATTTTGCCATGTGGTACATGGGATTTTATGCATTTAACAGTTTAAGAAGGCTCTATGGTGTTTTCTTTTCATGTATTTCATACTATGGTTGGACATCGTATCTTAGCAAACTGGGTTTCAATGATTTCATTGATGAGCAAAGAGTAAGAATGACCTGGAAAAATGACTACATTGAAATTAAAAAGGAAAAGGAGTATTTCAATTCTCTCCAAAATTCCTTGATATGCTACTCCTTTCTCTTTATCAACATCTGAAAAATAACTTAAGGTTACTGCAAAACTATAGCTAAAAAAAAGCTAATCCCAAAATAATATAATTAGTCTAAATATAATATTTAGCTATCTATCATTTTAAAAATGATAATTTAATTTTCATTGAAAACCTTCCTGCTTAATAGAAATACAATATTCAGTAACTCCCTTTCTTTTCAGCACACAACAGAAGATCTGTTAGGAGATGCTGGACCATTTTACCATTTACATATGTGGGATGAAAACATTTGTCATGCAAGGCCACAGAGGAAATCAAGCTCAGAATCAAAGGACTTTCAAAATTATGCTTCAGCTAACTTTTGTTTCCTCCACTGTGCACTGGATAATTATTCATCCTAGGGATAAATAACTAAGCACCTCAACCTAACCCCTTTTAGGATAGGGTAGTAGTTATCCCTTTAACCGAATTGAGCCGGATAGTGGATCCCATCAACTGTTGCTGCTTTCAGAAATAAAAAACCTAAGCATCTGCTTACCCTTTTCCCTGGAGCATTCCATTCCCCACAATCCCAGCACTGAGAAATTGTACTGGATAAGCTTCTGTGTTTTTCTGTTATAAATTTTAGCACTCATTCTGGGAACCACCCCCCCCCCACATGTTTTTTCTCCTGGAAAAAACAACTGTATTCTACACATAAAAGAAACACCTGACATGGCAAGGTGTCTCTGGGGCTGGAGAAAAGAGGTTATTATAACAAAGTCGGCAGTTCACCTGCTGGGAATACGAGAGGGGATGAGACAAGATTCCAACTGGGTCTCAGGAAGATGCTATTTTGTACATGCTAAGTTTTGCTCAAATATCAAAAAAAGAGAGAGAGAGAGAAAGAAAAAGGGATATATAGCAGTGCTTATAATTATGAGAGAAAGCAGTCAAGGCTGATGCTTTTTAGAAAAAAAAAAATTCTTTAAAAGAAAAAAAATCTGGGTTTTAACTTAGTCTCTATTTTGAACTTCAGTGGGAATAAAAGCAAACCGTAGAGCAAAAGGCAGAACATGACAGGTTCCCTAGGGATTATTATTGTTATTATTATTATAGGAACAGATGTATTTTTATTGGTGGGAGGAGGAGAATGGTCTAATTCCAGCCCTCGCTTTCGCTCTTTTAAAAAACCACTCACCTGACTTTTATTTGCAGCCACTTTGGCAAACAGGGCTTGAGACACCTTGGCCCTTTTCATCTCCTGTTGGATCTCGTCATAAATGGCAGCTGTGATGTTGACGTTGGCGCCGTCCACCTTAATGGGGAGGTCTGTTGTCGGTGTCGAGGTTTTGGCCTACCAAGAGACCATGAAAATAATAATTTAAAAAGTGCTGCATTCAGCCCAGCCATCTGTGCAGAAATTATCAAAGGATTTCAGTCAGCTGATGCCAAACTGCATTAGCTACAAAGGGACACTTCCTGTCCATTATTCTAATCAGGTTAATTGTGATTGGAAATAATTGCAGTGCATTCCTATAGGACAGGCAGAGTCCTGTCAACCCTGTTCTTTTCCTCACAGTATCCCAGACAGTTCCCAGGTAGCATGGCTACTCTGGGCACCAAACTATGAGAGATCACATAACTGCAAAACAAGCATATGCAGGACACATACGCTGTTACCTTTTTCTTTCTAAAAATGGCACACCTTGAAGGAAGAGCCAATTCTTCCAGAAAAAATGAGTAAATGGGTAGAGGTCTCTAAATAATAAATTATTACTCAATTTAATGCACTCCCCTGAGTCTCCCTCATTCTTTATTAAAGCTTTACATATGTCATTTGAGTATGTATGGTTTCCCATCATTATCATCATTATGCTACCCAGACAGTCACCTAATTTCACCTAGGAAATCAGTGGAAATGAAACAAAATTTCATTTCATAAAACTAGGCTTCAGAATGCCTTTGATGTGCCGTTTTCATTTCCTTAAACTCATATTGTGGTTTTATGTATTCTGCCGTGCTCGTTTTAATTGAATGATTTCCCATCAGCTTCAGAGACAAATGAAGGACAATATAGAAGGTGTCTGTGCTTCTTGGGGTTAAGATAAACCTAAAACATTTGCATCTCCATGATCCAAAAGACCGTCAGGAGCATTTACTCTGGTGTGTAACAGGAAGGGGCTGGGAGCCTTCTCAGAACCCCTGGCCACAGGACTGCAAGAAAAGTCACCCCTGGTTTTTGGTTCCTGAGCACACCTGGCTGATTTGAACTAAACTGCATATTTTTATGTCTTCACTTACCCTAGAATCCCAAACCAATCATTACTTTCCCTCTACGGATGCCCTGAGCTATTCCCCCGCTGAATAAGCAGCAAACAGATTTGGAGAAAGACACAGCGTGCAGTCTGGACACTGCGGGGTCGTGCTCCGTAGCATTTTGAAGCTGGCCTTAACGTCCCCAGGTTTCCATGAAGGCTTTCATTCCTAACAGTGCTCACCGACTTTTGCATTCTCCTCTCTCCCTGCCTCCGACTATTTTCTAATTACCACAAAGTAATAATAACTACGATGTATGCGGTACTTTTCATTTGCCGGCACTCCAGAAAGTGTTTTACTTTTGTTATTTCATTTAATTCTTTGAGGACCCCGGTAAGTTGGACTTTATTATTTTTATTTTACTGAGGAAGACAGCTGAAAAGGAAAGAGGATACTTAACTTGCTGGAAGGACGTGCAGCAGCAAGTGAAGAAACTGTGATCCGAACCCAAGTGTTTTTGGCTCCAGACCATAGGCTCAGGACACTGTGCTAGCCCACCTCCAAAATCTCCAGTTTAGGCTGGGTGATGTTTTTACAAACATCTTCCTGCCTTCTAGTTTGGGATCTTCCCATAATAATCCAATTTTCTTTTTTTTTTTTTTAAGAAATTCCTTTTTCTTCTCAAAATTTCTAGTTAATCCACAGTGCTTTTCCTGTTAAGTGCATATTTTAGCATATCAATCCTGCCTTTCTCAACTGAAATTTCTTCATTAGCCTCACTGATTATCTCCTCTTACTTGACTGGTCAAAACCCTCAGGGCTAAAACAAAACCCCTCAAGGCACTATAATATATGGTTAGGAGCTCATGCCTTGCAATCAAAATAACCAGAGCTCACCACTCAGTCAAGCAACCTTACACAAATTATTTAACCCATCAAATCCTCAGTTTTCTCATCTGTAAAATGGGACTAACAACACAAAATGGTGAAGACTGAATTCATGCAAAATGCTCACAGTACCTGAAACACAGCAAGTGCTCAATAAATGATCATTCTTATCTTTATATTGTTGTTTTACCGTTAATTACATCAAGAAATACTGGCCAACTCAAAGATTATGAGAAAGGACTCTGAAGGTTTAACATTTTAAATGTCTTCCATTTGTTTTAAACCAATAATAAAGTGTTGATGGCATCTGGGAAATATTCTCCATCAACCTACCTGCCTGGATGTTCTAGAATGCTGACTCCAACTAAAAGGCTTCATCACTGGATGCTCGTCTAACATTTGTTCTCCCAACGAAAGCTTTACTAAGCATTTTTACTACTGAGATATGTATGTAAAGAAGTTGGGAGTAAGTAGGTAATCAGAAAATGTTTTAAAAGACTTTAATAACTTCCTTTTCTCAATGTTTAACTAACAGAAAAAGAAGAAAGTTCCAGAGAATGTACAAATACCAGTTCCATGACTGTATTCTCAAAAATATTTTGAGAAAAAGATTTTTATATTTATTTTCAGAAATCTCAAAACTGAAATTAAGTGATCAATTTCCCTGTTATTCTTGTCCATAAAGAGCACTTCTACCTAGGAATTTTCTAGATGAGATTTTTCTGCTATTCAATAAAGCAAAATATTGACCCTGATTGTTTTCCCTGGTAAAATGGTCCGACTCTGAAACCTATCAGGTCTTTGAAAATCAGGTGTCTAAGAAATAATCTCACTAGAAAAATACTACAAAGAGGTAGAAAACGAACTACCCAGACTTTAGTTATTTTCTAACAAGTAGAAGTGAGTTGGTTAAATGGCCATGAAGCATGGCTGGACTCTCTATATGATTTATTGGGCTTCAAAAGTGGCAAAATTACTGGTGAATTTAGTAGAAGTAAATATTAGTGCAAATTAACAACTTGTCCAACTGAATAGCTCAATATGTATGCCCCAAGATTTTTAAAAAAATAAAAAGAAATTAGCTTGGTTACATTCATCCAAAGTAAACAGTCAAGACACTTATTTTTGGTTTAACAGTCACTAAAACCCAGAATTCACCAAAGACTAAAGTGTAAGTATCACAATTTGGCACTGCATGATAGAAAATGATCTTCAATTAAAAATCTATTGCAGAGCAGAAAAAAAATTATGATGTGTGAAAAAAATGGATATACTTGAAAAGCTCAAATATTTCTACTAGAATAAAATTCTGTTTCTATGTTAAATCAGTTCCCTGGAACTTACTAGAAAACACTCATAATACCAAAATCATAGTATCTACGCAAAAAAGCAAAACAAAACAAAAAACAAACAAAAAAACCAGACAAACCTTTGGTTTCAAACTACCCATTTTTTTCCGATTTGTACAAATGTGTACCTATTAAATATTTGTTTTGAGATATAACTTGCAGCCATCCCAGCAACAGTGAATGAGATGGCTTTATCATAAATCTATTGACTAGTAAAAGTTTGGGGGAAATAGAAAGCAGGCTACAAATGAATGGGCTCAGATGTGAACTGGAAAGACTGCTTGGCTGACTTGAGACCTTGACCCCTTTATAAAATTAGGATCTCTGAAGCGCACAGCATTACTAGATGTATGCATTTGCAAGAAGACCAGATCAGAAGGCTTTTAAAGTGTGGAAAAAGGAGGGAAGAAGAGCTGAATCACTGAGTTCTGCAGGGAGGATCAGCCTAGGAAGGAAAACCATTAAGGCGTACTTTCCACTGCTGAGTTCTAAGGCATCACTGAGTGATCTCCCAAATATTCAGATCCAGCCACTGCGTATCCATGCTTCCACCCCACACAGATTTTCCCCCCACTCTGTCTTTTTTCAGACTGCATAAAGAAGAGTCTGGACTACTCTACTTGTCCTCTGTCCCCAACCCTAACCAACACCCCCCAACATCCCCCCCACCCCGCCCAGCCCAGTATCCAAATAAATATATGTTTAAGGAAAAGCAGTGTTCTTGCTATGCAAACTGAGCTTCAACTCAGATCCCCTGGCCCCATCTTAGATAACTAAGCAGCTGTGTGTAAACATTCTGGAGCCTACACTTCCACCCACTCCTGTCCCTTGTGTGTGGAAGAATGGTACTTTTCTAAAAGGACAGGCATACCACAGGACACAGTAAAGGACAACCACTATGACATGACGTGGACCAACGTGATCAGTGAATCAAGAAATGCTCGAATTAAGTCTCTTAGTCTTTGAGAGAAACACAGTATCAGTGAAGGCAAAATGTTTCCAAGGCCGAGAGTGAAAAGTCAGTGGAGCAAATATCTCACCTGAGGGGTTCGGGAGGAGCTGGGGCTGCTAGAGGCTGATGAGACCATGCTCACATTGGGGTTCATGCTCCGCTCTCTCTCGTCCTGGTATATGCGATCCCGCTCCACTTCCGGCAGATTGAGGAAATTCTGCATGGCCCTCAAGTTTACTAAGAGAGACTGAGAGGCTGTCCGAGGGTCTTCTTCCTTACGCAAAATCTCAGACAGCAATCCCTGATTACATGGAAGACAAAAAAACAAGAAAACAGGCCAAGTCATATCTGCAGGTATGTGTGCGGTTTCCAGCACCTGCCCCCCTCCCCCTTTATTTGTTCGGTGTAACCAGCTGGCAGTGATGTCAAGAACCTCAGTCTAATTGCTGAGGGTTCTCCAGCAGGGAGATTTTGTGGGCATGTGCTTGCCTTCCAGGGCTGCGCCTTATTCTGGACTGTTCTATTCCGACACTTTATCATCACTGTAATAATCGTCAGCACACAGAGATGCCAGCTAGCAAGGTAGGCGCTCGGAAGGCTTGTGAAACTGCAGCTACCACCAGGTGCCTCCTACAAGTATTTCAGGAACTGTTAGAACTCTCTCTGCTTGAAACTGGGAACACTTGGCAGTCCTGCTCAGCTTTACAAATCTGCCAAGTTTGGTAAATTTAGTTCCGACATTTAAACAGCATGGGAGATTTACATCGACTTAAAAAAATAAAAAAAAGTTTGGCTGAATTTCTGTGTGACCGGCCACTGTTTTCAATATAGATGTTTCTCATGGCAAAAAAAAAAAAAAAAAAAGACACAAAGCAAATGGCCATAACTTGTGTTAACCCTCTGATAGCTTCCCAATCCACATATATAATTGGTATCTTTGTATATGAACCTGAGGGCATCCAAACCATTTTACCCCCCAGGAGGGGGAAGAGCTGATCCCACCATTAAAGCAATGGAAATACACTCACATCTGGTGAGGGAGCAGAGCACACATCAGAGAATGCCATGTAAAGGCTCAGATAATTTCCGAATATGTGACTCATCCATATAGAAAGCTTTAAAATAGGAAGCTAGTGTTTTCATGTGCTCTGATGGCAGGGAACTCACAAAGAAAAGGAAAATGTTGACGAGTCTAGAGAAAAGTAGTATGCACTCAAGAAAAGGGCTGGAACACAGAATTTGGGCAAAAGCTAAAACATGTCTATCCTGCACTCCTGTTAGATTATCAACCAGAGGCATCACTTTACACTTCCAACTCAGGGCAACTCTTCTCAGGGCAGCAGGAGACCAAAGTCTAGGATTATCCTCCAGGAAGAGCTAAAATGTTCACCTCTGTATCTTACAACACAGAGGGCAACTCCAAATCGTGAAAAGTAGATGCCAAAGACAGTTCCATTGAGGGGAATGTTAATGCAAAGAAACTATCAGGTTTGTAAAATATGGCTTAAATATAAAAAGGTGTTGTAGGCAAGAAGAATATACAACCTCTGGTTGGGCAGAAATCGTCAGGATAAGAGAGGCAATTTTTAAAAATAAGTTAATGCATTATAATGTAGTGAAGCAAATGTCACAAGAATGTGCATCACACAACTATCGGCACTCCAAGGAGGTAATCACCACTCAAAATATCATGTAAAACAATTTATAGGGAATCGACAAGTGGTATGCCACATGATAGGTCTGCAACATCAGTGTCATGTTGCTTTGATTAGAGAAGTCTTTGCAATTAAGAATAAAATATGCCATACAATGAAGCTAGAAGAAATGTTCATAAGCATGTTTCTCTGGGCACACATGCCCAAAGAAAGGAAAGGGTAGGACATATATGTGAAAATACTGTATCGGTAAAATGATTGTAAGAAAGTCCAGATTTCTTATCATGCTTTAAGAAGCAAGAGACATTTGTCTTCCAGAAAATGTTCTACAATCTAGGTATGGGTTCTTTTTTTGATATTAAACGTCATCTCTGCCTTAAGTTATCCTACTTTCCACTTGCATTAAGCAACTTGAAATATTAATAATGAATTTGTCCTAAAATAAAAAATCTCCAAATTAATATGTAGAAAGGCAAGAGGGAAGTGGATTTAAAGTCAATATCAATAAGACACTAAGACTGATGTTTTCTGAGCTTTCTTTAATAATGAACTCTGCACATACAGGATGAGTTGGTCCCTTCCTCATCCTTCTCTCCCTTTCTCTCTCTAGCATAAGCAACTTTAGCATTTTAATAAATCTCAGACAACCAAATTTAGAGGAATTTTAGGGTCTGCCTGGATATATTCTTTATGCTTGTTTGACAATTATACTTACGGTATCTCAAAGGCAAAATTTGTAAAAGTATTCTTCTTCTGTGAAATTATTTTTGCAAATGGCATATATTATAGTGAAGATCTTAACATACAAAATGGTGAAATAACAAAAACTATTGTTCTAATGGACCAGGTTCAAAATAGCAAGTTTGTTCATTCCTAATCAATAAAAAAATTATTCTGAGGTCTTTTAGTTGTTTCTTGTTTGGCTTGGTTGACTTTATTTTTCCCTCACACAGAAATCGTGGAGTTCCTTCCCCTAATTTTTTTTACATGTTGGACAACCTTATAGGGAAATGAATCCATCTCTAAGAAAAATCAAGACAAAGCATCCTTGTAAATGATTTTGCTCAACAGCATCATTTCTGAAGTGAATGAGACGCCATGTTTGTATTTGGAGGGACTGGTGGAATATACTATTGCCTCTGTTTCATTTGCCTTATTGAAGATAAAGTCTCAAACCAACAAGGCGGCCAGTGCTCCCTCCATATATTGCCCCAGAGAATGAGAACACTGTTCTAAATTATTTACTTAAAGTCTCATCTGTGTAGCCCTGGTCCCAAAGCAGATTCTTTTTACCTCAGACATTTTCAATAACAAGTGGCTAACTGGTGAGCACAAAAAGAGTTTTAGTTGTTTTGTTGAGTCTTTTTCATTTTGGTTATTTATATGCTCTTCACTCTTTCAACTGGAATTTTTAAAAATATAGTCCAAGTTCTGCGGGCTCATGAATGTAGAATGAGTCCATTTAGATAGCTGAAAATCGTCATAGGGGAAAAAAATCAGAAGAAAATCTATGGCATAATTTACACCGCAAACCACCTTATCTAATTATCAAGATAAGTAAATGTTTATCATATTGAAACTGTCTTGAAAAGGACATGAATTAATCATTTATCTCACATAAATATTTCTAAAGCCCTTGCCACTATGTTGTCTGGCATTTTAATTATCAACCGGCTGGGCAGGAGGTGTCACTTGAACATTCCCATTACGCAGCCCGAGATACAAAGAATGTGGCACAGCACCTGGGCACTGAAAAAAAAGGACGTACTTTTATGAATAGAAAGGTTATGAATATTGAGAATGTGAAAATTGAGGGAAATTAATAAATTAACCAGGATATTGCTTATTAAACTTTCATATCAGTAATCATATTAAAACATATTGCAAGTTTTGAGTAAAGTGGTCATTAAGAATTTTCCTCATTGTAGGCAACAGAGCCTTCTCAAGGGAAAGATTATAACAATTCCCAGCATGGTGTTAGCTGAGATTATGTAAGACCAGGAAACATGTTGACTGAAAAGGAGTAGAGTGAACATCTGCACAGGGAAGAAAGACATCCTGCACAATAGCTCTTGGGTTACAAGCCACTGGAAAAAAGAAGGGAGTCAGGCAAAAAGAACTTTAAATTGGCCTTCTCCTTAGCCTTTTAGTGGAGGATTTTGTAAGCTTTATATTATTTCCAGTACCCACAAAGAATATATGACGTTGGCAGAAAATTCAATAAAAAGAAAACAATTGAAAGCACAAGAGATAATATAATGCCATCCAGCTTGGTGGCTAATATAGGCTATCTAGGCTATCTCCACTCCACAAACAAAACAAAGAATTAGGGTGAATTTTTAAAATGGAAAATTGATGTACTTATTATTTCTAGTTTGTTTTTTTTTTTTTAAGAGATAGAGAGGGGGGCGCCTGGGTGGCTCAGTGGGTTAAAGCCTCTGCCTTCGACTCAGGTCATGATCTCAGGGTCCTGGGATCGGGCCCCGCATCGGGCTCTCTGCTCAGCGGGGAGCCTGCTTCTCCTCTCTCTGCCTGCCTCTCTACCTGCTTGTGATCTCTCTCTGTGTGTCAAATAAGTAAATAAAATCCTTAAAAAAAAAAAAAAAGAGATAGAGAGGGAGATAGAGGCAGAGGGAGAAGCAGGCTCCCCATAGACCAGGGAGTCAATGTAGGACTCGATCCCAGGACTCTGGGATCATGACTTGAGCTGAAGGAAGACGCTTAACTGACTGAGCCACCCAGGCGCCCTCTAGTATTTTAAATAATATTTATTTGCAACAAACTAAACGACCTCATAGTTTCTGAATCTGCAATTTCTGTTGATGAGCTTTCTTGTTTATGTTATTAAGATTTCCATATTTCTTCAACATTTTATATAGTTTGCCCCAGATTATTAGTGTGTAAAATACATGCTGATATTCAGAAATGCTTGGGAAACACTACCATGACTGGCTCTATAAATTTAGTTCTAAGTTTCTGCACTAGCCCTTGAGGACTTGTCTGAGACAGGCGAGAAACTGCTCATGATGGGCCCTTGATCCTTTAATGGAGCAAGAAGAGAACCAGAACCTGGATGGGTTCTAGGAACACTGAGCCTGAGCCCCTCAGACCTTCCCAGGACTGGCAGGAACAGTTGAGGTCATTACTGCCCAGATTTTAACAGACACTCATTCTTCACCTCTCCCAGACTTCTGGTAATTTTATAAGCTCTATCTCCCAATGATTATCTAGGGAACCCCCAAACTCAATGTACCTGTTACCAAAAAATGACAGACCAGTCTATTAATTCATTTCTTATTTATGACTTGGTATGAACCTCAGAAAGGGATAAGAATATTAGGAAGACACAGATTCCGCTGCCAAGGAATTCGCTATATGATGGTTTATAGAAACACAATGTAGAAGATGACAAGTGTCATAAATTCCAGATAGAATGAGTGTCATCTCCGTTCACAAGAGGGTAGGAGCATTGCCAACTGCAGGACTCAAGGAAGACATTTTGGAAGAAGTGGGACTTAACTTGGCTGGGATTTGAAATACACATAGTACTTGGATATAGAGATGATGAGACTAGGCAAAGGGGGACAGGCAAGGGAGGGATGGGCCTGTATTAAAACACTGTTAGAAAAAGAAAGAGCATGACTGATCCAGGATGCCAAGAAAAGTTTCTGTTTCTTTAAAAGCTTAAAAAAAAGTACAAAAAGCTGATAGAGGAGTAGAAGACATTTTGAAGTGAAAATACTAGAGTCCACATTAATATAATTCCGAACTACTGGAGTATACACAAAATAACCAGCAAACATTACCCCCAAAATGAAGTGATATTAGATAATCTGTTCAGCCTTTTTGTCACCTGCAACAAATTAGGCTTTCAATATGCAAAACATCTTCCTTCCAGAAAAACAAATGATCATGATCCCATTTAATTGTAATTTAATGAGGCATAATTTATTTTTTAAAGTGATATACACCAGGTGTGTACTGAGGAAACTGGCCCAGCAAACCCCAGAGCTCCCCCTTGGAAAAAGCCTCAAGCTAGCTGGAGACTGTTTTCATTTCTGTAAATTACATTTCTGTTTGTGGCAGTTAAAGTGGGAGGTATAAAGGGTAACTTGCAATGTTCACATATTTATTGAAACATATACCTTTGAAGTAACTCAACCAAAAAACACTCATTTATCATATAAGCAAACAGTTTGAAAGTGTTGAGTTCCAATCTGAACAAAGATAGATTTTAGAGAACATAAACCCCATCCCCTAATAATATATTTTAATTATTTATAGTTGGATGTATTAACAAAGTATATAAGCTATTTAATGATGACATTCAGAAATCAGCTTACAACTTTCAAGGATGTATGAGGTGAAACATATGTATTACGTGGTAATGAGTCGGAAAATATAATTAGTTCATATTTATATACTGCTTTAAACAAATGATGTCATAACCAACCAGCAGGTTCAAAGACACATATACCACCCCCTCCCGATTTTACAGATTAAAAATATAGAGAGTGGAAGGTGGAAGGGGCCTTGTCACTCATATCAGTCAACCTTTCATATTGCCCTGAGCATGATCTATCATGTACTTCCCTTGAATCACAAAAAAAAAATCCCTACTATCCTCCAAAGATACTCTTCCCGTCTTACTCTTCATGTCTTCACTCTTCATGTCTGCATGCTTATTTGTTAGCCTTACTTTTCACACAGTTCTGAAATGTCTGGTTCCAGCTGATGTGAGAGCCAAAAACTGGTATTCTTTTGTGAAAATCAGGTAATGCCAAATTCCTAGCCTAATCATACAAAGTAAGCTCTTATACCTTAGTGGTTAATGCACAGTTATTGAAGCTGTGAAATCAGCTGCATGACTGTAGAAAAGTTTGATATCTTACCATCTGAAAGCTGACCTAACAATATTGGTCCTTTCCTAATCTCTGATCTCATTTCCTTCTAGAAGCTCCTGAGAGGCATTTCCACTGCTCTGCTCACGAATATAAACAGGTTTCCCTGGGTTCCATATTCATAATCTACAACCCCACTATGAACCTGAATGCTAAAATTCATTTGTGTAATGCTAAAAATACTCACGCCCCTCTTCACCCCCCAGAGTACTGCTTAGCCATGAAGCCAGAGTACTTAGGCTGATTTGAATAAAAGGTATACGGGGCACAACAATGACAATTTGATTTTTATTATTAAAAATGATGTGTTAAATCCTCAAAGAAAATGTCGTTATTGCATTAGTTTAATAAAACCTCTCTTTATTACAATATCTCTTTATTAGGAAAGACAGCCTATGCATGTAACAGTTTTGTAGGATGGGGGTGGATAGAATTGAGCATCTAAAGGGAATTAATGTACTCGGCAAATATAAATGCTATATACAAAAGTAACATTTGCAGACAAATGTTGTTGCTGTAGAAATGTATACTGTAATGCACTAAAATGTGTGTGTGTGTGTGTGTGTGTGTGTGTATATACATATATATATATGTATATATACTGGAGTTGGCAATAGTTTCTCCCTCCTTTGAACTGAGATGGCACTAGTTCTATCTCCTATTTATGGTACTTAACCATCTTTTACATTGTGCTACTATAAAACCTCTTCTCCCCATCATAGAGCAAATTCCTTGGGAGCAGAATCTCTATACTTTGTGCTTAGTGGTTAGTTAGGAACATACAGGAACCTAGGGCTCTAAGAATGCACCAAATGCATTTTTTTTTTTTTTCATTTTTCTAAACAGCCAGCAACAGGCCCTGATGGACCACATATTACACTCAAGATCTTTTCATTCCACCTACTATAAACACGAAAATAATGGAAACTGAAATTTTGGGCCATGCAGACTCCACTTTAGAACAAATATCTCATGTACCCTAAATCTGCAATTTATTAATGAAACGCTTCCCTCAAAGACAGCTTGCTTCCTGATGTACATAATAAAACTCCACTTGTGCCCCCTGACACATCAGAATGCAGTAAAACATGCAACACAAAGTAAATGGGAACAGCAAAAGCATTCGTGAAACCAAAACTGTCTGGCTCTCTGAACTGCAACCCCCTTGTCCAGGCCACTCTTGAGCACATACAAAGGAAGAATTTAGCCAAAAACAGACTTCTGGCAACTCTCTTTTTTTTTACCTACTTACTCAATGCAAAGATAGATGCAATGAGATAAACAGTTTTTTCCCTCCTTATTCCTTCCCTTCTCATCTTTAGAAAGTCTTAGGTACCAGAATGAGGGGAGCTCTGCACAATCTAAATCAAAATTTTTTAAACACATTAGTACCCAAAAAGCAAAAGCAAATAGAGAACTGAACAGGTTCCCTTTGGAAACATTTACCAGTGGTGTTCTCAGCTCTGGGCACATACGTGGTTTCTACTAACACCTCAAGTACCTGGCACATGACTATTGCATTCACAAAGTTCTGGGCCCTAGTTATTTCTAGTTTCTATGTGTATTGTGTGAAACAACTGTTGGCAAACTGCCCAAAAAATTTACTAGCTTTGGCTACTTTGTCAAAACATTGGCAAAAATAGTACTTTCAAAAACAAAACAAAACAAACCAAAAACATACATTTAGTGAATATTTATAACTCAAATGTATCAAATGCATTCAGATATAAAAAGTAAAGCAGTCTGTTCACATATGAGTTGACTTTGTCCTTAAAACAGTTAAATAACATTTTTTTTCCCTAATGAAATATTTCTGCATTAACTTCAATCACCACCAAGGTTAAAAACATCTTTTCTCATACAGTATATGCAATACATCACAGTACGTATTATACCACAATGGGATTACTGGTTTGTAAGCTTGTTTACCCCTTTGTACATCCTTGAAGAAGGGATTGTGTCTTTCATCTTCTGCTCTATGATAACAGAAATAATTGAGACTAAAGTGGTTGTGAATGTGAGTTCTGAGGTCAAAACTGCTGGGCTCAAAACTGGGCTTCAACTGGATAAGGATTAATTAATCTCCCTATTGCACAGTTTCCTCACCTATAAAACTGATATAGAAATTGTACTTCCCACATAGGATTCCCTAGAGCTTGCAACTTGCAACTGTACCTGATAGACGTGTTTGATAAATGTTAGCCCCCATTATAATGCCCACCATAGTCTCTGAATGCTTAACAAATATTTGTTAAATGAATGAATTAATACACAACTAATATCAAAATACAATTCTTATTTTGAATTTGCAACTTCAAATTTTCAAGGCCCTCCACTTACATTTCACTGAACACCTTCCCATACAGAAGGCCGAAAATGTAAAGAATACATTTTAGGAAGCAGAATAATTAAAATTATTTGAGATTGAGGATAATGTAAAGAAAAATTTAATTAATTATATAAAGTGGAATGACCACATAGATATCCAGTATATCCCTAAACCAATATATTCATTTTACACTTCAGAAAAGTAAAACAACTTTTCTTCTTTAAGTAACTCTGTAGTCATTTAAAGAAAAGCCTTCATTTGCATCATTGTTTAAATATGGGTCATAATTATCAGTGGATGATAGCATTATTTCAGTACATTCGTAACTATTTTTTATAATGAAATGCAATTAAATAGATTGGAAATTACCAGAGTACTTCACATATGATACAAGTATTATTTGATGAAGGCTTTTTTTTTTCCTTCATGAAGGCTTTGCTTTAGAAGCGTATAGATAGATAAAAATACAGGTGGAAATGAGATGGAGCTCAAGACAGACACACATACATATGAGCACATGTGTGAGTGTGTGTACCAGCTCGTGATGTAAAAAGTACTTCTCACTGGGTATTGTAGTCAGAGACATTTGAAAGTAAATGCTGTAGTCTATGATAGTAATTTTAGGTACAAATCTTGTAGACAGAATGTAAACAATCTTGTAATCTCCAACTGACTTCAAATTGATTCAGTTATATTTTTCTCACAGCATTTCTGGCCTTTAAACTTAATTTGCTTCATTTGAACAAACATGCACTTAACCCCAGGCCAAATGGTCAGTCATCATTTCAATCAATGATCATGAAAGGAACACTCCTTGTGTGTTTTTTTATTACTTTAAATAAACAATGGTGACAACGTATATAAATAATGGGATCTAAAACTAGTGGTCCTTGTATTTCTTCTATAAAAATTCTACTTTAATTGTAAACTTCACTCAGGATCAGAGGAGACTGGTTAAATACTAAAATAGGCCTTTACACTGAAAATACAGATCTATACTGAGATACACACACTGGAGGTCAAAGAAAGTCCTTATTGAAGAGAGAGACTCCATATCTGTGTGAAATGAGTTGATCACTCCTTGTTAGAAAATACTGACAAAAACTTCTAAAACCATCCCCAGAAGGCAGCCTTTTTTTAAGCTAAAACGGAGAAACTGGAGTTTTCTATAATTAGTTCAGTAACTAATTTTTAAGAACTTTGCACACTGGTCAGAGATAGGAATAGACAGAACAGCGTACTATCGTCTTCGTTTCCTCTGATTGTTTGGTGCCAGTTTCGTGAAGGGGAGAGTGTCTTTATATTTTCTTTTATAAAAAACTCTCTATTCCAAGTAGATTTAGGAACGAGGAGAGAGTTATAGAAGTTTGACGGCTACTGAGTCAACCTTCCCTCTACCCAGAACACAAAGCCAGTATCTCCCCCATCCTTCTTTGGGGGAATTGCCCAACAGGTGCTAATTAATGATAGTTCTTACATGTACAAGATGAACTAAAGTGAGACCACTAGCTAGAGGCCATCCTCAAGCCGTCTTATAACTCTGAGACACTGCTATCCTGAGAGATATTAATATTATTACAATCTTTAAATCTATGAATTCAAGCCAGTGGTTCTGAAATGAAAGACTGCCTATTTTATGAAGCAAGCAGGGCCATCTTTTCCTACTTTATTAATTTAATGTTGAAATCAAAAGAAGGTGTATTATTTGCTTCAAAACCCAATAACATGTTGCTGCCTGATCTGCAACATTTCATATTTAAAGGCCATCTTTCAGGGGCTGGACTTCCTTTTTCTCACAGGTTTCCTTGTCATTTTATAACCAGCTCACTGGACCATGGAGTCAAGACCTCGGGGTTTATATCGTGTTCTATTCTTGTATGACTGGCTGGGCGCCCATATCTCTATTGCATAGTAAGAAATAACGATGGCTGGGATGAGAGGTTGGCCGAGAAATAATTCTGAATATCTTGGAGGTCAAGTTTTCTACAAACATAAACTGTATGTGTAATTAAATCAAGTCTATCTTTGGCCAACAATACGTATAACTCAAACACAAGACTTTCTTCTCCCTCCCCCAAATTGACTGGTAATGCACTTAAGTTCAGATTTCCAAATATTTTGGTTGCCAAAATGTTCACACTATTGCTACATATCTCTTCCTAACTGTATCACTTCAAAATATAGTGTATAGCAAGTCCTTAGACATTTTTGACCTTAATAATAGAGGCATGCATATACTATAAACATGGTGCCGATAAAGCTTAAAAGCAAAACCCATGTCATTTCACACAGACATGTACATTTCTAGCCACTGACCTCACTGCCAACTTTCCTGATACATCATTCGATCTAATTTTCCAATCTGTTGAAAACATTCTCCAGTTGCTGAGTCACTTTATAAAATTGTATTTATGACCCTGGCCTTAAGTTTCTTCAAATGATGTGGCTTTGATGAGTAAACAGCAGATTCTTTATAAAGTCTCATTAAAAAATAAAAAATAGTCAAATAAGGACAGGTCAACCAAATGATTTCCCAAAGGATTTTTAAAATCCTTTTCTCTGTGAGATAAGACCACGATGAACATTTTCTCAAGCAAGGTGTCTGACAAAAGCTTGCAAATTGTGTAACTCGGTGACTTTTGCATCAAACTGAAGAAGGAGCAAGATACCAAATTAGAGGCCTACTGTTACAGAATAGCGCATTTTGTGAATCACATCTGTGCTTCTACTGAAAACATGTTTCTAAGAATTGGCTCAGGAGAACTACCTGAAACAGAAAATGGACCTGAACTTTCTGAGTTATGATGTAATCTCTAGAGGAAAAAGAAAAATAATTCTATTATATGAATAATGAATGTGGCAAAAGCCTCATTTTCAAACCGTAGAAAGTCCTTACTCCTGATTCCTTGTGTAAGGGGACTTCCTGACCTCTACTCTCAAGGAAGGGGATAGTGATGCAGAGAGGGGATGTGGGTCACACCTAATTTCCCTTTTCTGGATTCTAACGCTCCCATTCACATGGGGCAGGGCATCCGTTCCAATGGATTTAGCCTCGTTTGGATCAAAGCTTCCTCTACTTCATTTAACAGAGTTACTCAGATGGAAGGTCTCAGAGGAGAAACAATGTTAGTAAATGGGGGATTTCTGAACATATGAATATGTAGGTCACTGGATTTTTAAATAAATTAGAGAATAGTTCATCTATTAAGGAAGATTTAGTCTACATATTTTATGAAACCATCCTTCTTATAGATCAGTGGGCATCCCACAACCACTCCTTGCTAATAGTAAGTCTTTTAAAATACTGTCATAAACCTTTTCATGGTGTCACAAGCCTCTGATTAATTTTTTTTTAAGTCCACAAAGTGACACGGGGCAAAAGAACACTCAAGGTTAGGATTCATAATCAAACCGTCAAAAAGCACAAATATAAACACAGTAAATAGGCAAGCAACTTATTTGATGTCCATAGGCCTAGTAAGTGAAAGTATGCCAACACTAAATAAATTCAGGAAATAAGCAAGAGAAAATGAATTGCAAAAGAAAGGAAGGTAGAAATCTTTAAAAAAAGAAAAAAGAAAAAAGGAAGGAGAGGAGGGAGGAAGGGAAGAAAGAAAAGGGAAAAAGGAAAAGAAAAAAGAAACTAGACAGAGCACTGGTCCTATTATTTCTTGAAATTATTAGTCCTACAAACACCATTTGCATCACTGACAGAGCACGGCAGATAGGGTGGGCAAGGGAGCAAACCTACTCTGAAATCCACATGTATTACATAATTCACCATTCAGACTCAGTAAGGGTGGTTTTCATTTAAGTTAAGTTTGGAAGATCTCATAGGGCTTCAAATCCAGTGTCTGTTTCAGTCTCATTCCCTCTTTTTCTCTCCCTCACATTCGCTATCCATAAGTAAATCTAGACAATATCAGTATCAGTCCATTGAATTCAGTTTAAAATAATAATAGTGATAATATTTTCAAGAGAAAGTAGTACGGTAAAAACATCTATACTGTTCCCATAGTGATGGCTTACTTTAGATTTGGAAGGTAGGAGGCACAATACTGAAGATCAGTTTCATTCAACCTCCTACCCCATGATATACCCAAAAACCAATTTAGACTAGCAGTGGCACTTATCTGTAATCTGGGATAAAAAGCACATCCTGAGATAGATTCCTGTACAAGTGATTTGTTAAGGAAGGGTTTCTGAGGGAAACGTGAGGGAGTGGGAGAAGGAGGGCAGGAAAGGGAGGAAGCCCAAGCAGTCCCCGCCGCGTCCGCAGAGAGCTCTGGAATAGAAGCTACACTTCAGAGCTGTCCCTACTACTGGAGGCAGGGGAGCTGGACTTTTCATCCTCCTGCACCTATCAGACATTGGTTAAGTATTTCCAGCTCTCCGCCAGTGTGAGGAAAGCAAAATCCGGTAGCCTGAGGAAAGTCCTTTGAATGAAAAGCTGACTAGCAGTCGCTAGCTTCTAGAAGTAAAAGTAGGGGGACAGAGGGCGGGGGAGAATTAGAACACCAAAAATAGTGCAGGCATGTTATCCGCCTCAGCCTCCTCAGGTGTACTGACCATACCACCTCACTTTGTGACCAAAGGTAACAGAAA
The DNA here is from genome assembly GCA_028534135.1 of Potos flavus. Taxonomy (NCBI): domain Eukaryota; kingdom Metazoa; phylum Chordata; class Mammalia; order Carnivora; family Procyonidae; genus Potos; species Potos flavus. The sequence goes on from CM052883.1 coordinate 141,114,505, forward strand.
CACTTAGAAACATATCACAGGACTGCCTGAAAATTGATGACCAGGTCAGAAAACATCTTATGTCTCATTTGTCATAAAATCCTCAGAGACCCCAAAAATGGGGTTAACCTCTTCCTCCAAAAGACTAATAAAGAGGAAAGTGATGATGCTCAGAATATATTTTACGTAAGGTCATAATGACGAGAACAGGCTTCTAGCATCCTGACGGCACAGGCAGGCTACGAAGCTCTGCTATTCCCTGGACCTACAACTACCTTGATCTCGAGCCCATGCTGAAGATTTGATATCCTAGCCCTGCAGGATCTCAAGACACACTGAGTAACATAAAAATGTATTAAAAGCAAGCTCTTGGAAATATAGCTCTATTCCCTCAATTGTCTTATTTTATATCACCAGATGATACACTCACGGGGGCAATGGATCAGATATACAAAGTCAGTAATAGTTTCTCTTTGGAAAAGTGGCATTTACAAATGCCATTTATTATGAATTTGAGTTCTTCATCGGGAAGTTTTAAACATGACAAACTAGGCTGATACTTTATTTTTTTAGTTTTAGCTTCATTTATGAATGTTATACATGTGATTTTGTTCTATACATATACACACTCTCTCTCGGTCTCTCTAATTACTAGTTGTTATTGGTCCAATCATCAAGCACAAAACCAGCAATGCAAACTATAGGGTGATAAATCAAGTTGCTTTTTATTGAATTTGATGATAAATGGATAATAGAGATCATGAACTATTTCTAGAAAATATTCAGTTGGGGTACCCTGGGTGACTCAGTCGGTTAAGCATCTGCCTTCAGCTCAGGTCATGATCTCAGGGTCCTAGAATCAAGCCCCTCATCGGGCTTCCCGTTCAGCAGGGAGTCTGCTTCTCCCTCTGCCTCTGCTCCTCCCCTCCTGCTCATGCATGTATGCGCATGCTCTCTCTCTGTCTCAAATAAATAAATAAAATCTTAAAAAAAAATATTCAGTGGACTAAAGATATATTACATATCAGAAAAGCAACTAAGTCAAAGACTGCTATTGGCCTTGGGTTTCCATCTAAAAGAAGAGGTTCTAATCCTGTTTGCTTTGAGGAAAAAAATGCTGATTCTTTTCTAACCAAAGATTAACTATTCATTGATGTTATTATCTATAAAGTGAATTTGTATTTATTATAGCTAGCAAGTCATTATATCACCCATAAATGTCTGATTCCACTCAAAAAAGCCTAACGTTTGGAAAATCCATGGTTGGTTTCATGGGGCATAGTACACCATATTTTCCACTTAATGATTCTGCTGGTGAAACCCAGCTGTCCAACCTTGCTGTTAGTGACTACAGTAATACGCAGCAAAAACAATCTGCCTGCTGACCTCCGGCTTAAGTTCAAACTATGTCATTCTGTCAATACCATCTACCTTGATTAGGTTGGGCTTTATACACAACAGGTTATGATCCCAGAGGGATGAAAAGCTTTCCCAAATTAAAAGCAGAATTTTAAAAGGAAATACTCATACATTCCTATGCAGTTTCCATTTGATATCCTCAAGGCTGGCCCATGAACTCAAACTCATGTTGATTGAAAGTGAATGTTCCTTTCTGGGTGTAGCCATCTTACAAATTTAATGGCAGGAGGAAAATAATAAAATGTGTTCCATGCTTCAATTAGACCTTTTATAACTTGGCACTTGAACGATGGCAATGCCAAAGAAAAATCATTAATCCATAAAAATAGACAAAAAGGATTGTGCAGGAGAAGACAGACCTCCAAGATCCTAGGGCCTTGGCCAAGCATTCCCTCACACCAGCGTGGTCTGTCTTTTGTCTAGTCTCTTTGTGAGTCCTCTCTAAGGCTTCATGCTATGTGGATAAAATGTATACTGTATCTGATTCTAAATCCAACCATGCTTTCAATTTTATCCTTAGCCAAAGGAACTGTATATAAGCCAGGCAATAAAATGTTGGCTAGCTATGAAATGCCCATTCATGCACATGAATGATAGATGAAAGAATACACACACACGCATGCACACACACACTGCAAAATAAAGACTAAAAGATGCACCCTTCTACTTTCTATTTAGCAATAACATGCAACAGACTTGCTCAAAAGGACCAGAGATTTTCATAACTCTAGTTCAGATAACTGTGGACACACACAAATGCTGCTTGAGTACTTTGAGGCAAAAAAAATCATAGGGTGATATCTGGAACATATGCAGACCTCTGTGAACCTCCAAACGCATTTTTAAATGTCAACTGAGTCTGTCAATAGAATGTATAAATTAGCTAAGAGTCAAGGGAGCAAGAGATTTCCCCCTCTTGGTCTTCTGCCATACCTAATCTGTCAGCACCAAACCTCAAACAGCCCCACGGTGCTTCTTCCCTTCTCCCAGTCCCCTGGTTCCAACATTCCTGGAGACTGTTACCAAACCACAGTGCTTGGTTCCATCACTAGTTCATGCCTGTTAACTTAAGCTGAGGTACCAAACTACTTCATAATTCCTTCGATCTCAGATTGAAGCCCTATCACATTCAAACTGTCAACACACTTCTGGCCTCCTTTTCAACACCAAATTCTGGAAAGAGTAATTTGCAGCCCCTGCTTCTGTATCCTCAACAGTTTGTCACTCTTTAACTCCTAAGTTCTGGCTCTGGCCTTCTCCACTCTTAATGAAATTATACTCTAAGTTTGCCAAAGGTGTCTCCCAACGAATCACCAAATTTCATGGCATGGTTCAAGCTTCTTGCTCCCAGATGTCTTAGCTTTGCACACAAGGACAAGTCTCCTGGAAACTCTGCTCATGCTCCCTGTACTCTCACTACTACCTCCTTATCCTTCCGTCCCCACCTGCTCCCACCTCTACTGGCATTTCTTCTGTCTCTTTTCCTGGAGAGAGGAGTGGTGATGGTTTTTCCTCCTCCTTCTCCCAACTCTTTAAATCCCAGGCTCTGTCAATAAATTTCTAATCTCTTTCTCTAGCCCTGAGAACTCTTTTTAGCACCAAACTCATATTTTCAATGACTTCTGCATACCTTCATTTAAGAAATCTGCCAGCACTTCAGGGTCAAAATAGCCTAATCCAAAATAATCACTCTAAACTTATTCCAACCATCTCTTTCAATGTTCTCACTACTTTAAGTAATTACAGATTTATTCTCAGTCATGAGGCTCAAACCTTGGGATTATGGTGGTTACACTTTCTGTCAACTTTACTTCCACAGTGCTTCCTGACCCTGTCCTCTATTCCACCACCACCAGCCTAGTTCAAAACTTCCACACATTTCAGCTGGATACTTATGGCTGCTTTCTAAATGGTGTCCCTACCCTCTTGCTATCATGAGGGGGAAAAAGATCTTCCCAAGATCCAATTCTGATTATTGGATCACAGCATATTCCTACATAAGACCTTCAGTGGTTTCCAGTGCCCATTAAAGTTCAAAGTTCCTAGCATGGCCATAAGACCTTTTCTGATCTGTTTCCACCTTTTAAGTTTTATTATCTAGCTTTGCTATCACCTACCAACTATTCCCAAACTTGCCCGACTCCGCACTTTTCTCATTAATTCCTTTAGCCTAAAATACCCTTCTTCTCTATCTTTTCCTGTTAAATTCCATTTATCCTTCAAGGTCTAACTTACCAGCAAATTAATACTCAAGTCAGATGTTTACATATGTGTTGGCCCATGATCTTTTTCATCTTTGCATCTGCACAGAGCTTAGCTTCCTGCCTTGCAATGAGGAGGATGGACAAACTTAAACCTACTGTCCTCTTAAAAACACTATATTCATCTTACTATAAGTATTCCTTACCCCCAGCTCCTCATGGAGCTACAACCCACTACAACCATAGTTATTCTCCTACACTATTCACATTACTTCTCATTTTACTTTCTTCTTCTTCTTTTTTTTTTTTTTAAAGATTTTATTTATTTGACAGAGCAAGACACAGAGAGGGAACACAAGCAGGGGGAGTGGGATAGGGAGAAGCAGGCTTCCCGCTGAGCACAGAGCCCAATGTGGGGCTCGATCCCAGGACCCTGGGATCATGACCTGAGCCGAAGGCAGATGCTTAACAACTGAGCCACCCAGGAGCCCTCATTTTACTTTCATTATCTGAATACTTTTTTTTAAATTACCAGGTCATTAGCTCCTTGAGATTAGCATTTTGATTTTTTTGTTATTCATATAAGGACTAAATTAGTGGCTTTCAAAGTATGGCTCCCAGACCAGCGGCCTCAGAATCATCTGGGACCTGGATACAAATGCACATTTCTACGTACCACCCCGGATTATGAAATCAGAAACTCTGAGATGAGGGCCTCAATAAAACAAGATATACATAAATAAACTGTTTATCTTTTAGTCATTTAGTGTTATATTGACATGTAATTCCCCCAAAACATTAAAAAATATGAGTAAACTATCCATTACCATTTTATCAATATCTTAACTCTAACTTGTATATTTTGAAAGATTTTTAAAAAAATTACAGAAGTTATAACATCAATGATCCTCTTTTTATGAAGTTCAAAAACAAGGCAAATAATAGATTGTATATGCATAAATAGTTTTAGAACTAGTTTTTAAAAAACAAGTGAATGATAACCACGAAATTCAAGATCAGGGTTGTACCTGGGGAAAAGCTGATGGAGAAGATAAAGGAAGAGAGGACCACACAGGCACAAGTCACTGGTAACACTGGGTCCTGAGTTGGGTGGTAGGTTCACAGATGTTCATTACCTTACTGAAATTAGTTAATTATGGTCATATAGGGATCAATGATGACAGTGTTTCCCAAACTAAACATTATTTGTTAATCCTGAGTGCTCTGAGATCCCGATAAAATTTTTTTAAATAAAAAAGTTGTCACAATTCTGTCCTTAGTATTGTTCTTAACCACCAATTACCATGTTCAATGCTAATCATACCTGTGTGCGGTTGAATGCCACTCTTGCAAAGACAGCTTGGGACACACTGGCCCTCTTCAGCTCATCTCTGACTTGCTGGTAGATATCTGGAGAGACTTCTACGGAAGAGTTGGTTGGCTCTGGCTTAACTGCTCTGGGAATGGGTGGATGGTTCAGGAACTGCTGGTTGATGGCTTGAGGATGCTGGTGAGCCAGGAGGCGGCTAACAGCAATCTGTTGGTTTATCAGATGGGCCATGGCTATTTGTTGCCTAACAAGTTGTGGACTGAGCTGGGGAGAAAGAAGACCAGGGCTCATGATGGGCTGTAATGCGGGCACTTGGTTTCGGATCGGAGTACTGTGGTGGATTTGGCTATGAGGAGACTGTTCGTTGGTTTTCCCCAAGGATGCCAGCTGGTTCATATTTGGTAAATGCATTGGACGCTGGCCCAGAACACAATAGTCTGAAAGGTTTTCTCGTTCCACTCTTTCAACTGTTAAGAGATAAAAATGATAATTCATCATTATTTTCATTGGTATAATTTACTGCTACTATACATAGTACTAAATTATCCTATTTTTGGTATATTAATGACATAAGCTTTTTTCATACAAAGCTGGAAGCCCCAGAGTAAAAGTGAGTTATCCCTCCCTGCAAAATGTTACAATAGATTTTTTCATAGGTGATATCAAAGTAATAATATTTACCACTTTGTTTTTCTTAAATTCTTAAAAGTGGGCAATTTATTGAATAACCAAGACAGAAACCATTAAGCATGATAAATTCTAATCCTCTCATATTCCCAAGCTCTCTCATCTCCCTCATCACCCTCTGTTATAAAAACACCAGCTGTTCTCATCTTCTGTAGTTTGTGGTTAATGGTGTAGTTCATGGTTATCAGGAAATGACAAGGACAACATCTCCTGCCAAATTAACTGCTATCTCCTAATAAAAATCTCACACAGTAAGTATTATACAACTATGGGAACATTCATAGAAAATGGGTACCATGTAGTATATCCTTTTATCTACTCACATGTTATCTTTGTTATAGGAATATTTCTTTAAGAAATGGATATGTTAATAATTGTGATATGCACTAGGAAAAGAAAAAAA